>OY101448.1:123428188-123777296 GCA_956483635.1 Panzeria rudis
CTTCTAAAACAATCTTTCAGAAAAATAATATCCTTTAAATGCTTACAGCCATATTCATAAATATTTAAAACAGGGCAACAGACTACTTTTAAGCAAAATTTCATAAAATTGCATTCAAAAATGTATATTACATGAAAATTTTAAAATAGGTTTAAAGATGGTATGCACCTTCTATAAACCTTCAATAAATTCATATCATCGATATATCAATTTCAACTTCAAATATATTTGCAAATTTAACACACAGAAATACATGATATGCTTTAAATTAAAGCTTGAAGTCTTGGCTATAAGCGTTTACGTATGTTTTTTAAATTTGATAGAACATATCACTTAATTATATAAGTTAAAGAAAATTCGCAACAAAATTAGCAAAAAAACACCATCAAAACATTAAAAGCAAAAAGAAATGTTAGTGATGTAGAAACAATCAACACAAATGAAAATAGGCTCGTTATTCGAGTACCTTTTTCATACATGATTAAAAGAGTCGTGTGAACTCTTGTAATCATTTCTCTTTTTTCCTTTTACTTCATAGAAAACTTGTATCAAATAAGTTGAGAAATATATTATTAAGAGAGTTAGAAAAATCTTAACTTACATGAAAACAATAAAAAGCTATTCGTTTATTTCAATATCCGGATGAAATCATATTGTTTTTATTGCAACACTAACTACAAAACATGGTAGTGTTGCCAGTATCGAAATCTAAGATTCCATAAAACACACAATGTCCGTTGTAGTGTTTATGAATGCAATTTTATATTAAACAGTTTTTAGCGTGAAACTGTTCAATAACAATTGTGAGTCTTAAACCTAAAATAAGAACTTTTTATGAATGCAGCTGTTAGGATTTAAGAGATTCTCTTCTTTAGTTTTATAAAACTTGACTTGGAAAAATCCTTTATTTATCGTAGATGTTGAAGAAATCGAAAGCAATCTATAATACAGAATATCTAGTTTCTCAGTCCTTTTCCTGGCTTTCTATAATCTCATAAAATTTTCCATTATGCCATTAGAGTCCTGTTTTAATTTTTTTTTCAAATTCTTAACACTTCTAATTGTTTCGGTTAATTCTGTTAAAACATTTCTTGTATTACTATCGAGAGTTTCTTCTGTTGTAAGGTCATCATCTGTTTCATACTTGGCAGAGCTCAGCGACGAACATTCTGCAAAAAAGTTCATTTCCGAATTCCTTAGTTTCCGTTTTTGTACTGTGAAGGATATATCCCTGAAAGGGGGTATAAAATAATTGAATTCGTCTCTCACTAAATCTAATCCTTAGATTTTTAATTAAATCGTTGGCAACAGTATTATTGTATTTTATAAAACTATTAAACAAAAACTTAATACATAATTCCCTCAAGTTCAATTAGAGTAGCCGAGTCTTTACTAAACTCTTTTATAGCCACGTCCAAAGATTTTAATCTTTTACTTAAGTTAAAATCACTGAACACACTTATTTGTTTGTATGAAAAAATATTTCTAAACACATACATTTTGTATATGAGACGAAACAAATAATTAAACACAAAAAATACGTTATAATACTACAAAATATGAAAAAATTTGTTACGTCATTTAATTGACTGAAGTTAACGGGTTTAACTGTTGATAAGAAATATTAAATTTTAAATTAACCGGTGAGTTAATTGGGTAGTAATTAACCGGTTAACCGAATGAATACCATAATAAGTATACAAGGTAGATTAATTTTCTCATTTTTTCTCATATGCTACCTTTTGACAAAAAACGAGATTTGACGTTAAGCTAAAAATCGTGCTACCATCCTTCCTTCACAAAACTACATTTTAGGAACTGTCTTATTGACGACAGGGAAATTGAAATAGGTTAATTTGTTTTGGAAAAATTTGGGAAGAAACTGTAACCACATACAAATCTATTTTTAAATTCCCTATATATGTATAGCTACAACAGTGAGACCTCTAAATTTACTGTGAGCTGATCTTAGAAGAAAGTGAAATTTCCAGTGAAATCTCGAAGGTATCGGAGGGGGGAAACGGGTACCCCCCATACAAAGTAATTATTAATTCTGCTATATCTGTACAGATATAACAGTGAGGCTTTCTAAATTCCATGTGTGTTATTCTTAGAATAGCGTGCAATTCCCAGCAAAATATTGGCGGTATATGATGGGGGAAACGGGTACCCCCATACAGAGTAATTATTAATATTCCTATATCAGGACAACTACAATAGCGAAGCTCGCAAAATTTGATGTCGGTTGCTCTTAGAACAAATTGCAATTTCTAGCAAAATCTTAAGGGTATCACTGGGGGGATACGGGTACCCCCATATAATATAATTATTAATTTTCCTATATCTGTACAACTGTAAGAGTAAAGGTACGGTCACACTTGGCAAATATTTTTCCAAAAAAACGTTACCACTGCTTTTGCTTAGGATTATTGTGATTTAACTTGATTTTGATATAATAAAACAAAGTTAATTATGCTACAAAGAGCTATTTTTATATTATTTTTAATAAATATGAACCCATATTTAAAAAGAAATATTAGAATTAAACGAAATACAATTTTGGCTTGTGTGATGGTTATGTTTCTATGGCAATTATTTGCCAAGTGTGACCGTACCTTAAGGCTCTCTAAATTTGATGTGTGTCACTCATAAAGTAACGTGCAATTTTTAGCAAAATATTGGTAGTGTAAGAGGCGGAAACGTGTACCCCCCATAAGCACAGCTAAAATAGTGAAGATCTCAAAATTTGATGAGGGCTACTCTTCGAACAAATTGAAATTTCTAGGAAAATCTTGAGGGTATTAATGGGTGCAGACGGGAACCCTATACAAGCTGATTATTTAGTTTCCTATATCTATACTAATTAGAGTTGGGCAAAATCGTTCCTTTTGTGGAACCGTTGCGAACGATCCGAAATACTAAAGGAGCTAGGTCGTACTTTTCGTTCATCGTTCCGGTTTTTTTTGTTTGAACAGTGAATGAACGAGGAACGAGAAAATGTCTCTGTCGCTCCTAAAAACAACAAACATTTTTCATTGTCTATTTTAAATTTTCGACATAATAACAATAAAATAGTTCTTTATTTTCGTAAAATATTTGTAAAAACACAATAGCCCACAACAGGCAGTAATTTTTTTGAAAATAATAAAATCTATCATAAACATAAATAAATTAAACATTCTCTATACAAATAGGTGTACATTTGTGAACGAAACAAATGTGTTGTCTAGAACGTTTGTCAAAGCAAATTAATTACTCCTCAAGACGGTTTGCAATTGCGGAACGAGGAACGATAAATGAGGAACGTTTGGATCGGTACGTACCATTCCATTTAAGGAATCGTTCCAAGGAACTAGGTCGTTTCGGAACGACACAACTCTATACAAATATACGGGTGAGACTCTCTAAATGTTATGTGTGTTAATCTTAGAATAGCTTGCAATTTTCAGCTAAATCCTGTTGGCATTAGAGCGGATAAACGGGTAGCCCCTATTCAAAGTAGTTATTAAGATTTCTTTATCAGCACTAATACAATAGTGAAGCGCTTGAAATTTGACGTGGGTTACTCTTAGAATAAAGTGGAATTTCCAACTAAGTCCTGATGGTATGACAGGGGAGAGACGGGTGCACCCCAAACAAGTTAATTATTAATTTTCCTATATCTGCACAACAATGGGGTAGCGCAGCACACCGGGTGAGGCTAGTATAAGATACATTGTAGTGTGATATACGACACGGATACACTCTCGCTCTCAGCCGAACCCGAGAGACGTAAGACATCTAAAGAAGGAACAGTTGAATCCTAACATTTTGTCTAGCAGAGGCTGAACTAATCATTAACAATTTTAGTTTTAAGATTTGAATACTTATTGTTAGTTCAATTTACAATTGAGGATTTAATAAATAAATTTAAAAGTTAAAAAAACTACGACAAAAAAATACTATAATCCGACAAGATATCTCTTGATCGGCTAACTACGATAAGTAAATGATACAATCCAATAAGATAAATACTTTGGTTTTTGAATGTCAAACTACTATAAATAAAAACTACGATCCGACAAGATTTGGCTCTTGATCGGCTAACTACAGTCGTTGACTTATATCCGAAGAAATTTAATTATTTTGGCTTGAGTTCGGTTTTAATTTTTCCATCAAATTATACATGTTTTTATTTAGAGATAAATGTGAAGAATGTAGAATTGTCTTGGCCTCGCTTTTGCTATACTCTGTTACTCGGCTGTAACGTATAGCAACTTCGGTTCCTCCGAATTCTTTCTCCCCGTTTGTTATCAAATCTCGTTTACTGAGCCTATACTGCTACATTAACTGACTGAGACTTGTTACTTGTTGATGTAATCAAAAGGGCACCCTACATACAGTGGGGTGGTAGCGCTAATTTTTGTAACGTCACGTTACATAGAATGATCAAACAGTTGAACGGTTGGTAAAGCTAACATTCTGAATTATTTACAAGTATGTTTGTGAATACTACTGTCTAACTCTCAACAATAACACAATAGAAGATGTCCAATCATTCTGCAACCTAGGCTGCAGAATCACAACGAACAGTGGTGCTAACGAAGACGTTTCTGCGCGAATCAACAAGGCCCGTCATCCCATTCACTGTTTAAAAAAAATATGTTTATGAAACTCGGTCTCTATCCAAAAATGACGTACCACACAGGGCGGCCATATCTTAAAAATTTTATGAATGCAGCTTTGTTCAATAGACTCCATTCTATAATGGCCCGAAAGAAATTTTTAAATATGCACATAGATTTTTAAAAAAGTTCGATTCAGCCGTGTGAACTAACAATATACCTTGTGCTGACAATTGTCAGTACATAGTCAGCACATTGGCAGATCTGACAATATTGTAAGATCTTACAATCGTCTGTACAGGGCTTAAGTATTTATAGCTTTAGCCTAATTTCTATTTTGATTGGCGACAATAAACACATTAGTGCTGCCAACATAATGAGTAATGTGAAATAAATAAGCGCTTACAATATTTTTGAAACTGGTCAAGAATAAGCAAATTGGTGAAAAAAACACAAGGTAATAGCCCTTTCAAAAATAAAAATGATTGTGTAATTTTCTTCGGTGCTCTCTCTTGGCTTCGGAGTTACCGGGTTCAAAACTTTTATTTTTAATTGATTATAGCTCGTAGAATATAGAATGCATATAAACGATATTGGTATCATCTCAAAGTGCTCTAAAATACCTTTCTATTGGTATATAAATTTTGAAAATATTTTTAGCCATTGCGAGTGAAATGCAATTTTAAATATCTGAGTTTTCATGCTAAAATACCATTATCTTCAAAAAACCCCGATGCAATGATACTTAAGCTTGTATACAGTTTTGTAGAAAACCTTCGTAGCTTTCATTTGGTATATGTTCGATAGCCGTTGTCGATGAAATACGTGAGTTATAGAGCTTTGAAAATGAGATTTTAAAAATAAATTAACTCATTTAACTCATAAACTCATTTTCAAAGAGCCAAAGCTCACGTATTTCATCGATAACGGCTGTCAAATATATACCAAATGAAAGCTTGTAAAGTTTTCTATAAAACTGTATACAAGCTTAAGTATAATTGCATCGAGCACTTTTTAAGATAATGGTATTTTTAGATGAAAACTCAGATAATAAAATACTAAAATTGCATTTCACTCGCAATGGGCTAAAATATTTTCAAAATGTATATACCAATAGAAAGGCATTTTAGATAACTTTGAATTGATTCCAATATCGTTTATATGTGTTCTATATTCTATGAGTTATAGCCAATTAAAAAGAAAAGTTTTGAACCCCGTAACTCCGGAGCCAAGAGAGAGCGCCGAATAAATTACATTAAAACTGCTAGGCCAAGAAACCCTATTACCCAATCACATTATTTTAATTTTCAACGATTTTGGTATTTTTGACTTAAGTCAATATTTTATTTTCTTTAACAGAAAAGAACATCACAAAATTCAAGTATGTATTAAAAATGCAATAACATTAAAGACCTATAAACAAATTAATTGATTTGATGTTAAATTGTTTCGAGATATAAGTATATTTTGAATAAGCGATTTTATTTTTATATTTGATAGTGGCACCACTGAAATATAGACATACAGCAAACAGCTGAAACGTCAAACTTAAATGTCAGCTGCTTACGATGTAGCTGCCGCGTTCATAATAATTGAGTAGCTGACTACACGACGACAATTGAAGCCAACAGCATTTGTAGTCGTGTAGCCGTGTAGCCTGCTGTCGTCTAAGTGTTTATAGCTTAAATGTCATTATGGGCAAAGACTATAGATTTATATAATCTATTGTCTTTGTTATGAGTGTTGTCTTGTTACTACATAACATATAGAAAAGGTTAATCTTGAAACGTGCGTGTTGATACTCGGATATCTCGGACACGGAAGGGGTGATTTCACAACTCTCTTCAAGCGTTCTTCCAACGATATTAGTCAACTCGCACGCGTACTATATCACTTGTGATACCATTTGAATTTTACGGCGGAGATCAAGAAATGAGACTCATGTAGTAGTAGTATTTTCAATTTCCTATTCGCGATTTAAGTAATTATTCTAATACTTTAGCACATATTATTTCTCTTTATTACAGTAAAATGTCTCAAGTCAAAACACGGCCAATGAAGACCTGACCTGTGTTTGGTTTGCCAGAGAAAATACTAGTATCTGAATTACAAACTTATAGTGGCGTTATGAAAAATTACCTATTCATTAAATTATACTTAAAGCCTGATAAAACAGCAAGAGCCGACCGTTCGCGATGTCTCCGAAGATATTTATTAAAATTGAATATTTCTTAACAGTATATTTAACATTACCCTTTTGAGATTCTTTGCTTTATAAAGACAAAATTAGTTTCATTTATTAAATTGTTTTTGACGTGAAAGATAGTGCAACTTACAAAAACTTAAAGTGGAATGCGTGTTTTTACAGGCAAAAGAATTATTCAATGCTCCTTTTCGTCAGAGAAGAAAATAGTTTGGAAAGTCCAAAAGTGCACGCCTCATAATCTCATTTAGACCGTGAAATTAAATAGGCTTCTATTCCTAATTACACTGAAGCGTAAAAAAGAAAAAAGGACTCGATTAGTGAAGTCTTTCGGTCGTTATCGTGACCACATACAGGACCCGTACATACAGACAAACGGACGTCCAAGACAGAACTTTTCTAAACAGTTTTTTAATTAGTTTAAATAATAAAAATGACATTAAAAATGTAATGAGTGTTAAAAATAGTATTTTTTCTTAATATGTATGTGTATATATTTTTTAGAAGTGCAATATATGATAACAATAGAGCTATTTTAAGTTTGAAAAATCAGTAGTTTCGCGTGAAGTGAGAGTAGTACCCACCTCAACGCTTCGCTTATGAGGCGTGCAAAATGATTTATAAGAGGAAATCGGCTTACAAAGGTATCGTTAAGTGTAAATGTATGTCAAATAGCGGCTTCGCTGAGTAAAGATTTTTCGCTTAGCCGTCCTTTGGCCGGACTTAGGGGTTTTCTCCTCCGTGTATGTCGAATAGCGGCTTCGCTGAGTGCAGATTCTCCGCCTAGCCGGCCTACGGCCGGGCTTAAAGGATTTTTTCTCCACGTATCTCGAATAGCGGCTTCGCTGAGTACAGATTTTTTGGTTATTTGGCCTCCGGCCTGGCTTAAGGGTTTTCTCCTCCAATTATGTCGAATGGTGGCTTCGCTGAGTACAGATTTTCCGCCTAGCCAGCTTTCGGCCGGTCTTAAGTGTTTTCTCCTCCATTTATGTCAAATAGTGGCTTCCGTGAGTAATGTTGGTCCGCCTATTCGGCCCTCGTCCAGACTTATGGTTTTTCTTCTCTGCGTATAGCGAAAAGCGGCTTTGCAGACTAAAGATTAGGGTGACTAAGCAAAAAAATCATTACGGCGAAGCGGTTTTCGACATACCCAGAGGAAAAAAACCTTAAGCCCGGCCGAAGGCATGCTAAGCCCAAAATCTTTTTTTTTCAATTGGAAATAGGCGACTTAAGTATTTAAGAATGGACAGAATATATTCAAAATCTCTCAAACAAACCTATGACTTCTATGCATGCCGCACTAGCTCGTCAATTATTTTATACTTTTTTCCACTTTATAGTACAAGTTACTTTTGGGGCTTAATTTCAATCACTATATTCGGGTGTTTTTTATAATGAAAAATTGTCCCAAATTTAAGGCCCTATTTCATTTTTGTTTTGAGACTTTTTCATTATTTTCGCAACCAATTTCATAAAAAACATTCGGGCCACCTTACATCGCTATGCGGTTGGAAAAAAAAAATTGTTTATACATTATCGCTCCACCCTAGTGAGTATGCAAGATACCAGAAAATATGCGAAATATTGCGAATATGTTAAATGGGTAATTTAACAAAAATTTCCGATATAGCAGTTTGACTTTTCTTTGATACTGTTGTACTATGATGCCTACAAATATGGCAAAGCTGTTTTTTAAGTATTTATTTGTCATATGTAAAAAAAGTAAAACAGTTTTTTGTAAAATGCAATACAGTAGTCGCTTGTAAATTAGAACCACTTTATTACTGGGGTATTTCTAATTTCCGAAAAGTTCTAATTTCCGAAAGTTTTTTTTTTAATGAAAAGCAACATAAAAATTTATCTTCGTTTAGAATATACAAAAAAACAATTCTGCATGTACACACGTTTCCAATTTCACTTAACACTGCTGAAATATGACTGCACACTTAAAATTTCAAACACTAATGAACAAAAACGCACGGACAATAAAAATTACATAAGTAACATGGGATTCCTCTTTTTTATTATGTGGAACCAAATAAAAGCTATAAACATAATTTTTCAGTGTTAAAACCCAAAAAAAAAAAAAATTAAATAAAAACGCTCTGAAATTAGACCTGACGGTTCTAATTTCAGAGCATGCATTGTATATAAAGACAATTTTTCAGTGTTAAAAACAAACAATAAATAAAAACGCTCTGAAATTAGAACTGATGGCTCTAATTTCAGAGCATCCAATGTATAAAAAGGTTGCTTCTAATTTCCGAAGGATTCGAATTTTCGAGAGTTCTAATTTACGAGCGTCTACTGTAATTATTTAAAAGTTTCAAGTTTAGGCAGACTTTAAAAAAACCATGAATTACCCTTTTTTATGTTTTGATATAACATTAACACAAGTATGTATGTTGCAAAAAATAGGTTTTTGCTTTGTAAAATATTTCACTTTTTCAGTGTCAGCCCAAGTACAAATTAGGTAAATTTTCAATAATCGGCGTAAACATACTACACACATAATTCTATCATTTGTGAACCGAATTTTTTTGTCATGTCAGTTCAACCCTCCGTGCAGTAAAAATATTTCTTTGTCTACATGTTTCACAGTTATCTCTAAATAAAAATATAATTTAATTGAAAAATTAAATTAAAACCGAGCTCAAGTCAATATAATTAAATTTCTTTGGATATAAACCCATACAGTTCGACTAAAACTCATAACTTAATAATTTTTTTGTTTGAAAAGGTTTGCTTGCAGTTTTGTTACAAAACTTTTTTCGACAGTCGAACGGGCAATATGCCGGTCCGAAATATTTATTATTGCATAACACCGCCATTAATGGACCGATTTTGAAAAACACTTTTTTTATTTGAAAGTGTGTGCTTAGCGTTTGGTCCCATAGAAATTTAAGTGGAAATCGGAGAGACATAGTGGCCTCCCGAAATATTGATCGATTGACTCTTTGTATTATAGTCGCTTTTTTATTGCCAGAATTATTTAACTACTTATATGGCAATCGCAAGTATATATATTCTTGGTCCTTATAGATAGGGGAGTCGGATTAACAATGTACGTCTGACCGTCTGTCTGTACGTTTAATCGATTTTCCGTAGCCCCCAGAAAAGTTACAGACTTCTGATTTGGACTGATATGTCAGGATTTGGCGCAAACAAATCAGCCAAAAAAAGTCCTCATCTGCTATGAAATTTTAATCCGTGGTTATTGGTAAAGGGTATATTAAAAATCGGCATAGCCGAATATTACCTGTTGCTTTTTTTCAGTTGTCGAATTTAGGTTTCATACTCGTATTTATGTTTTTTCTTTGATAAATTAAATTTTTCGATTTTAAAAGATTTAAAGGATATATGGGAGGTTGTACAGAGCCTGCTTCGTATTGGACAAGAACCTATATGTGTATAGTTACTAGGATATTCAATCGGTTAACCGTTAATCGACTAACCGATTAATTACTATCCGATTAACTAATCAATTCAAAATTGGCTATTTTCGATTAACGGTTAAACTGGCTAATTTCAGTTCATTAACCGATGGAACAAAATTTTTAATTTTTTTTGAAGTATTATAACTAGGGATGTAACGAATACCGATACCGATATATCGGCGATACTTCAGATATTCCGATACATCGGTATCGGCGATATTTTACTGTCGATACGATACTTTAAAAAATTTTGTCAGTTTTTTTTTGACAAATTATTTATTTTTTGTTAATTTTACCAAGAACTAAATTCATTTCGTTATTTTTTAAATCTTTAATATCAATTTTAAAAATTAATAATATTTTACGCTGTTATTTTGCAAAAACAATAATTTATTTATTGTTAATTTTACCATGAACTCAAATTCAATTCGTTGTTTTTTAAATTTTATTCCCAGCAAAAAAAGACACTCCAAAGAAGTCATGAAAATGTAGAATTCGCGATCCGGAAATATTGCAAATTTGGATAATTTCTAATTAGTTTCACATTTGCTTGTCATTGCAAGAAGTTTTCTTTTTCGATTACCAATACCGAATTTGAAGCGATGTTAGGACAAATATCTTGTTCGGTGTTCTATAATGATTCCTCAAAAAAAAGGATGAAAAATTACCCATTTTCAGAACTTGTTTCTTTTTATGCGAATTTAAACGCAAACCTGTTTTCATGTAAATTTAAGTGAATAAATATAAACTTTTAGAAGACTTTTAATAATTAAGCTATTAAGTTATTTAGAAGAATAATACTTGATAAATGTCCTTTAAAAATCGATTTTTAAAAAAGCATGGCGAGTATTTTTTTAAATTATAAAGGAATTACAAATTTGTACTTGCTTTTCTAATAATTATCTACATATTTTTAATATAGATTCTTTGTGTTTCTGTGGAAAGGCTCTGGTAGGGATGGGATGATAAAATCTGAAGAATTGGAATCCTGTTACACACTCTGAGCCGAAACAAAAACTGCCAGATTTTGTTACTCAGAATAATTTAATAAATGGAAATATGAAATTAAATGAAATAAAACGAAGGACTTTAGAATTCTTTTCTATTAATTTATTTAATTATTTGGGAGGATGGATTCTTACCAATAGAAAACGTGGTTACACCATGAGAAGATTATTCTATCTAGCGGAAATAAGTATTTACGAAAAGATATCGAATAAAGTTACTGTTTTAGTACTTAGTGACAAGTTATCCGATACTGCAAATCATAGCATTCTGCATTCGTATGCATTGATGAATTATGTATAGTCGTTAACGTGCAAGTACGTGGGGAACAAATGGAAATTGTGGTTTTGACATAAACACTTTGGAAGCAATAAAAATGTAGTTCCTTAAAATTTACTTCCAATTTACCCAGTATATAAGGGTTAATATCAATTTTAAATATTAATAATTTCTTACACTGTTATTTCGTATAATAAAAAAATTGCCCTTCTTGAGTTTTGTTAATCTAAACTTGAACTCAATTTAAATATTCGTATCGGTATCGGAATCGGTATCGGCGATATTTATTTTTAAGTATCGGATCGGCAAAACGGCGTATCGTTACATTCCTAATTATAACCAGGGCAAGTTTATATATGCACAAAAATTCTTAAAATATGTATGCAAATATTCCCAAGAAAAATTTGCACAAAAATATGCAACTGGAAAAACACAGACTAATCATGTTTAATTCGTTTTATTTGGTCAAAGTATAATCATATATTTTTCAAGTTTTTAAATTGAATCGCACAAAACCGTAGAATATATTGAAAATATATTTTGAACATCTGTCGATGTTACTGGCGCATTTGTATACTTGGGTTCCTCAAGCGAGGTCGATTATAAAGCCTAGTATTCAGTTCTCCCTGAATTTCAGGTTTGAGATCTTGCATTTATTTCTACACGGAAAAATTAGTGGCGTAGAGAAATTTGTTTTCATTCACGCAAATTCTCTTAAATTTATTCATTTTAACGTGCAAAACATAAAAAATTATTCACAACACCACACAAAAACAAAATGTCAAAAATTCCGTGAGCAAACAGTTGTCTGAACATTAATTTATGTTTCAGTTGACGGAAAAAAATCTCCAAGAATTGAAATAACATCCCTGTAATGTGCAAAATTTGTGTTGATTTTTCTTTTCAGCTGTGTACTACCAAACGGAAAGATGCCTGAAAATTTGTAGAACCTGACACATCACAATTCCAAAAAAAAGTTTCTTTGTTGTATCAATTCGCAGATAAGTATACCTTATACCCTGCAGACAAAGTAAATAGTATGTAGTTAGAACTATACTAGTTGCTTTTTACTTCAGACTAGTTGCCCATCTGTCCTTTTTTCATATATCGAACTATCGATTTTAACATTAGGCTGTCATAGGAGCCGAACTAGTTCATTTGTATACAGTTATACCCCAGTTGGAATCCTAGTTGTTATAAACTAGTGCTCTTACCAACATTTCGATTAAAAACTTAGTTAAGTTTTTTAATAAATATTTTGAACTTTTTCTTTTGCGTCATCTATGACGGGTAAAATTTCATGTAAAGGAATAATCATTAAAGTCTATTTTAGTTTCTTTTGGAATTTTTAAATAAATTACACTATGCTAGTCGAAAAAACCGACAGAGGGGGCACCCAACGGGTAAACTTAATTCGAGTACTCTGATTTGAATGGCGTTTACCGTTTTTCAATGTTAGCTCTTAAAAAAGAGATATTTAAGATTTTAAATTTCAGTTTTTGGACCATTTACATTGGATTATAGACGCAATTCTTAAGATAATTGGACGAAATTTGGTTCATAAGTTAGTCATGCACTACAAATATACCTAGCTAAATTTTTAGCAAATCGGTCCATGTTTACACCTAGTCTTCATACAAGCATCCGCCAAAATTTCACCTAAATGTAGATAGATCTCATGAACTGTTTTAGATTTAGCTCAAATTAAATATATGGATAGCTTATCTTTGTAAAACTCATATTGTGAAGTTTGAACGTGATCGGCTTATCGGTATGGTCGCTACCGTCAAAGAGCGTATAAATACTACGCACAGTGGCGTAAATTAGAAAAAAGTGGTAATAAGTATGGAACTTCTAAACTACTAAATTGATTTGCATTAAACCTGAAGTGATTGCAGAGGAAGAGGCTTTCAGAATCGTGTCTTTTTACGTTTTTAGCTGCATCAGGAGCGGAGCTACAAGGGCTGAAAATTGCCTACCTCGGGTGTGAAACCATTGGGCGGCCTGTAATTTTCGTAAATATTAACCGATTTGTAAAATTTTAGGCGCGTTAGATTTTGTATTGATAATTATTTTTGTATCTTTTATAGTTTAAGAGATATTTCACTTCGAAACTAAAATTTGAAATTTTTCGCCTCGACTTTCTTCTGGTTTTTTTGTTGTAATTTTTTTACTAAGGCTCTGATTTAAACTTGAAGTACACTATTAAATTGCTGATAAAATTCTTAGTAAACTTACCGAACAAAGCTTTGAAATATTTCGAGGCGTTTATTCGTAACAAAGGTCTAAACTCAAAACTTTCAAATTTAACTAAAAAATCTTCGATTTTGCCAAAAAAGTGTTTTCGTAATTTTATAAATTGTACAAAATTTTGTTTAAAATGTTACTTTTATTTTTATACACAGTGAAAGGCCATGACTTGAAGATGAATTTGGCGGACATTTTTCTTCATTTTGAACATGTACCCTACATTTGGCAGTGGTCGAAAATCATAAATTTTCAAAATAATTTTTGAGTTTAGGTGCCTGTAAAAAACTTTGCACAGGCTGCTTAAAAATGCCATGAACAGGGTTGTATTAAGTTGGTAGTTCGCATTCTTCTTGATCTAAATGAAGACATCATCGCTATAAATGTAGGTGCTAGCGCAAAATTAGTAAAAACAAACTTAAATTTCAGGAAGAAAATTTTTATATTATAAAATACTGACTAAAAATGTACATAAATCATTTTTTAACACGTAGTTAGATAATGCATCTAGAGGTCACAGTAGAAATTTCGGCAAAAAGAAATTTTTTAGTTAGTTTTTTTTATAATATAAACATTTTCTTTATGAAATTTGAGTTTTTTTTACTAATTTTGCTCTAGCACCTAAATTTATAGCCAGGATGTCTTCATTTAAAGCAAGAAGAATGTTAACTACCTACCTAACAAAACCCTTTTCATGGCTTTTTTGAGCATCCCGTGCAAAGTTTTGTACAGGCACCTAAACTCAAAAATTATTTTGAAATTTTATGATTTTCGACCACTGCCAAATGTAGGGTACATGTCCACAATGGGCAAAAATGTCCGCCAAGTTCATCTTTAAGGCATGGCCTCTTACCGTGTATAAAAATAATACAAAAATTTTTAACAAAATTGTTTACAATTTTAAAAATGATGAAAGCTCTTTTTTTGAAAAAATCTACGATGTTTTAGTTAAATTTAAAAGTTTTGAGTTTAGACCTTTGTTACGACTTAACGGCTCAAGATATTTTAATGCTTTGTTCGGTGGGTTTACTTAAAATTTTATCAGCCATTTAGTAGTGTACTTTAAGTGAAAATCAGAGGCTTAGTAAAAAAATTACAACAAAAAAAAAACAAACAAAAATTATACAAATCGCTTAATATTTGCGAAAGTTACAGGTCGCACAATGTTTTTCACATCCGAGGTAGGCAACTTTCAGCCCTTTTAGCTCTACCGCTGGTGCAGCTAAAAACTTAAAAAGGTACGATTCTGAAAGCCTGACTCCTCCCCTGCACCCAGTTCAGTTTTTATGCAAATCCATATAGTACTTTAGAAGTTCCATACTTTTTATCACTTTTTTTCTAATTTACGCCACTGTGCGTAGTTTGTATACGCTCTTTGACGTGTAGCGACCATACCGATAAACCGATCACGTTCAATCTTCACAATATGATTTTTACGAAGATAAGTTATCTATAAAATTTAATTTGAGCTAAATCTAAAACAGTTCATGAGATCTATCGACATTTAGGTGAAATTTTGGCGGATGCTTGTATGAGGACTAGGTGTAAACATGGACCGATCTGTTCAAATTTTAGTTAGGCATATTTGTAGTGTATGATTAACTTATGAACCAAATTTCGTCCAATTATCTTAAGAATTGAGCCTTCAATCCAATGAAAATGGTCCAAAAACTGAAATTTTAAATCTTAAATATCTCTTTTTTAAGAGCTAACATTGAAAAACGGTAAACGTCATTAAAATCAGCATACTCGAATTAAGTTTACTCGTCTGGTGCCCCTTCTGTCGGAAAAAAATAGTGTCGAATTCATGCACAGTGTTTTTATCAAAAACACAACATCCAAAATTGTTCAGCAACCGTTTATTACATAAAAAAATCAACTCGATGTAATTTGTTTTAGTTGTTGTCTAAAATTTCGCTACTTTATGATAACTCCTTCTCTTTTTGGTCACTCTTTATATGAAATAACTACACTGTGCGACAGCAGCAAGTTTTCCCTAATCGTTGCCTACGAATGAAGAATTATTCGATGTTTTGGCCCAACACAATAACTAATGCCTAGCTGCTCTCAAGCACGAACCAACCACAAATCCAGTACGATATCCTAAAAAAGTTAATTTGGTAACGAAGGTAGCCAATGCAGCGCTGCAGTACAACACCCGAGGTTCTCGGCGCCATGGACGTCCAATCAAGAAAAAGGGTGTTTGTTAGGTTGTTTTCACTAGTATTTGGACAAATTATTTTCTTAAAATATTTTGTTGGTGGTTTATTTTCGGCGGCAATTTCTTCAATGTTTGAAAACTCTGTCAATTGGTGATAACTTTATTTAAAATTTACTCATATGATGATAAAAGTCTGATTCGTCTTCTCGTCCTCAACTTTTTCTGTTTGGCATTTGTTATTTCTTAAAAAAATAAATATCGATTGCTTTGTGTTACGAATATTTTAGCATTTGGTTAGCTGCTGCTACCAATGACCCAATCACAATTTCAAACTTGATAATGATCAAATTTGCCAGTGGTGCCAGAAATTTTCGGAGAAAAATCTTCATTCTTCGAAGAAAAAACTTCATTTTAGAAAAAAAATCTTCAAAAAATTTTTTATGTGTAATATAAATATAATTCATGATTGCTAATTATAATAAAGTTGCTATACATATACTTACCTATGTATATGTATGTGCATATATAAAAACATAAAAATTAGTATGTAAACATCGAAACCCAAAATTCAATTCAAACAGGTTACTTACATTAAAATTATAATATATTAGATGAAATTTATTTGCTGGTGTTTAAGCATTGTCTATATGAATTTCATTGGTGCTTTACCAAATCGTCAGTAGACTTCAAACAGGTGCAGTGCAATAAGGCCATGTGCAATAAGGCCATACGGCCTTATTTCTTAATCAGTTGAGAAATAACGCCATATGACGTTATTTCTTAATGCCTCAAATGCTATTGACCTGTAAAAGAAATAACACCATAATGGGTTTATTTCTCAATCAATTGAGAAATAACTGCATATGGTATTATTTCATACATTTGAGAATTTTCAAATATTTAAATGATTTTCACAAATAAGCACAGCAGGCCTTGAAACTTATACAAAATTCTCAAATGGGGTTTGAAAGTCTGTACATAAGATAATGGGTTTGTAACTGTTCAAAATGTGTTTGAAGTCTACTGACGATTTGGTAAAGCACCAATGAAATGCATATAGACAATGCTTAAACACAAGCAAATAAATTTCATTTAAAATAAAATTATGACAGTATGTCAAATATTAAATTTATTATAATATATTAGTTATGTACAGGGACGATAAAGTTGGTACAATTGTACTTTTTTTGGTACTATTGAAACCAAAATAGTACGATGGTACCCCCGTGACTCATTTGGTACTATTTGCAAATTTTCCCAATTTGTTGGGTGGTATCCATTAACTATTCAATAATAATTTATCTCTACTTTGGCCCTTAACTTAATTCTCTCTTGACTTTACTTAGGCGGTTATTTCGCGAGTGGATTTGTGTACTTAAGAGAACAGCTTATAATCCCTGCAGGAAATGTCGATAGTAAAATTGTACTGATTCACTATTGACATTGTCACCAGTACTACTGACTAATTGTACCCAGGCAATGTTCTGTGCTATAGATATTTAACATGTGCTTGTCATTGAGATTCCACTACTGACATCGAAACTGTTGACTTACTATAGACCAGGTGGTTCTTATGGGACCATATGGAGGCACTGGTACCAGAGATTCACTAGTGCATTTTAATGATTCTAGTCAACACATATGAAACTTTTTACCAGCTAAGACAAATAAATTAGATTTTTTATGAAAATTTTTAGTTTTCCGTTCAGCCGCATATATTTTCAACACATCAAAATGAGACCATAAAATATTGTTTTGTAGCTGTTAAAAACTTCTCTTCACATTAAAGCTAAAATAAAAAGAGTAGACGATTCGTTGACAACGTCCCAAAAAGTCACCAAACTTGTCGACAAAAGTGGTGAATTGGAGACACTTGGCCCCTGGCTTTCTTCAGGGATATTTGTTTGTTAGTGAGCAAGGACAAATATCAACAGCGATGCTGATGGAGTAGCTTAATGTCAAACTCCATATTCTGTAAACAAATCATTAGTTTTCTTGAATAAAGGCTTGTGTCTTAAAACTGATTTTTTCAGTAGAGCAAAAACAAAATAGTTCTAAAATTGTGTCCACGGTATGAACATCGTTGATTTTTTTTAAATTCATAAAGATTTTAGTACTATTTGAGCCGAAAAAGTACTATTTTAGAAGCTCATTGGTACGAAATGAATTTTTTCATTTATCATCCCTGGTTATGTATGTCACATAGCGTCTTCACGAGACATAATATGAAATATTTTTCTGTTAGCAAGCGTCAAATTCAATCGCAGAGAGAATTATGTTATGTGTAGACTTCAAATGTTATTCAGATGTTATAATAATTGTTATGAGAGCGTTGTTATAATATATATTATCACAACAATCTTATGATATGAAATGTCAAAAATATTAAAATAAATAAATATGTGTGTATGTGTTAAGTGAAATATGTAAAAATCAATGTTTTTATAAAACTTTTGTGATTTTATGTTTGTAAATTTCTTTAATTGATTTTTTAATTAAAATTTTTAAGAAAAAAAAATAACTAATTGTGGAAAAATTGTGCATGTTTCGATGAGCATTCGTATTAAATGAAATCTCATAACAAAACTAAAAATACGTGTTCCTGTTGTATGACATGAAGAGAAATATCGACATTTTAGTTTTGTTATTCTGCCGACGTTCTCTCTCTCATGTTATGTCAGAGTTAGTCGCAGTTGAAGACGCTATGTAAGCTACATTGTACATTTATAAGATCAAATATATGTACAGTGCTCCCTCGGCTACTGCAACCCTCATTGAGCGCAACCTCGATTATTGCAAAAACTCAAATCTTTACTTTGTAGACTCAGTGAGTGCAACTTGGTAGCAATTTGTGACACATTAAACATAACTTTTAAATTTTGTCGTCGGTTGTTTGGGTTTTTTCTTTTTATTGACTTCAAAGGACCTTCTTCAAAATCGTCGTGAAACTGCAGCGCAGAAAAAAATTTCTAGTACCAAAAGTATTAAAATTCTGACTGCTTTCTATACCATTTTACAAAACTATGAGCCGATTCAACTGAATGTTATTTGTTTATTTTATAAAATCATAAAAATTCAAAAAAAAAATCATTTTAGGAAAAAGATCTTCAAATCTTATTTTGACCAAAAAATCTTCAAAATTAAGGTAAAATCTTCATTCTGGCATCGCTGAGTCAGGCATTATTTCTGCTGGTCGCTGCTGCAATTGAACCGCATTACACTCAATACGATTTTTCTTAATACATTTGACGAGGAGTTTTTTAAATATTTATTTTACTTTATTTTTTTCTTTCTCATATTTTTATGTGACTGTTTTTATGGAGGTGAAATATTAAAAATCAATTTAAAAGCCTGACATTAATATGGATATTAATGAAAACAGAGAAAAAAAAATTAAAATCCATTGGATTTAATATTGTGTCCATAAGGATTTGGTTAGTTAAGACCACAAGGTTATTGAAAAAGAAATACTTAAGTAGTGAGGTGACGACTGTTTTGTTATGAAATCTTAAGCAATATTAAACTGTAAAGACTGCTTGGGTTTTTTGGTCGGTATCTCCTAAGCAAAAGTGGGTATGATACTTAATGAATCCGCATTAAGAGAATTTAAAGTGTTTATCAGTAACAGACACATTAAATCAAGTGTGATTTTAGGTCATCTTCATTGGAGACATTTAATGTCAGCAATTTATTTGTTATCATTTGTGCGCGATCAAGCGGAAAGCTGGATGTCAATTTTGTGTCACAATGAAAACCGTTTACCTAGGAGATACTCTGGCTCTAAAGAAAAACAAGTTATAACTGATTTGAAACTTAACAATTTCCCCAAGAAAAAAAATTATTCCCATAACAGGAAATATAAATTTTCTCCAACGTTGTTACCAAATGATTTTAACTAATGTACTCATATACATAATTCATACATATAGCTACTTTATTGCAACGTAGTCATATCACAAAAAACCAACATTTTTAAGTTAACACCTTCTTTATATGTTAACAAACTTTCAGAAAAAAATCTAACCCGAAGATATAACCACTAAAAACCTAACACCGCCCATATACTTGCCAAGTTTAATTTTTTTTTGAGATATGACTACGTTGCAATAAAGGAGCGATATGTACATACTACTTACTTTCCAATAGAAAACTTTCAATTTCAAATATTCACTAACTCTTCCCAAATAATCGGAATGGCTTCAAATTACTTAATTATTTCTGGTTTATCGGTGTTGGAAATAATTTAATACATAGTCAGCAGAGTCCAGTTCAAAGGATTCTAATCTATTTGCAATCAGCAATTGCATATGTGGTCTCTGTTTAGCAACACAAAATCAGATTTGTGAACTATAAGTAGGCATAATCAAAGTGAAATACGTATTTTATGTGCCGCTACTCAATTGGTTCGCAAGCTCGGTACCTCTTTTACTTGGAATAAAATGGCGTCCTTGATACAGGTGAAAGTTTAAGCATCAAAATTTGTAGCGCCAGACGTTTCAGGCATCTTCAAAAAATAGCCTATAGACTATAATTAAACACCAGAAGAATGAAATGCGTATTTTCCATGCCGCTGCAGGAATTTCCGCATTCGCGGTGTCTTTTATACTTGGGTTTCGTTGAAACCTATGTATGTATGTAAACATACCCAGCAAAAACTTTTGTCATTTTTGTAATCGGTAGTAGGTACTTTATTAATGGGTTACAAAGTATTGAGTAGTAATTTTGTATCTTATTACTATGCTTCAAATTAGAACTACTATTGAGTTTTTAGTAAAATTAATACGTATTTTTATCATTAACTGAAAGTAGTTACAATTTGTTAATATGTATTACTAAAATAAGAAGACAACCACTTTTTAAGTCAACATGTGTTTGTATATGAAATCTAATTTTTGTCGCTTAAACTTATAAGTCAACAATAGCTGAGTGGATAAAGTGCTTGTCTTAATATCTGAACGAGCACAGCTTCGTAAGCCAGCTGGGTCAAAAAATAAAAAAAATAAAGTAAAAGTGAAAATATATAAGTAAAAGATATTGTGTATAAATTTTTTTAAATTTTATATTGTTTATTTGACTACTTATTTTTTAGCTTCGAGTAAGCCAAATAATAATTAGTTAATTGCTGTGACAATGTAAATACATTTGTAAGGGGTACCCCTTATTTTTGGGACTTCTCAAACAAAAATAATACATAATAATAAATGCCCATCAAAGCGAAAAAAATAATAAGAAAAATTAGATAAGGGAAATTTCGGCTAACTAAGTTGAGTTACAATATAATGAATGCAAGAATTTACATGAAACAAGTCTTGTATTCTATTTCGTGACAAAAATTAGTTAAATAGCTAATGTTTCCTTGTAATAAGCATTCGTCTTCATAAGTGTTAAAATTGAACAAGAACGCTAAGGAGACCGTGTAGCGGTCTGTGGAAGTCAGTAGTACTGATCCGTTCTGCTAGTCTGATTTGAATATTCCAATACTCCACTCTTAATAAAAATAATTTGAATTTACATTATTTCAAATATTGAACTAAAAGCCGAAATAATAAATTTCAGACTTATAACCATAGGGTACATAGAGGCCAAACAGAAACTTCAAAAACCTAAGTGTGCTGTCAAAAACCTAAGTCTAAGAATGTATTAGTAGAACATTTTGTATTAGTATTGGCTTAAAATAAAAATTTCCCCACAGCCCGAAAACCGCACTTGGTTGTAACAAAAAGTATTCTAAAGTATTTATATTTTTTATTCATGAATTTTTAGAAATTTATGCAATTATTGTTGTATACATTAATGAAAATATGAATTTAGAATGCTTTTTAATACATTCGAGCTCAAAAAATATTGATTTGCTAAACATTTTTTGCAATTTTTCTATTTGGTACCAAAAATTTTTATCCCAAATAGGAACAAAAATACAATACTGTTCAATGAAAAAAAGAGTTGAAAACTTTGATAAATTTCAACACAGAAATGTCAACAAAATTAAACAAATATTTTAAGACTACAGCAAGAAGAAATATAAAATTTATATCAAAACAAATAAAAAAAATAAATAAAACTAAAAAGTGTTTGTGCGTGGAAAAAAAGTTACGATTTAGTGAATTTTCAAGTGAAAAAATGATAGTCTCTCAAGTGTGTTGAAATTAGGGATGTAACGATACGCCGTTTTGCCGATCCGATACCGATATTTAAAAATAAATATCGCTGATACCGGTTCCGATTCCGATACGAATATTGAAATTGAGTTCAAGTTTAGATCAACAAAAGTCAAATGCAATTTTTTTATTATACAAAATACATTGTAAGAGAGAATATTTAAAATTGATTTTAACCCAGTATAAAAAATTGGAAGTAATTTTTAAGGAGCTACATTTTCTTTGCTTCAAAAAAATCTATATTAAAAATATGCAGATAATTAGTAGAAAATCAAGAAAAAAATTTTAATTCCTTTGTAATTTTAAAAAATACTCGCCATGCTTTTTAAAAAATCGATTTTTTAAAGAACATTTATCAACTAATATTCTTCTAAATAACTTATTAGCTTAATTATTAAAAGTTTTGAGTTTAAATTCGCATTAAAAAATTGCGAAAATGGGTAATTTTGTATCCTTTTTCGTTGAGGAAAAACCATTATAGAACACCGAAAAAGAAATGTGTCTTAGCATCGCTTCCAATTCGGTGATTGGTAATCGAAAAACTGAATTTCTTGCAATGGCAAGGATATGTAAAACTAATTAGAATTATCCAAATTTGCAATACTTCCGGATCGCGAATTCTACATTTTCATGACTTCTTTGGAGTGTCTTTTTTTTGCTGCAATAAGATTTAAGAAACAACGACTTGAATTTGAATTCATGGTAAAATTAACAAAAAATAAATAATTTTTTTTACAAAATAACAGCATAAAATATTATTAATTTTTAAAATTGATATTAATAAGATTTAAAATATAACGAAGTGAATTTAATTCATGGTAAAATTGAACAAAAATAAATTATTTGTTAAAAAAAACTCTGAAAAAAATTTTAAAAGTATCGTCGTATCGACAGTAAAATATCGCCGATACCGATGTATCGGAAAATCTGAAGTATCGCCGATATATCGGTATCGGTATTCGTTACATCCCTAGTTGAAATGCAGAAATGGTGTCCTCTCATTTTTGTTGAATTCACAATATTTATACGTGTGAAGAGGGTTGTCATTATATTATTGACAGTGCGAGAGCTTGCTATCTATGTTTATCAGTGCTTATAACTATTCAGTTCAAAAAATTAAATTATGTAAAAAAAAACAAGTTGTAATCGAGTCAAATTGTAAGCAGAGTAGTTACGACTTAAATCCTCATATGTATACTTTTTTGCCTACCAGTAAGCAAAGTTTTTGCTGGGTACTGATATAATAAAAGAAGAAATTAAAAATATGCTGGTAACTTTAAGGGAAAATAGTTTCTATTCCAAAAAAAAAACACGCAAATATTTTCATGTGCAAGGTCCAGTTTAATAAAATTCATTTATTTAACATAAAAAATCATAGGCAACATGAAAAAAAGATAATAATTTTTGAAATGGGCTTTATGCTTCAGTTTTATTTTTCTCTTAATCAGGCACGTACATCTGTTCACACTCAACTACAAGTGTTTCGCTTTATTATTATTTTTTTTTCAAACTAAAATTATCATACAATTCTTAACGTAACATAAATTTAAACAGCACAAAATAAAAATAGTAAACAAGACATTTAAATTCTACAAAAGTCATAAAGATATGACATCATAATAATCATCAACAACATCATCATCATCATCATGTTAACAAAGTAGTTTTATATTTAGAAACTGACTGGCTGGCTACTGGTTGGTTAAAGGCAACAACTCCTTTCAAAACGATTCATACAAAGAAACAAAACAGTTATAAGACGAGATAAGACTATAAACTGAACTGATAAACTCTACACATAAGTAGAAGTGGTAGAAGAACATTAAAAAATTATCATGAATTCTTTTACAAAATTATTTCGTAATAAATTTTAACACGAACAAGCAGGAGGATAAAGGAAGACATTAAAATCTTTTTTGAATCTTTTGTAATTGATTTTTATTGAAAAGTGAGTACTTATGCTTATATACATATGTATATATTAGGGGATACAATTAATCGGGTTGCTGTTGTAATCGGTTAATCGCTCACAGCAAAAACTAAGTTTTATTTTCAGTAAAAAAATTCAACGACCTCCAACAAATTTTTAACTACAGACAAAAATCTATCAGCAATTTCATTTAAAAAACGGTTCTTTTCAGTAAACAAATTGCCCAAATCTTTAAAACAATTTGTCTAAAAATATTTACAAATTCGAAACAAAATAATTTACTTATCAAACAATAATATTTACTGGATTTTCTGTATTATATCAAACAATATTTTTGTCTGAATTTATCTAAAAATTTTTTCTAAATATATATACAGTAGCCCGCAAAACTGAGGACACACTAAAATGCAATTTAAAATGTTTACTAATTTGATTAGTTTTAGCAAAAATATTAATACAAACTCAACATTAATTTTTCATTTAAATAAAGTATTTCTTTTATTTGTATATAAAAACATTATAAAGTTTTACATTATATCTCATAAAAAACTGGAATCTTTTATGTAACCTTATAATAGAGCAACGCAAAACTAAGGACACACATGGGTTTTATTTAGAATAACGGTAAAACTGAAAAAGTAATTTTTATACATCATCTGAAATAATGGTGTCTATTCGGTAAAACGCGTCGAAGTAGTGAAAAATTACATGATAACAAAAACAAAATTTCTCGTATTCAATTTTCACGAAAAAGTTGTATATATAAGAATTAAAATCACATTCAACAGAGCCACCTCACAAGTGGTGATAAGCAAATGCACGTGAGCACTGACGATGGAAGTGTAGCGGCTTCCGAAAGTGGCGCTACTCTGTTCTGCTGTGTACGTTGAAAAATTAAGTTGATGTTAATTTTTCCCTTGTTCCTTGGAATATTAATCATGCCCAATTCTTTCTGAATATAACGTTACGAACCTTAGCCTAATAATCAATTTGGATTCACAAAGCAAATACGTTCGAAATAATCATATTAATAAACAATTAGCTACTGGCTTGAGCTTTTCACATGTTTACATGTTCATATATACTTAAGTATAAAATCAAACCAAAAAAGTTTGTCTTGAGTAGAACAAAAATCAGAAAAATGGGAATGAAGAAAAATAAACCGATGGCAACGCTGGGAAAGTGCACTTTAATATCAACTTGAGAGTGAGTTAATTCTCGTATTCAATTTTCACGAAAAAGTTGTATATATAAGAATTAAAATCACATTCAACAGAGCCACCTCACAAGTGGTGATAAGCAAATGCACGTGAGCACTGACGATGGAAGTGTAGCGGCTTCCGAAAGTGGCGCTACTCTGTTCTGCTGTGTACGTTGAAAAATTAAGTTGATGTTAATTTTTCCCTTGTTCCTTGGAATATTAATCATGCCCAATTCTTTCTGAATATAACGTTACGAACCTTAGCCTAATAATCAATTTGGATTCACAAAGCAAATACGTTCGAAATAATCATATTAATAAACAATTAGCTACTGGCTTGAGCTTTTCACATGTTTACATGTTCATATATACTTAAGTATAAAATCAAACCAAAAAAGTTTGTCTTGAGTAGAACAAAAATCAGAAAAATGGGAATGAAGAAAAATAAACCGATGGCAACGCTGGGAAAGTGCACTTTAATATCAACTTGAGAGTGAGTTAATTCTCGTATTCAATTTTCACGAAAAAGTTGTATATATAAGAATTAAAATCACATTCAACAGAGCCACCTCACAAGTGGTGATAAGCAAATGCACGTGAGCACTGACGATGGAAGTGTAGCGGCTTCCGAAAGTGGCGCTACTCTGTTCTGCTGTGTACGTTGAAAAATTAAGTTGATGTTAATTTTTCCCTTGTTCCTTGGAATATTAATCACGCCCAATTCTTTCTGAATATAACGTTACGAACCTTAGCCTAATAATCAATTTGGATTCACAATTTCACAAATTGTTTTTGTTTTCTATACATTTCTAAAATGAAATAAGTGCCCTTTTACATACACAAAGTTTACTTTGCAAAGTTTTAAGTCAGCCGTTAGAAAGACAGAGAGATGAAGTATTCCTCTCGTTGTCTTTCTACCGGCTGAATTAAAATTTTGCAAAGAAAACTTTGTGTGTGTAAAAGGGCACTAAACGTGAGAATTTTAACGCGTATCACCTCTCTCTTTTAAAACCGGTAAATTTTGTATGATAAACAAAAACAATTTATGCAGTTTTGTTTTTGTTTGCCATGTATTTTTCACTTAGTCGACGCGTATACCCGAATAGACACCATTGGTGTAAATTAGTTATGGTTTTTCATTTATTACTTGAATATACATATTCACAATAATGCCCTGTAGGCAGAAAAATTAGAACCAATTTGTATGAAAATCAACATAAATCAAATGGGTAAATCGGAAAAATATTATCCAGTAGTCGTTTTGAAGTAAGAAAAATAGTTCAACAAAAAATAAAATCAGTTGAAAATAAGGTCGTAAGCAAGGTGTATCTAACAGGTGGGATCATTAGGTCAGCAGACTCGCCTGATTAAACGTCAAACTTAGTAGTGTTGATGAAAAGCTCATGATATCACCACTACCTTCAAACTATCAAACACCATATAGGGACTTCCTTCTGTGTGGTGTTTGACATTTATTTCAAGAGAAATCTGCGTTGGTAATACTACCCGTTTTTTGACATGTGTTAAAGTAGTTTTACAACAAATTTTCTATTGTTTTAGTGCTGCCCGTACCTGTTCAATATGCCTTGGCCGTAAGTGTTCGGCCATCAAAGCCGACCGACACAGATAAACGCCATATGAAATGAAACGTTTGAAAAAATCCATTTACCAGTCAGTGCCACCGTTGAACTAGAAAAACATCAAAACACAAAAGTTACATCCAATACTTTGCGACGATGCACATAGGGGCAAAAGTATATCAAATCGCGCTATATAATCAACCGCCATATTTTGATAAGAAAGATTGACACCAATGGAAAGGTAATTTTCTATAGATATCAAATATACATATAAAGATATCATAGCCTTTCGAAGAAATTTATTTAAAAAAAACACACACACAAAATATATATATGTAAAATATTTTTTTAATTTTTCAGTGTAAGTATATGAAAGCTGTTATTCTTTTTTGTTACTCCCCTGTGGAAAACTTGTGTACCAATTGTCTTTAACGTAATCGTCGTTTTACTGGTGAAAATGGGAATAAAAATGGCGATATAATACGAAGGTGAAAAGGAAAATTGGGCTTACTTTTGGGGCGTGGCATAAAGCGAGCATATTAATTAGCTAGACATACAAAGTTTTACAAGGGCTTTCTTGCCACGTGCAAAAAATTGGACATTAGGAAGGATCCAAGATGACATAAGTGGCGCCCAGAATTTGATGTCGGATTAAAACGCCACCAGAACTACAAATTAAGCCACAGTCAAGCCATAATCAACGATATGCAATACGATGAAGTCTGACTTCAAATGGCGGCGCTATATATAAAAAAATAAAAAGTGCAGTATTTTAAGACGGCAAATTTTTTTTCCTTTTTTAGAAACGTCATTGAAATTTCTTTCTTTCGAGGAGGTGATTGCTGCAACTTTTTTCTTGAAACACCCACCCTATAATACTACCAATATTGGGAAAAAAAATAGAAAATGTATAAAGTGCAAAACTTCAATAAAATCGCATGTAGCCAAAAGTTAAACTTGGATGGAAATATAGACATTCTGTTCTTTATTGTGTATATAATAGATATTGGGAATATTGGGGATCTCTATAACTTTTACGCTATTGCGAACACACGGGAAAGAAATGTAAGAAAACAAAGAATACGAAGTGAACACGAACTGGATGAGATCCATTTAGAGGACTGGAATAACCTAAGTCCTGAAACTACGAAAACATTGGTAAATTCAATAAAAAAAATTTTAAGAAGCTATGTATATTGAAAATAAATTTTATCTAAAAAAATATTAAAAAGTTGACATTTTTGTTAATATACAATTTTTGCGTTTTAATCATCCAAATTCCCTTAAATTTACATACAACAGAATAGCACTGTAAGTTTTATACGCGAAGTCGGTTTTTGCAAAACAAAAAAAAGTTCGAACAATTTACTTTTCGCAAAAAAAAAATTAATTTTCACGAAAAAAAACAGTCACAGAATAATTTAATTTTTACATATCTTGTATATAATTAATCGACAAACACTAGATCCCTTATACACCCGTAATACTGAATCAATTTTGAAAATATTTAACTGTTTTTAAAGGGGTTCTTACATAGAACCCGCCAATCTTAATGTTGTTTAAATCGGTTCAGTACTTTAGGAGTAATACGGCTATCAAGTTCTTACTAACACTAATAAACAGCTACAACTAAAACACACAAGAAAATATTCGATTGTTTTTGCACAAATAAAAAGCAAAGATAAAAAATAGAGTAAATTAAGTATGTATATAGCTTTTTCTCTTTAAAAAGAATTAAAATGAAACTATGGCGCACACATACATGTACATCTATGTATATCAATTCTTTTTAAGTATTTCTAGAATGCGGCCGATTGAGTCGATCATTGGCTAGACTAATATAATCAAATAAGCTAATTTTAATTTAGAAAATCAAAAGTATAAAAAATATATTTATTTGTTGTGGGCTAGCTAATATATATGCCTGCATTTCGTAGAAATTGAAAACCAATTAGTAAAAATTATTATATATTAAATTTTAGATGAAATTTATTTGCTGGTGTTTAAGCATTGTCTACATGCATTTGATTGATACTTTACCAAATCGTCAGTAGACTTCAAACACAATTTCGAACAGTTACAAACCCTTTATCTTATGTACAAACTTTTAAAATCCATTTGAAAGTTCACAAATACATATGTATGTAAATGATTTTCAAAAATAAGCATAGTACACAGAAAAAAATAGACAAGAATTATATTCAATAAAACCATGTTATTAAAAAAAAATATGAATTTCAATAACATTTATCTTTAACATAATAAAATATTTCGTTGTAAGTATTTCTTTTCCATGCCGGTTATTTCTTTTCTTTTTATACATAAGTACTTAAAACAAGTTGTATCCCATAAAAAAATAAATGGGATATGGCTCAGCTAGAGAGTGTATGCTTTACGTCCGGAAAGCCCGGGTTCGTATTCCTGCCATGTCAACATTTTTTTTATTTTATATATATATTTTTATTTTGAAATAATTTTGTTATCAATATAGGGGAATTCTTTATCACAGGAAATTTGAAAAAAAAAATTATTGACTACCGGGATTTTTGTTATCAAAAACGAAACTTATTTTTTTCTGTGTAGGCTCTGAAAATTATACAAAACCCTGCAAATAATTTATATTCGATATGAATCTATTTTATTTTTCTACACCTTTATACAATTAGAAATCCACTGGATAACGATAAAAGTATTAATAAGGCAAAATGAAAGATTATATATTAAATGCATGTACAAAATATAAAATTTTATTTTATGTCTGAAAAACCTTAAGTATTTTAGAGTAATGCTACGTACATACTATGAAATTTTATTACATCGCAAGCAAGCATCGGTGTGTGGCAAACTGTTTGCGCGTCTAATGTATACGGTTGTCACAATAATGCGACAATATTGAAGTCACAAAAACAAAATGACCGCATGTTGTCATTTTGTCGCATTGAGTTTTTACATAATTTGAAATATGAGGCCACAAAATGACAACCATGGTAGAATAATATAACAGGTAGCCGCATAACTAACACCCGTTTCGCACTAGCAAAGTTTACTTTGCAAAGTAGAAAGATGAAGTATTCCTCTCTCTGTCTTTCTACCGGCTGAATTAAAACTTTGCAAAATACACTTTGCTAGTGCGAAAGCGGTGTATTATAAATGTACATTTTGCGATAGGATATGTCAAACATTAATAGAGAGGGTGTGTGTGTTTTTGAATAACATATGTTATATAAGCAACGTGTTATATAAGTAACGTGTGGTATTGTGTGTGTAAAGGCCGGGACACATAGAATCCGTCGTACGTTATACGTCGCCTTTTTCAACTGACAACTAAGTTGAAATACATGTTTTCTTATGAGCTTAGTCACATTCGGTACGTTTCCGTCAACGCAAAGTACTAAAGTTGGCCAACTTTTAACTTTTAACGTACGTCGAGTACTTTGACAGCTATCAGTTGGTTTTTTGCTTTGTTTCGATTTAGTTTTTTCTGCTGTTTGGCACCAAAAATTAAATAAAACAATAAAAACAAATAAAATAAATAAATAAAATCAAATCAAATTTATCTGCAGAAACATGCGAAGAAAAAACTGTTGTTTTAATATCCGTCAACAAAGTACTCATTGTGTCAACCTCCTCCGTCGTTACGTTAATGTCAGTTGAAAAAGGCGACGTATAACGTACGACGGATTCTATGTGCCCCGGCCTTAACGTAGCTATTTAACATATACACAACATTAGACAGCTCGTATCACGAAACAAATAAAACAATAATCAGCTGGCGTTCCAGGGCTACCTTGTATATTAGTCTACCATGATGACGACAAAAGAAATGTGAAAAGTGTACGAAACAGATGGCGAATGAGATTTTAAAATTGTACCAGTTTTTGTCTGAAATTGTACCAGTTTTTGTCTGAAATTGTACTTTTTTGGATCTAATTGTAGTAAAACCGATTTTTGAAACCAGATACATATATATATATTAAATTCTTATATAAAATATAACACTTTTATTTTTATTTGTGACAGTAAGGAAAGCATGCTCAAGTCGGACTATGCAATTATAGTTTCTAATCGAAAATAACTCATGAGCAGGGCTCGGACTTTAATGCAACTAAAAATTGATTTTAAGCGCCTAACAAATGCACATAAAAATTTAAAATATGCGCAAAAATATGGATTTACCTACGAACAAAGTATCAAAACTTAAATAATATGAAAATATTTGCTTCAAGTTTTTATTATTATTATGGAAAAAAACTAAAAAACATATTTGTCAGTCGGCAACTGAAAATTAATGGTTGCCTGAAAGGCACTAAATATCAACTGAAATTGACAGCTCACAATTGCCAATTGTCATCAGTAGTATGTACCATTTTCAGCAACTGACAACTCAACTGAGGTACGGTTGCCATGAATAATCGGCCTATTAATATTTTTTTAAAAATTGAGAAATATGCGTTAACAAAATTTTTATAGCGTTGAAAATATGCGTTTATTGCCAAAATATGGAAAAATATGCACTTACAACCAAAATATGAAACAAATCGATGCTAAGCTACTGAAAATTTAATGATTCGCATAGGTAATTAGTCAATACGTCTTTATCTATCACCACTAAACATGCATGCATTTGCATGAAAGTCCGAGCTCTGCTCATGAGTTTGGACATACTAGCTTTGGATGGTGGAAGGATATATTCTCAATGAAGTTCGAAATATTTCCTTTTACTGTAATGAAAATAAATTTGTAAAAAAATTTTTTTTGCAGACTTTAATATTGCAGATACTACGTTTTGCGAGCTAGCCTTATCTGACTACTTTAAATATTCCTCCTTTAAGTCGAACGTTGTTCTCAATAACACGCAAAATGTAAGCTTAGTGAAGTATTTTTACAACAACTTTCCTATTGTTTTAGAACTGCGTGTCCCTGTCAATTGTATCATGGTTCTGCCTGAATTTCAGGCTGCCATAAGAAGTATGTGTAAAAAAAAACAAACGGAAATACAGGTTCTAAAAATTTTCAGGCAACTTTCCGTTTCGTAGTACACAGCTGAAAAGAAAAGTCAATACAAATTTTGTCTATTACAGGTATGTGATATCAATTAGTGGATATTTTTTTCCGTCAACTAAAACAAAAATTAACGTTCAGACAATTGTTTGTTTACGGAATTTTTGACATTTTGTTTTTGTGTGGTGTTGTTCTATGTTCTATGTTTCTATTGGGCAATTCAAAGCGAGCTTGAATATTGTTCTATCCCGTATTTTGTATTTGAACAGGCTATGTCTCAGGACGGTTATTTTTTTTATTTTTTCCCGAAAAGTTCATTTTAAAATTCGCTTGTATTAAATCGCGATATCTTTTACACTTTTATTTTTCACAAAAACTTCTGTTTATTTATTTTATACATATTATTTTAATTTATTTTATTTTAAACATCAAAATTTGAAAGAAAATTAAAGAATATGATATACAATTTTTTTAAAACACATGCCATTCATATGTCAAATTTTATGAATTTTTTGTTTGAAATTTTTAAATGAAATTTTATGCATGCATAAAATAATATGAAATATGGAAAATATGACTGATATGACACTACTTTGAATTGCCCATATGTTTTGCACGTTATAATTGATAAATTTGAGTGAATTTGCGTGAATGAAAACAAATTTCTCTACACAACTATTTTCCGTGTAGAAATAAATGAAAAATTTCGAATCTGAAATTCAGGCAGAACTGCATACTAGGTTTAATAGTCTAAATAGAGCTTAAACAAACATAACTACATACATAAATACATAATTAACTTACCGTCTATACCTGATAAAAATTTATCATGGCTACTAACAAAACGTCGGCAGAGCCGTTATCAAATTTTTTTTAGAGCAAAGACACATGCGAAGGCGTTGTGGTTTTTTTGTTATGATAAATCACAAGTTACTTGTCTTCGAGAGGGCTTCCCTTGGTAGTGTTACTACCCAATCTCTGGAATAGCAGAGCAACGGGCGTGCATATAAGTATTTAAAGGAAGTAGGATAAGCTATGAGAGTCAATAAGAAGGTGGAAGCACACCTAAGGGAGCTCACGTGGTAGCTGTGGTTGCTCAAAATCGCTGGGAGAGGTAGGTGTTGGTTTAATGACTGATGCTCGACCAGTGGTTGGTTGGACTTCAGCCAATCAATGGAAACACTCTTTGTGTTGTTGCTAAACCAACAGTAGCTGCATCGGTAGTGCTTTGTAGTCGGATGCTGAGGAAGCCTGATATATTTTTTCCGTTAATTTTTTCAAAAAAAGTGCACGAAAAAATAATTTTATGGCATAAAATGTTAAAAAAATCTGTTTATCGAACTCTTAGCTACATTTTTACCATTTATAGTTAAGCGGTATCACCAAGTTTGAATTAGCTGTTGGCCAAAAACTGATGACACCTTTTTTGCCAAACTAAGTATAGGGTTTTACTACCCCGTGAAAACAGTCTAACTAGAATCGACACCAGCCGGAAGATATTGCCGTCTCAGCTGACGTGGCCAGCATCACAAAAAAGAAATTCTTATTTCTTTAATTTATATTTATATTGTATGGACATGGAACTGCCTAATTATAGTGCCATATTGTTACGGGGAAAAAGTGTGTCCAAAGCTGTTTAGGAATCAATTAATTAAAAGTAGTTGATAAAGCATATTTGCCTTGCATGTGGGTGAAACTTCCCACTTTTCTAGTATACAGCCATGTTACAGAATACCATTGCGATCGGAAGTGGTTTCAATTCCGTAAGTTGCTTCTTCAGAAAACGAAAAACGAAAATTTTCTTCGTAATCAAACTACTTTTAAATTTCAAAGTGGTATTGAAAAACACTTTCTACTGACTTCATTTGCGGTAAATACTAAAAAACGTGTATACTTTTAGGAACGTCAAATAAATATTTGGTCATGAGCTTTCCATGTTAATAGAAAGCTCAATGTGAACTTTGCATCTTAAAACAAGAGTAAGCAAACGCCTCAAGGTATAAAAACTTTATCATTATAAAAATGAAATATAAAATAAACGTAATCTAAAGCACCAAAAATGTACTTTTTCGGAATGACAACTACGGAATCAAAACCAATCCGAACGGAATCTGTGACACGGCTGATAAATTTGACAATAATATGCATGAATGGTTATTTTTAAAATCTTTTTAAGGTCAAAGTTTCACAAGAATCGGTTAAGCAGATTTAAAAATCAATATATACTGAATATAGGCGTGGCACTATCCACTTTCTAATAATTAAATTGTATTGTCAGAGCAAAGCAATATGTGAGAAAAGTCTCATAAGAATCAGTTAAGAAGAATTAAGAGAAAAATTTTATTTACTTTAAATGGGCGTGGAACTGCCCGCTTTTCTCATCATAATTTGTTGTGTAGTTGAAAATGTATATTTACCTAGTATGGTCATGGAACTGTACACTCCTGTAATCATAATATTTTATTGCCACGGGAAGTAAATGGCATATGAAAGGGTGTAGTGGAAGACTGGTCCGATTGTTTAACATTTTTTATTTTTGATTTTTTGCCTGTACGCTTCTCTCTGTTTTGATATCGGTATTTTTGCAACAATTAGTTAGTTATTTATATTTTTCCTGGGTGAATGTTTTTTCTTTGCTAAATATATTTTTCCACTCACGTAAACGTGCAGGAACGTGAGCTAAAACACCATATCGTAATTGAGTTAACGGCTTTGCCCAAGAGTGATAAATTGTTCATAATACCCTTTGAACCTGTGGTGAACAATTTAAATTTTCTATTAGCCTTTTTTCAATATTGAAAGTTTGCTAGATTTTCATTATAAATAATTTTCTGTATTACTCATGCTGACTATGCCAATTTTCTTAAGTTTCGCACCCTTAATTTATTTAAATTTTACACACCAATTGCTACATGCTGCTACTATTATAGTTTTTAATTTTTGATATAAATTTATTAATCCTGACTAGTTTTCCTAATATTGAATTATACTTTCCTTTCATTTCATTTATTTTAAGTGGTTTTTTCCTTCCAAGTGAAATGATATTTGTCTTTAATTTTCGCTTTACTTTTAATTTCCAATAACAATTTTTTGTTGGCTTTAATACGGTTTTTGTACAAATTAAACAGAAAGATATACTTGCTATTAAAACAACTTTCGAAAGTAAAAATTAAAAAAAAAGTAAAATGACCGCGCAATGAAAGATGGTAAAAACACATAATTTCAAATATCATGCAGATTTAACATTTTTAATTTATACACAAAAGAGATTTCTTTCAGCCATTTAAGTAGTTAGTACTATTTCATTGTTGTTGCAAATTTTGGTTAAATACGTTTATATATTTTTTTCTTAAAGATAGCAGAGTGCCAGAAGGTTATTAACCACAGAGAATAAAAAAATAAATAAATAAATAAACACCTCAAACCAGACAAAAATTATATGTAGAAATTAATAAAAAGCAAAAAGTAAAAAGCAGCAGCAGTTAATAATTAAAAAAAGAAATTAATGATAACTACTTGAATAACTTACGGATACGAAACTGTGAAAATAAAATCGCCATCGTCATCGTAAAAAGTTGAAAATTGATAATAAAATGAAAACATGCGTAACTAGCAGCCGTTGCTAAAATTGTTTAAATATTTTATTTTTAAAGAAATTTATTATTTGACATATTGTCATAATTTTATTTTAAATGAAGTTTATTTGCTGATAGTTAAGCATTGTCTAAATGCATTTCATTGGCGCTTTACCAAATCGTCAGTAGGCTTCAACCACAACTTTGAACAGTTACAAACCTCTTATCTTATGCACAGACTTTCAAAAACTATTTGAGAATTTACAAATGATAATATTTTTGACCATATTTTTTGTGTCAAAAAACAATTACTTGTGATTAAAAAATTATATTATCCATTTGCATTTTTTTATTTAAAAAAAAGTATTTTTATTTTCGTTTCTTTTCGAAAGAAAATAAAATAAAAATCGTTTACTATTTATCGTTTATGATATTTTCAAATTTTTTCATCGGATGCAAAAATTTTACATGTAATATAAGAAAAATGTGTTGTAAGAAAAAATCATATCAGGAAAACAGTAAAATAATGAAATGTTTATATGCACATTTGGAACAAGTTTTGAAACAATTAATACAAGGAGAGCACAAAGATTAATTAATATCCAATTTAAAAAATTATTAAGACTCGGGAAAAATCGCGAAAATTACGAAAATTCGTAAAAACTTTCTTGTACATAAAAGATTACAATGTTACGATTGATTAAAAGCTCCAAAAATGTAAGAATCGATAAACTTTGCAAAATTTTCGGCTATTGCAAAAATAGCAAAAACTCGCGAAAATTTTCAAAACTTTGAACAAGGCATAGTTTTGATCAAAAATTGCTAAAACTGTAAGGAATGAAAAAATTTTGAAAAAAATCACGAAAAGGGCGAAAATTCGCAAAATCTTGCTAATAGCGTAGGGCTGCCAGAATTCTGAACCCGCCGACCAGGACATTTATAATACATATCACAAACGAATGTACAACAAAAGCTTATATATTCCAAGAACTAATCATATAAAAATTAACCGCAACAAATTTTTATTTTGATACATGTATCAAACATATATTTCAAATTGAAGTCCAACAATTAAGCAATAGATACAAAACATAAAAAACAATAAACAAAAATAAAAAAATCAATTAAAATTACGAGGGGCGAAAATAAACAAATGGGCTGGCGAGGCGACCTCTGTTTATTTCATCGTGTAGTTGAAAGACGTAAACCTCAGGCTTTGTGTAAATTTTTATATAGAAATGCTCACTTTCATACGAAAACTTTGATTGTGATGGTAACTGTAAATCACTAAGTTTGATAAATCCAAATATCGTAATGAAGAAAAAAATCACCACTATTTTTGATATTATTAGAAATTTCAGAATTTTATAGATTGAAAGTTCTTGCATTTGAACAAATATTTAAAAAGACTGAAATTAATTTATATAATTTTTGGCAAACAATTTCTAAAATAAAGCGAGGCGATTCCACAAAGGCTTTTCCAGTTTTAGAAGAATTTTTTAAAAACAATATTGTTCTCCCTCATTTGTCTGCAAATATCGGACAAATATTTAGCTCATTCAATTTAACAAAAGCACATAGTGATTAAGCGTTTTTGAGCTTTTCTGCAGGAACACCCTAGTCTTGGTAGGAAGCAAACCTGCGACTTCACAGTTAATAGCCTAGCACACTCTTCAGTACGCGGGTAACTAAACTAAATTTCGATGTTCCTTAGAAAATAAAATTTTAGAAGGAAGTCTTTATTCTACAGATTATTTGAAACTCATAAATCCAATTGTTTTGGTACTCATATTAACACCGATTTTGCAAAAATTATAAATTCGGAAATGTATTCATTCTGATATATTTAAGCTTGTAAAATAATTTTTTTTCTATTTGTTATGCATTTATGCTTATAAAGCACATGAAATTACTGGCGATTGCTATTTTTTGTTTTCTTATCAATAAAAATTAATAAAACCACGAAAAATGCTTAGCTTTATTTATGCCGATTTTTTCCACGATAAGTGCAGATTTTTGATCAAAATTATTTGGCAGCCGTGGCCCCAGGCAACAAATCATCAGCTTATTATTGGTTTGCTAGTTTCTAAGGCTTTTCCTATGTTTATGGGTCAAACCAATAATAAGGCGACGAAATGCTGGTAAAATTGCATCATGTAAACAGCGTTATAACAGAAAGCTTAACCTCTGTTCATGGCAAAAATCAGCAGGAATTAAATTTTTATCTGCATTGACCTGTAGCAAAAAACCAGGAAAGTTTAAGAGTGGACCAGGACACCAGGACTATTTGTCTAGGACCAGGACAATCCTGGAAAACCAGGACGTATGACAGCCCTATAATAGCGGCATGATACCAAAGTCTAATATGGTGTAAAAATCGTATAAACTAGAAAGAGCCTAACAACTGGTAGAAAGTCGCTCCTATTCTGAGCATTGCGAAAATTCACGCGAATATGCAAAATCGAAAACAAGCCCTAACATTGATTAGAAACCGCCAAAGCCGCATGTTCACGAAATATTGCTAAAAATATTTAAGAGATCACTAATATTGCAAGGAATAACAAAATCTCAGGAGAAATTGCTAGCATCGAGGAAAGTCCAATGTATAGTAAAAGTTTTTGTTCTCTAATTTTCGTGTGAAATATTTATATATGTATATATACAGTGAAACTTCGATATAACGAGCTTCGTTATAACGAAAAACTCCGTATAACGTATGTTTTATTGAGTCAATTGGGAAAACCTCTTTATTGCAAAGTTTGCATTACAAAAATACACTAAAGCTATAACGAACAAATTCTGAGCAAAAAAGCCCCTATATAGCGAAATATTCATTCAAATGCCTCAATATAACAAAATCAGAATAAATCCTAAAGGTTAAAGTCTCGTTATAAAACAGCGAAGTCTAAATGTATTTACAAGCGCATTTGTAAAGCCTCTATATAACGAAGTACTCGTACAGGAGCCTCTATACAACGAAGTAAGAATAAAATTTAAAACAAAGAAAACTAAAGTTATAACGAATTTTTTTTGTATTTCTTAAAATTTCGTTATATCAAGGCTTTGCTGATTGTATTTATAGCGAAGCAATAGCTATAACGAATTATTTTTGGATCCCCTTGGAAGTCGTTATATCGAAGTTTCACTATATATTCAAAATTTGGAGAGTTTGAAAAAAAACAATAATTAGAATTTTTTTTTCTGATATTTATCGTTGAAGATTTTTTATTTTTTCATCATGATGGATATTTATATGTATTTGAAAATAAATATAAATATTTTATTTTTTTTGTACAAATGAAAATACATTTTCATTAACAAAAATATTTATATGATATGGAAATAAAAAATAAAAAGTTTCCGGGTCTCTGCAAAAGAATAAAATAAGTTTAGTAGGCTTAGAAACTTATACAAAACAAAGGTGTTGAAAAATAAAATAAATTCATATCGATTACAAATTATTTGCTGGGTTTTGTATAAGTTTCTAACTGCACAACCTAAATCAGAGCGTTAAGCGTCGCGTAAGCAACAGGGTACGTATTTACAGTACATTCACAGTAAATATTTTGGTGTAAAATGTACTGTAAATACGTACCCTGTTGCTTGCGCGACGCTCAGCGCTCTGATTTAAGTTGGGCTCTAAGCCTTATTTTATTCGTTTGTGATTTTTAAAAATATTATCATTTGTAAATTCTCAAATGGTTTTTGAAAGTCTGTGCATAAGATAAGAGGTTTGTAATTGTTCAAAGTTGTGGTTAAAGTCTACTGACGATTTGGTAAAGCGCCAATGAAATGCATTTAGACAATGCTTAACTATCAGCAAATAAACTTCATTTAAAATATATTATTTTTTGCAAAATAAACTCTAAAGCAGAGGCATGCGGCCAATTTACATGTACACAATACAGAGAATCAAAATCTTCGAAGAAAAAATCTTCAATTTAGGAAAAAAATCTTACAAATTTGGTTTTAATTTTTATTATGTGTAATAAAAAAATAATTCATATATATTCATTATAATAATGTATACATTTATAAAAGTATTGCTATACGTTTTATAAAAGTAGTCAAAATTTTATAAGCAACTAGCTGAACCCGGAAAACGTTGCCTTACCCCCAAATGTATCGTTTTTAACTTCAAAAAGGTTTTCTCAAAATAGCTCCACCCCATGGCAACCTATTTGCTAAAAAACAAAACAAAATTTGCTCGATAGCTCTTATAGTTCAGAAGATCATGGGTTACTAACAAACACACAAACGATTTTATATATATATACTAGCTGAGCCCCGCAAATTTTGTTTTTTAACTTAAAATAGATTTGATCAAAATAAGTCCTCCCGATGGCCACCTATAATGCAAAATGTACGTTTTAATATATTTTTTTTATTTTATTTATGCGCGAGACCTGTTTAACTATTACCGAAAGAGAAAAGTTGCCAAAATTAAATAACAACCGAGAAAAGTGCATTTTTAAATTAACGATAAATTAAAGGGTTTTCTATCAGTTAATGTAGTTTTAACTATGTAATTTATACAATTTGCTGTATCTTGGAAGCCACAAGAGGTAAAATCTTGAAATTTAAAAAAAACGCTAAAACTAAAAAAAATCCAAAATTAAAAAAATGTCAAAACGAAAAAACGCTAAAATGAAAAAAGTGCTTAAAGGAAAAAAGCACCAAAACTAAACACAAACGCTAAGACACAATATATCACCAAAACTAAAATGATCGCCAAAAAACTAAAAAAAAACGCCAAAAGCCGAAAAAGTCATCAAATCGAAAAAAACGCCAAAACAAAAAAAGAAGCATCAAAACAAAAAAAGGCACCAAAACAAAAAAACCGCTAAAACGCAAAAACGCAATAAAACGAAAAAAGCGCCAAACAAAAAAATCACCAAAACAAAAAATAATTAAAAACGCAAAAAATCACCGAAACTAAAATTTTCGCCAAAAAACGCAATATAACGAAAAAAAATGCTAAAACAAAAAAAGCACCAAAACAAAAAAAATCGCTTAAACGCAAAAAATCACCAAAACTAAAATGATCGCCAAAAAACGAAATCATTTTAGTTTTGGTGATTTTTTGCGGTTCAGCGATTTTTTTTGTTTTGGTGTTTTTTTTTGGTTTTTTTTGCGATATATGTATTTAGTTTTATCGATTTTGTAAACTTTTGGTGCTATTTCCATTTTTGGCGATCTATTGCGTTTTTCGGCGATCATTTTAATTTTGGTGATTTTTTGCGTTTCAGCATTTTTTGTTTGTTTTGGTGCTTTTTTTATTTTGGCGTTTTTTTTCGTTTTAATGATTTTTTCCATTTTTTGCGATTTATTTCGTTTTTCGGCGTTTCGGGTTTTTTTTGTTTTGGTGCTTTTTTCGTTTTGGTGCTTTTCTCTTTTTTGGCGATTTATTTCGTTTTTTGGTGGTATATTTAGTTTTGGCGATTTTTTGAACTTTTGGTGCTTTTTTCCATTTTTGGCGATTATTTTAGTTTTGGTGATTTTTGAACTTTTGGTACTTTTTTCTTTTTGGGTTTTTTCTTGGTTTTTGGCGATCGTTTTTTTTTTATTTTTTGCGTTTTGGCGACTTTTTTCGGTTTTTGGCGTATTTTTTTTAGTTTTGGTAATTTCTTGTGTTTTAGCGTTTTTTGTTTAATTTTGGTGCTGTTTTTGCCTTTAAGCGCTTTTTTCGTTTTGGCGATTTCTAGTTTTGATATTTTTTTTAATTTAAAATTTTTTAGTTTTAGCGGTTTTTTAAATTTTGAGAGTTTGTCTCTTGTGGTTTCCAAGATACAGCAAATTGTCTAAATTACATAGACAAAATTACATTAACTGATAGAACTCCGTTTAATTTTTATTGTTTTTAATATCGGTGTTAATTGGTGTAGTCTTTTTATATACTTTGAAAATAAAAATTTAATTAAAAATTTCTACTAAATTTGAGATCAATCGGTCAACAGAAAAGGGGTAAAACTAAATATTAATTTTTGCGGGCGTGGCGCAGCCCACATTTCTAAGAACCGTATTGTAATGTCAACAAAAGTAAAGGCGCTTACCAAATTTCAGATTAATCGGTTAACCGAAAGGCGTTAATTTTGGAATTACCATATTCTACCCAAACACCACACAACTATGACACAAGCAATAAGCTAAATAAAACCGTTTAATAACTTTTGCAAGATTTTGTAATAAAATACATTACTACATGCAAAATCTAAAAATAACAATAGTTCATTCGTTGTTAAAGCTTGTTTACAACTACAACACTAACTCTAAATCAGCGTTGTTAACTCAAGACCTTGAATATATGCCCTTTGTAAATGCTCCAATCCATTGTTGCTTAATAAAGTGGTATTTCTCGTTTCATGCTCGGTTATGATGATGTTTCGTACGACTTCGATGGTCTACCACGCTTTGCTGCAGTCTTACTTTTTGATGGCAAATTTACGCAAAATATGCTATTTAGCCATTCAGCATTTATTTGTAGAGGTCGATAAATACATCTATTTGCTTTTTTTAACAAAAAATTAAACCGTGCTATAACGATTATTTTTATATGCTTTATTATACATATCATATTTTCTACTGAAAATTTTTATTTTTCGCGAATAAATTGGTCAACAGTTAGGATATTTTTCCCCCTTATATATAAATTGAAATTATATCGCGAATTAAGCACTTAAATTTATTCATTTGCTTAAATTAACTTCACGAAATTATGTATAAAAGGTAGTAGGGTGCCTCTTTTTTTGTATATGGCACTTCCAGTATAGCTAGAAAGCTGAAATTTGGTACACAGGTAGATCCTGATGAACAATTAACGAAAGAAATTTGAAAACGGGTACTTTCCATATGGGGGGACTACGGTTCCCTTCTTTGAATGGGCACTTCCAATATAGCTAGATAGCTGGTGAGCAATTAACGAAACAAATTTGAAAACGGGCACATTTCATCTGTGGGGGATTAGGGTACCCCTTATTTGTATGGGGTACTGAAATATGGCACGCAGGTAGGTCTTGATGGAAAAGTACTAAGAAAAATGTGAAAAAGGAAATTTTTCATCTGACTTCTAGGCAACCTGTTAACTTGGCAATATTTTTTTGAATTTCTAATATGGGAAAGAATTATGGGAAAAATATTGCCAAGCTTACAGGTTACCTAGAAAATAGATGGTATTGTACCTGTGAAGAACTTGGTCCTTATTTTCACATTTATGTTTTTGTGCGGATTAAATCTAAGTGATACATGCTCGTAAAGCTTACCATGTGAAAAATATGAACAATCGCTTACTGAGTATAATAGTTTTCTAGTTTATTTTGGCATACCATCCCACTAATGGAGATTGATATGATTTCTTAAACAAATCAAGCAAAAATCATTTAAAATCTTGACAAATGCATCTGTCATTTAGTTTTCTTCTATTTATTTTTTATTTCTATAAAAAATAAAATTAATGAACTAAAAAACCTCAAGCCGCGAGATAAAAATAGTTGTAATTAATTGCATTTCATACGGGCCCTGTTTTTTTTGCTTCCTGTGGTTTTTGTCATTTTGTATGGCCACTTAAATAAATAATAGACTTTATCAGTCAGTGTCATGTTTATTCTTCTTAACAAACGAAAAAGAAAAAACAATAAATTGAAAACCCATCTCTCTATGTCCTTAAGGAGTGAGTGTGTATTTTCAAATATTTTTCAAATCTTTGCGGGGTTTTCTTTTCCTTTTTTATACTTTTACAATTTCACAATTATTTGATTACGATCTGTGCAGACATGCTTAATTTGGTTTATGGTCAATTGTTTATGGAAGCGAGAAATAAAGAGAGGAAACTGAAAATTATTCTTATCAGGGTAATCATAACATGAACATACTTTTGTCACATGAGAATATTTAAGTATGTAGTAGTCACAATAAAATCATGAGAAACTAGAAATAGTTCAAAAGTACTTATGAAAATAGTTAAGTGGAATAATAAAAAGAAATACACACATATATATGTACAGGGTGGCGCAGAACAGCTACATATAAGGTTTAAATGGTTCATAACTTTTTTACTTATGCGATAATTATATATTTTTTTAAATACAGTATATTATTGGGGCATTTTTTGCAATTAGCTTTGAAAAATTATATCCTGTAAGTGATGTCCATTTTTTGCTTCGCACATACGTGGTCTTTTTAGCATTTTTTCAATAACTTTTCGCAAAATTTCGGGTGTAATGGCCATGATTGCATTTCGAATGTTGGTTTTTAGTTGGAGTATGGTTCTTGGTTTGTTATTTTGACCAGTGTGCACGGTAGGTATTCTTTCGGCACCAGGAAGGGTTCTTACAGACCCATGTTGACAAAAATTTCCAATCAAATGGTTTCTTGCTGACGTTGTGGGTGCAATGCGCACATTAAAATGACGACGATATGCACGCAAAATTCAATTATTTTTGTACGTTGTTCGATCGTGTAATGATTCATAATTAATTCCCAAGTCTTCTTCACAAGATGCTGAAAAAAAACAAAGAAAAAATAAAGTTATAAAGAATACGAGCCATATAGCTCATTCTGCGCCACCCTGTGCATATGTACATTCATAAATATGTATGTATGTTTTTATCAGCAAGATATATTTAATGTAATTGGATATATATTTTGCATGTGATTATTTCGAACTAGTTTGCTTTTTAATTCAAATTGATTATATAGGCTAAAGGGCAAAATAAAATACGAAAGCGGCTTGCACAAACATTATTTGCACACAGACTACAAAAAACTATCTCATACAAGCATAGACTTTTCACTTTAGTCACTAGTTTAAATTTTCCACGACGACCTCACTCTATAGATTTTTGATGTGTAAACATCTATACGCTAGGGGGTAAAAATCTTTTTCACAATACAATCACAAATTTTGAGTAAGATTAATCTTTGTTGAGTAAGATTGTAATAACGCGGTGTGAGCTGTGTATGAGTGTATTATTGTAATTATACGGACAACAAGAAATACAGAGAAACTTAACAGATGCATAGAAATACACCAACACTGGCAAAGGGAGTCTCAAGGTCAAACTCCTGCAGTAAGGTCGTAAGTTTGTTGGTTGGTGCGGTGTTGCCATGTTTTTGAACTGAGTGAGTATTTCGGCGTTGTCGTTTTTGATTTTTGCCGGGAACTTCTGGGATTTATGGGATTTTGTGTCCAGTTTTTCGGAATTAAGACCTGGTTCGTCTCGGTTTTTGAACCCGGGTTAAAAAAAGGTTTTTCGGTTTTACCGCATTTGTTGCTGAATTTGGTGCGATATTTGGCTGACGGTTTATTGACTGCGTTTGTCTTTGACTGTTGGTTATTTTGCTGTTTAACTGCGGTAATTCCAACTATTATGTACGGGTATATTATTTTTTGCTGGTGGATAAATAATACTATTGTTGATGTCTGCGGGGAAGCGGAAGGGCGATATGCCTGGTGGGAGTGAGTCAGAGGTGTCTGATGCGAAGCTTTCATCGGTTTGAGCGATTTGTCGGGTGTGGGGGAAGGTACGAGGGTGAAAAAGAAGCGGATGAAGCCCGGTTCGCCGAAGTTGAAACGGGTGAATGATGAGAAGAATGTTTCGGTAGAAGGTGAAATGTTTCATTACTAGATGTTTACACATCTCCCCTGTGATCGGACTCACATAATTTTTTTTACAATTGAACCAATAGACTACACAGGCACCTAGCCATAAAATCAATATGGCAGTCAAAAGATTTAAATTTGTTGATTTTTCTTCTAACGGCTTGCAAAGCCGCTTGTCAAACACGAAGGCAACACCATATATTACTCAACAGGCTTGTACAAACGTAGATTGCTGCCATATTTAGCAACCCGCTTGCGTAGTCTATTTCGCTCTTACAGCTCGTGCCGAATTAGACATGATCAATATTTCCAAGGAACAAAAAAAATTGTTACGGATTAAATAATTTATAATGAAAATTTTTCAAAAAGCGTTACTGAGGGGGGAGGAGTATAAAAACTCCAAAAATAGCGTTACGTAATACTAGGTGGATAGGCCCTAAGCAGCTTTTGCATTTCAAAACAACGGTTTAATGCAATTTGGAGGCGAGAAAGGTTTTTGACAGCAACCAATATCTTAAACATTTTTGGAATCTTACGTTTTTGACACATATATTTTTTGAAAATTTTAAAAATGTCGTTCTTCCTCTGTGCCGTTTATTTAAAAGTGCTGATTTCATCTCAGACAATATATTTTATTTTAGGATATGTTGTACCTAGGGTATTCACTCGAATAATGTTTTCTCGATTAATTGAAACAAAATGATTGAAACAAAGAGCATAAAATTACCTTTGTCATATAAAATTTACTTATGCATCTAGAAAAAAGAAAGAATTGATGAATTAGAAATACTTTTCTCAAATTCTCTAACGTCTACGATTAGTGAAAGATCATTCTTAGTAATGTGAGAAATGTTCAATCGAAAAAATATTTAAGAAATAAAAAAAAAATAATTATATGTTTTAAAATCAAATGTATTTATTTTGTTCGATTATTTAATGAATTATCCTGTTCTGTTCTCCATGCAAAATAAAAATGTTCGGATATGTAAAAGCTTTCCTGTTACAATTTAATATATATAACAGAAATGCTTATGATTATTTTTATTTCGCAAACGCAACATTTAGTGAATAGTGAAAAAAATATGTATTTGAAATGATCAGCTTATGATCTAATTTATGTAGATATATTTCCTTCTTTTGTTTTCATTGCTAAAATATATAAAACGCGATTTGTTTTATTTTTGTTCACAAAAATGTGCTAAAAACCGAGTAAATTCAAAAATTTTCCGATTAACTCGAATAATTTTTAGCAGTAAAGCTTACTCGAATAACTCGAACGAAATAAAAATGTTACTCGATTGTTCGATTAATTTAAAAACCTCGATTTCGAGGTCTACTTTCTACTTTTGAAAGCGTCATCAGCGGCGTGCTTACAGGTTAGCTGTTTTTTTATAGCCATTGATATTTTATTTTCAATGCTATCGATGATTATGTTTGTGTAGTGTAGTATTTTGCTCGTGTAATACAGTTTAAACATATTTGCGATCACAAAATAACAAAAAAAAAAACTTCTGCGTAAAAAGAGTGGCATGTAACTTGAAACGCTGAAAAGCGTGGAATGCGTAAAACGTGTGAAAGCGTTACCGCGAAAACGCGTCTTATGGACTTTTAGCTTAAGACGTAACTGTTAGGCGCAACAGTTGCCAACAGTTGAGCTCATAACCTACGTCTGGTGAACGCGCACATTGTCGCTCAGTCTGTCACCAGTTTCAATCATTTTGATACATTGCTGCTTGCTAAAATTTAGCAAAATTGACCGTTCCGTTACAAATGAAAAGTTCCGTTACAATGTCTATTAAAAGTTCTTGCATTAAATACTCTCTGAGCGACAAATTCCTCAAATTGTTATTGTAGAGCACGTGTAAAAGAGACACAAACGAAAAATGTAATGGGGACATTTCTGAGGATGTTGTTATTTACATAGTATTTTCGCAGCTAAGCAGTGGTGTCAAACGTGACGATTTTTCCTCATTTTGACGATTTTTTGCATGCAATTACCAAATGACGATTGACGATTTTTTGTACAGCAGTTTTTGTATTCTTCGCACCACACTTCCGGACGGGTCTTCAAAATCATAAAACAATTTTAAGTTTATTAATCTACAAAAAATATATTTCTTTTGGGTGTAGTTTTACTCTTGCGAGTTTCAGGATACCTTACTGGTATTGCCAGGATGGTTTTAAATTGTGTTTTTATATATTAGTCCTTAAAAATTTTAAAACGTCAACAAAATTACCATTTTAATGGGTGGCATGAAATATATATTCTCATGAAAACTGGAAATCCATTGAGAGGATCCAGCAATATTTAGAAAACAACTTAAAGTAAAAAAAAAGTTTTTTACATGCTTAAGTCGTTTGCAGTTCTATTTTTGTACTACTTCAGTATGAAAAAATGTTGTTGAATGTTTAAGTTGTTTTCTTAATATTTCAGGACCCTCAATGGATTTCCAATTTTCATTGCAAAAAAAACTTCATTAAGAATTAAGTAAGAACACACAATTTCCGACATCCTGGCAATACCAGTAAGGTATCCTGAAAGTCACATCTGTGAAATTACACGCAAGAGAAATATATTTTGTGTAGATTAATAATTCATAAATTATTTTATTATTTTGAGGACCGGTCTGAAAATACGTTGTAACATATGAATATATTAAAGTCACTATATCTTTAAAACTAAAGCTAATCAGAAATTCTTATGGTGATTTTTAAATTCGGCAGTTGAAAATACACAAGAATTATCTATTTTGATCTCTGAAATATTCAAAATTGTGTCCTTATGTTATAAGACTGAAGTAAAAATTTTAATGTAATGATGGTTCATTTCCATATATTATATTGTTTTATAATAATTATATATTATACTGAAGTACAAATAAAACAGTATTTGAAATAAAAAAAAAAAAATTTGGTTACTTTTTTAGGGTCCCGTACACCAAAAGTGCAAAGGAACCCTATTGTTTTCGCTATGCTGTCCATCAATCTGTCTGTCTGTCAGAGGCTGTTTTCTCGGGAGCCGTAAGAGCTACGGATCTGAACTTTTCACAGAATATGTAAAACTTTGGCCGCTACAACAACAAATATATGACAGTTAAAAATTAAAGGGCGTTCTAAAGCGAGCAACGCAACAAGATGAAATACTAACGTAATATATAGACACTTAAAATTTTCAAAGAAAGTGTTAATTGGTGTAGTCTGTAGAATAGACTAATTAAAGGGTGTTCTCAAAACGAAAAAAGCACTAAAACCTAAAAAATCGCTAAAACTAAAAATATCGTAAAAAACGATAAAATAGCAAAAAATGAAAAAAAATCACCCAAATGAAAAAAGCGCGAAAACAAAAGAAAAAAAACGCTAAAACTAAAAAAATCGCCAAAAACCGAAAAAATCGCCAAAACGAAAAAAGTGTTAATACAAAAAAATTAAAAATCGCTAAAACTAAAAAAACACCAAAAACCAAAAAAAGCGTTGACTGACCAAAAGCGCAAAAACTGAAATAAATCGCTAAAACTAAATATATCGTCAAAAAGCGAAAAAACGTTAAAACAAAAAAAATACGCCAAAACGAAAAAATCACCAAAACTAACAAATCGTCAAGAAACAAAAAAAAATAATAAAAAAACGAAAAATCCTAAAACAAAAATATGAAAAAAACAAAAAGCCGTCAAATCAACAAAAAAACTTAAAAAATAAAAAAAATAAAATTAAACGAAAGGGCAAAATCAAAAATTGCCAAAATGAAATAAGGGCAACTACGAAGAGGGATATATGTGTACACGAAGAGTTCCGTTCGTACTTCCGTAAGCACTTTACTTAATTTTTAAAGACTCATAAAATAATTAAGAGGGTTAATATTTATAATTTTCATTTTAATTAAAATTAAATTTTTATCTTACTTGAAAAATCTTGAAAATGACGAAACAATTAAAAAATTTTTTTTTGCTTGCAAAATACACACAGATTTCTCAAAGCAATTAAAAAACATAAACATTAATAAAGGTTTTAGTTTCTCCTTTCTAAATCTGCTGAGAAATTTAAATTCTGTTGATATTCCTCTAAGTTACTGGCTTATAAATTCATAAAGCTACCAAATGGCGGTTTTTCACCCGTAACTCAAGATTTTGGAGGTGTTTGCCAAATTTCAAAAAAAATATTCTTGTTGTACTCGAAAATACATACTAGAAAAGTAGTATCACTTGCCAGTAGGGGTTTTTCCCGGGAGATCCCGCTTATATTCTCTTCCCGCTTTCCCGGGAAATTTATCCATAAAAAAGTACTGATTTTGGCACCCAAAAATTCTTCTTTTTTTAATTATTGCCGTTCATCCTGAAATAGTATCTATGTAAGGGGAAAGAAACAAAGCGTATATTAAATTATTTTGGATTGAAAAACGAAGAGAACAAATTTGTCTCTTTAAATAATTATTTAAAAGAACCGATTTTTTTTGTAAAAGCAACTCTTATGTTTCTCAATATGCACCAAAATAAACGGTAATTAGATATGCAGAAGATCTTTATGCACGTCTTTTTGATGCATTTAGTGACGAAGAAAATGGGAAAATAGATATTATTACTTCAGATGACAGTGTTTTGAAAAACAAGACTTACGAGGAAACTTTATTTATACAGCGGACTCTAAACTGTCCGGGCAACTTCTGTTAAAGGCGAAGGCTTTTCTCAACAACTGAAATTGTGTTACTTAAATAAGAAACCGATTGTGAGATGAAACAATTAATACATTGACTGTTTTAAAAGACCATTTGCAACAAATAATATACAAGTACAAATTTTCTAAGGATAGAGAATTTTCATTGCATACCAAGAAGTAAAGGACTGATTTCACTGTTCTAAGACTTCTCTTTGGCTGCAACGTTTATCCTAGACAACCTTTTACTCGCTCTTTGGATCGCTTTCGCCCTCTGATAACCTCATGTCAGGGATGATAAATGAAAAAATTCATTTCGTACCAATGAGCTTCTAAAATAGTACTTTTTCGGCTCAAATAGTACTAAAATCTTTTTGAATTGTTGTAACCAAGTAAGCCACACGATTTTGATTCAGTTTATGTGCTCATTGTGTCAAAGATCAAATATGGCTCTGTTTTCTAAATATATTTTTGATAAATTCTTTCTCAAATAATGGTGCCAAAAACCAAACAATTTTAATTTCAATTTATCACAATGAAACTTCACTTCTGCCATATAACAAGGAACATACTTACTAATTTCCTTATTCTTATAAAGTAGAAGTTTTGTTAAAAAATTTTAAATTCGTTCACAATGAATAAACAAGCCATAGCAAAAGATATTTTTCTATTAAAATTTGAAATCCGATATTTTTGTGGTTTTCTTGAATAAATGCGTAAGTCGACTAAGGTAGATTTTGAGTTATTAATGCCAAATAGTTCTTTTTTAAGCGCTCTTTAAATGAAAGTAAAAATTTTTCGCAATATCAAGGACCGGTCTGAATAGTTTTTCGTGCACCACAACTTGACTTCTATATTGATTTCATACATTTTCAGCAATAACGACTTAAGTATTCCTGTGTGATGGATTACTTAACACAAAAGCAGAAATAGAATGTTATTATCTAAACTAGGGATGTAACGATACGCCGTTTTGCCGATCCGATACCGATACCGATATTTAAAAATAAATATCGCCGATACCGATTCCGATTCCGATACGAATATTGAAATTGAGTTCAAGTTTAGATTAACAAAACTCAAGTGCAATTTTTTATTATACAAAATTACATTATAAGAGAGAATATTTAAAATTGATAAAACATTGGAAGTAATTTTTAAGGAGCTACATTTTCTTTGCTTCCAACAAATCTATATTAAAAATATGCAGATAATTAGTAGAAAAGCAAGAAAAATTGTTTAATTCTTTTATAATTTAAAAAAATACTCGCCATGCTTTTTAATAAATCGATTTTTTTAAAGGACATTTATCAACTAATATTCATCTAAATAACTTAATAGCTTAATTATTAAAAGACTTCTAAGTTTATATTTATTCACTTAAATTTACATGAAAATACAGTTCTGAGTTTAAATTCGCATAAAAAAATTGTGAAAATGGGTACTTTTTTATCGTTTTCCTCAAGGAAAAATCATTATAGAATACCGAAAAAGAAATTTGTCCTAGCATATCTTCCAATTCGGTGATTGGTAATCGAAAAACAGAACTTGTTGCAAGGGCAAGGATATGTAAAACTAATTAGAAATTATCAAAATTTGCAATACTTCCAGATCGCGAATTCTACATTTTCATGACTTCTTTGGAGTATCTCCTTTTTGCTGGAATAAGATTTAAAAAACAACGGCTTGAATTTGAATTCATGGTAAAATTAACAAAAAATAAATAATTTTTTTACAAAATAACAGCATAAAATATTATTAATTTTTAAAATTGATATTAATAAGATTTAAAAAATAACGAAGTGTATTTAGTTCATGGTAAAATCGAACAAAAATAAATTATTTGTTAAAAAAAAACTGTGAAAAAATGTTTAAAAGTATTGTCGTATCGGCAGTAAAATATCGCCGATACCGATGTATCGGAAAATCTGAAGTATCGCCGATATATCGGTATCGGTATTCGTTACATCCCTAATCTAAACACATTTTGAAATCTTAGTAAATATTTTGTTCTATTTTACTTAGTAAATGTTATTTATGTCGACATAAGCGGCTTTATGCATCCTTGCTAGGATCTCGTTCTTACATTATTTTTGTCTGAAATTTTTCTACAAAGTTATTTTGGCAAATGCTAAATGTTAAAAATGCTAAAAAAAATCTACGATGTTTATATCGTGGACGCAATTTCAGAAATATTTTGTTTTTGCTCTACTGAAAAAAATCAGTTTTAGGACATACGCCTTTATTCAAGAAAACCAATGATTTGCTTATAGAATATGGAGTTTGAGATTAAGCTAATCTATCAGCATCGCTGTTGATATTTGTCCTTGGGCACTACTAACACGAAAAATTATAAGCTGCTCTCTCAAGACCGCCTTAATAAGTACACAAATCCACTCACGAAGTAACCGCCTAAGTAGACTCAAGAGTGAATTAAGTTAAGGGCCAAAGTAGAGATAAATTATTATTGAATAATCAATGGATACCACCCAACAAATTGGGAAAATTTGCAAATAGTACCAAATGAGTCATGGGGGTACCATCGTACTTTTTTGGTTTCAATAGTACCAAAAAAAGTACAATTGTACCAACTTTATCATCCCTGCCTCATGTTAAAATCATTGACGAATGATTTTTATTATCTCTTGGTGCTCGGTTAAAAACAGTTAGTTTTTAAATACGAACTTTCCTTAAAATTTCGATTTGTTCTTTTTTACCTAATGTACTTTGAATCTTTTTTGCTTTTCTGATTTGTTAAGTTTTGTGCTATTTGTTTGTAAAATACTTTTAAAATAAAGCTCAGTCTAAAATAAAGAATGATTAATTTTGCTCATATAAAATTCAATAGATACCGGAAATAAAAATTTTTGTTCCGTGAATTTCTTTTTTATTTCCCACTCTACCGGGAAACAAAAAAGTCCGGGATTAAAAAAACCATACTTGCCCGGTATTTTGTTCTGTCGCAGGATGTTGTAAAAAAAAGAAAGTCTAACTGCCTGTTTTTGTAAATAAAACAAAAATTTTCTTTAGGGAATTTATAATGTAACAACAATAAAAAACCTTAAATTTATTTTTGTTTTCAATTCAAAGTCCCAAACGAAAATTTTCATTTTATTTACAAACACTGGCAGTAAATGTGTGTTCAAACAGGGCTGCCAGGTTATTTTTATCGCGATCCCCAAATTTTAAAAAATATTTCCCGAAAAATCCCCCGTTAAAAGGAAAACCCCCAAGAAATCCTTGAAAAAACCTATTTAAAAAAAATTACAAGTTTACACGATGAAATATTTCATGAAATTTGTTGAATGAAACTTTTTTATGGTCAGGGAAGAAATTTGGTTAGAAAAAGTGGTATGAAATGAATGTTTAGATGATTCTTGTCAAGTTGCTTTACCCAATTTACATCTCCACAGTTGCAAGAAGCAAATAAAAAACGTTTCATGAAATATTTCAACATGTAAACTTAGTCTATATTATTCACGGTTTTATATATTATGTAATTGTTATCACAAATAAGTGTTACGAAAGTTTAATTTTTTTTAAATACATTAAACTATGCAAGTCGCAAAATTTAACAAGTTGGGCTCTACCTACTGGTAAAGTTAATTCGAGTATCCTGAATTCAATCCCGTTAGCCGTTTTTCGTAGTAAATTACCATAAAAACGATTTTTTATATTTTTAGGATAATTTTCAAAATTTAATTTTGCTAATTTGATTGTGTATGTACAACATCAAGAGATTCTGTGACTTTTTTCCCAAAAATTAAAAATTTTTTGAGGAAAAAAATAAATAAACAACTCAATGCGCCAAAATCACAACATGCTGTCATTTTGTTTTTGTGACTGCAATATTGTCGCATTATTGTGATAACCGTACGCATTAGACACGCAAACAGTTTGCCACAAACCGAAAACCATCGGAAGTGGCAAACGTTGCTGCTAGTAAACACTATCGTGTTTGTTTTCGATGTCATAAAATGGCATAGGGTGTATGTAGCATTAGTAAACTTTTAAATAAAATTAATATAACTGAACTTTGTGTTAATAGAGATTAGTACTTTATCTCTCAATATGTGTACGTAAAAATATTTTAGAAGAAGTAGCTTAATTATTGATCAAAGGAAATAAACTTTTAAGGAATTTCCCCAAAAAAAGCCCAATGTGTTTTTTAAATAACCCCAACGAAAACCCCAAACCCCAAATGAAAATTTTCATCCTTTTTCGTGATGACAATTCCCCCAACCTGGCAGCCTTGTGCTCAAGTGCATATCGTCGTTGCTCTGTCGTAATCAGTTATGTGAAAATCATCGAAAGATTTTTTTATTGCACCATTCTAAACATATGTGACCTTCTCCGAGAAAAGGGAGCTAGTGTGTCAAAAAACGGGTTAGGACTTAAGAGTGGATTCTGGTACCTAAAAGGGTGTAGAATAAGATGAAATGAGTTTTCTCAAAACTTCATTTTCACACACTAGGTACCTTTTCTCGGATAAGGTCACATATATTAGTCATACATCTACCCGTCAAAGGGTTTAAGGATACGTTTTCTAGATCCTGTGAAACAAAAAGAGTTATGCCTAAAAATATTCTAAATTAAAAAATATCCAATTATGTATTATGCGACAAAATTATAATAATGCGAATATTGTTTCATTAAATTGTTTAACTTTAAAAAATATTGCATTGTTAAGACATAAAACTGTTTTTTGGCTCTTCTGAAAATCCAGTAATAAACACATAACTGATTTTGTCGGAGCACCGACGATATATAATGCGTCATAAATGTTGTCAGTTTTATTTTGAAAAAACTTGAAGAAATTTTTAATCATTTCCGAAATTTAAATAATTATTAGAAAAAACCCATTTTTAGTGAAATATCTTGAGACCATTTTGCACAAATATAGAATTGCACACGTACCACACTACTTGGAAAATGTAATTCAGTGTCCCTAATTTAACCCTTTTGGCACCCCATCTGACTGAACACAGGTTGGAAACTTAAATATGTAACTGATTTCGAAAAGTCTTTTTAAGACTTTTGGGAGAACCACTTGGACTAGTGGTTCTTCCTTCATCGAAGCATTTTGGTTGCATATCTAAAAATCATTTTGAAAATAACTAATTTTGAAATAATTCTGGAAAAAAAACACCGACTTCAGTAGCAGCAATATACTTGATGGTCTTTCATATAAACAATTTTGAAAGTCGGTATGCAAATGGAGGAATTGTGCTCTAATAAATATTTTGGGTGGAGGCGTGGAAGACTTGCCCCACCGATTTTCATAGAAAAATTATGCGACCAAACTCTAAGCAAACCATTCCAAACAAAAATAGAATTTTGGAAGTCGGCCCATAAATGGAGGAGCAATGCGATAATCAATATTTCGGGGGAAGGGGAAAATATTATGGTACCAGCCTGCTAGGGGGTTTGCAGCAAATTTCCCAACTCATTTTCTCTCCCATTTTCGAAACGAATTATTGGGCTAAACTGCTAGAAAACCCTTTCAAACAAAAAATAATTTTGAAAATCGGTTTAAAAAAACAGAGTTATGGATTTGGGGGGTGGGGGCCGATTTCCGCATCCGATTTTCGACAAAAAATTTTGGGACCAATTTTTGTCAAACCCTTTCAAACAAAACAATAGTTTAGAAAATCGGTTCACAAATGACATAGTTATGGATTGGGGGGAGGGCGGAGCGGGAGCAAATTTTCCCCTCCCATTTGCCAGAAGAATTATTGAGCCAAACTGCTATCAAACCCTTTCAAACAAAAAAGAATTTTGAAAATCGGTTCACAAATGACAGAGTTATGGATTGGGGGGGGGGGGGGGGGGGGGGAGCAAATTTGCCCCTCCGATTTTCGTCAAAAAATTTTGCGGCCAATTTTTGTCAAACTCCTTCAAATAAAACAAGAATTTTGAAAATCGGTTCACAAATGACAGAATTAGGCATGGGGGGAGCAAATTTCACTCCTCCGATTTTGGAAAAAAAATTATGGGGCCAAACTGCACGAAAACCCTTTCCAACAACTGCAGGCAAACCCTTTTCAAGAACATAAAAAAGTAAAAAAAAGAACATACACACGAATTGATAACCTCCTTCTTTTTTGAAGTCGGTTAAAAAGAAAAAAAATTTTTGTGAAACTTATTCGAAAAAAAAGGATATTTTTTAGGGAATCTTTTAGTCATCTTTTTTTAAATAAAACCATTAGTTGTTTTGATAAAGTATAAGTAATATTCTACTTTACACATGCGCTTTATTTGTTTCTTTATTATTTTTGTAATTTGTGTGTATAATTTTTTTTGGGATACATAGCAAGTAAATTAAGTAAATTATGCTATTTTTTTCTATTATTTATAATAGCAATTACATACTTCTTCTGTTTATAATAATTTTTAATATACAGATTTTATAATTTTTAATAATATTTTATAATATACAGATAATATAGTTTTATAATTTATAAATTAAATATACATAAAAACACTTTTAAACTGATAAATAAATTTGTTTATTTTGTATCTTTCAGAAAAATCTTAAAGATTCTTCAGGTAAAAACTAAAAATTAATCCAAAAGTAAAGTAAAGAAATGTTTATATTGAACTTTCGTATTGAAGGATATGAAATCCTAATTATTTAAACTAAAAATAACATTAAAACGGTAAGTAAGAATTTAATTTAAAGCAATATTTTTTGTTTTTGTTGTAGTTAATTAAGTACTAAGACTTTCATTTTTAAGTTTTAACTTTAAATTATAATATAATTAGCATAATAATTATAGTATTGCTTAAATTAGATTTATTTATATTGATGACTACAAATTAGGACAAAAAAAAAAGAACTAAACAACTTATTACAAGTTAGTTTTATTTACAACATAGTATTAATAGCTAGAGTTTTTAAACTAAACATAAAAAGTTTTGAAATCAAGATTTGTTCGTATGTACAAAAGTTTGAAAATTAAAAGGAGTCTTGGAATCATCTAGTCGAAAGAGTTTTGTAAAAAAATGTGGATACTGATTTAGATTTTTTTTAAATGAATCGTAAGCAAGCCATAATCTAAATAAATATAGAAGTTAAGTTAAGTTAACATCGATACTGGAGTGACTGAGCAGAATTGATTAAAAGTAAAATGATATTCAACTTGACTGAAAGCTGCCGGCAGCTTGTTGCTGGTAGTGTGGTCTAGGCGGAAAAGAATTCTCATGAGCAGACCGTCGTGGTTGATCTCCATGATGTAAGTTCAATTTTCCGCTCAGTCAAATGTTTATTTGTCCTTTCAGTTGTTATATGCTTTAAAGTTTCTTTCTAAATAAAAATAATTTAATTGCAACGAACTTAAGCAAAAATAATTTTGATATATTGTTTGAAAACTTTTACATTCATCAAAAGATCGTTGAAAATAAAGCAGCTTGGCAATAAAAGTTCACTATGTTGTTATACGTGGAAATCACAGAACTCGCGATAAATATCCCACTAAAGAAAAGTTCGAGATACATTTTAAAAAACTTATATATAGAGAAAATTCACGATGAGTTTTCTTTGTAGAAACATTTTTTTTGATACATTTTCTATAGAAGACAACAAAATTTTCGAAATTTTTTTTTTTTAATTTTTTACAATAGTTTTTTGTAACAATTAAAGCCTAGTATGCAGATCCGCCTAATTTTCAGATTTCAAATTTTGTATTTATTTCTACCCGGAACAACTGTTGTGTGGACAAATTTGTTTTTATTCACGTAAATTCACTTATTTTTATAAATTACAAAGTATAATACATATATGCAAAATTATTTCAAAAACCACAAAAAAAATATCAAAATTTTCTTGAGCAAACAATTGTCTGAACATTAATTTTTGTTTTAGTTGATGACATCCCTGTATTAAACAAAAATTGTATTGATTTTTCTTTTCAGCTGCGTACTACCAAACAGAAAGTCGCCTGAAAATTGTTCAAATCTGAATTTCAGTTCTTTTTTTTATACATACTGCTTATGGCAGCCTGAAGTTCAGGCAGAACTGCGTGCTAGTCTTAAGTTATGAATTTTAGTCGAACTGTATGGCTTTTAATTCAAATATGTATATTAATTTATTCTGTCTTAACTTCGTTCAATTTAGTTTTTCAATTAAATTATTATTATTAGAAAGAAATTCTAAAGTCTGTAACAATTGTAAAGACAAATAAGTTTTTGACTGTACGGAAGGTTGAACTGACACCATGATGTTTAGAGACCAACAACGATCTCATCATAGAATTCTTGTCCACTTATGCTGACTTTAGACGACATGTATTTTACATCTGACTTTCAATTAGAGCGTGTTCTATTTTCATCTGACAAGGCATATGACATCAGCTGTATTGAATTAACAAAAGTGTGGTTTGGTTGAAAAAACATTAAAAAGCATAGTGCGCTTTATATATTTATGAAAATTGTGCAAAAACTCAGCTGTTGTGAACACTTAGAGGTTATGTCAGATAAAATTGCACATGTCATGTAAACGCAAAAATTATAAACCATCTGTAAATGTACAATTTTGACAAACATACACGAAGTTACATATGTCTCACATACCTGACAAGCCATATGTAAAAAACATGTCGTCTAAAGTCAGCATTAGGCCTCACTGTCAATCACTAGCGCTGAATTCAAGTACATAGTTGAATATCCTTTAATCAATTCGTCTGAGGCATCTGAGTCGTAAGTTTTTTTTCAGTCTTCAACTCGTCACTTTGTAAATTTATTCTGGGGCCGAATTACCGCATACATGATCGAGTAAGATTGTTCGAAAATTTTATTTTTGTGATTATGGCATACGATAATCGAGTACCTGCTGCATAAATTCCACTCGTTAGCACTAGAGCGATCGAAAACAATATTTTTTATTATGTTTGTTTTGTAAAAAAGAATGGAACATTATCAATAAACTTTATTAATGTTGTCAAATGGACTTGGTTGTAGTACTAGCTTAAAGAAACATACGACCCTGTTCTGTAAACCGAATCCGAATAAATTTCTCGTTTTCCAAAAATAAATGATGCCCACATAGATGTATTTTAAATCGCATATGGTAAACTAATTTCAGATGTGATATTTTAAGCTCTAAAATATATGAAACTGCAAAAAAATCTGAAAAAAGTTTGCTATTAGTGGATTTAATTTCTCTAAATCGAGCGTTTTCAAATCGACTCGGTTTGCAGAACAGGCAGGATAAACTTTTTCTTTAATGTATGACAAATTCTTAGTCGTTTCAACAACCGATGTAAAACAAACTTGGTACACTTTTTAAAAAATTTTGATGCGTTAGCTATCGAATGCTGTAATCCATCCATTTGATACGTTTCGAAATTTTATTCGATACGAAACCCTGCTCGATAACGAATGCGGTAATTCGGCCAGTGCTTTCATTTGATGGTTTGGAAATTCACTAGTTTTCTTGTATTATTTAATTGACATTTCATTGTTTCCATTAGCAGAGGAATATAAACATGAATCACGACTACGTTTTGCTGTGATTTTTTCAATTTCATCACTTATGCTAACTTCATGCCAGGGGCCGAATTGCCGCATACGTGATCGAATAAAATTTGTCGAAATTTTTCTTTTTGGGCTTACGGCATACGATAACGAGTTTGTGTGTAATCGCACTACAGCAATCGAAAACAATATTTTCTTTTATTCGGCCATGTCACAGAGTTCAATTCCGTTCGGAAACGGAATTCAATCAACCCTAATATTTCAAGCCCTAGCTGGGGCATACCGCACCGTAATAGCGCCGCCAACAGTCTGGACACACCTGACAAATTTGCGTATTTTAGTTTCCTTTCTTAGACACCAGCTGCTACAAAAATGGGGTGGGTTGAATTCCATTTCCGAACGGAATTGTACTCTGTGACATGGCCGATTATGTTTGTTTTGCAAAAAAAAAAACAAGGAACATTACCAATAAACCTTTTTACAGTTGTCAAATCGACTTGGGTCGTCGTACTAGCTTAAAGAAACAGAAAAGTTTTCTTTAATCTATTACAAACAAAAGATAAGAGGTTTGTAACTGTTCAAAAGTGTGGTTGAAGTCTACTGACGATTTGGTAAAGCACCAATGAAATGCATATAGACAATACTTAGCCATCAGCAAATGAATTTCATTGAAAATTAAAATTTTACGATAAATTTTCTTTACAGAACAAATTTACGAATAGTTTTTACTTAGCGATTTTTCGTGAACATGCGGCTTTGGCGGTTTCTAATAAATGTTAGGTATTTTTTCCGATATTGCAACTTCACGCGAATTTCAGCAACGTTCGGGATAGAAGCGTCTTTTTGAAAATTTTTAATCTCTTTATAGTTCACTCGATTAGCCTTTGTTCTCATGCCGCCGTTAGCAAACTTTTGCGAATTTTCGCAATTTTTTTCGAATGTTTGGCATTTTTTACGGTTTTAGCGATTTTTAATTAAAATTATGGCTTGTTTAAAATTTTTGGCAATTTTTGGCGATACGCATAAGTTTTCCAAAGTTGTGGGTTTTTTCAATATTTTGGGCTATTAATCAATCGTAACATTGTAATCATTCATATATAAGAAAGGTTTTTGCGAATATTCGTAATTTCACGGTTTTTCCCAAAGCCAAAATGAGCTTCAAAGTTGCGTAACCCAAAAACTTGCTTATATAAAAATGCCGAGAAACTGTTAAAACTTAGAAAATTAGTAACGCGAAAACTCGCAAAAATATTGCGAAAGTCCGAAATCAACAGTTAGTGACTAAAAACCGATAATAATGTAAAAATTATAAAAGTTCGAAAAAAATTGTTTTTAAACCGAAAATTCGTGAAAAATACATTTATGACAAATAGACCTAAAATTTATTAAAAACCGCTAGTGTTGTAAATTCGCAAAATTTTGCCAGCATCGAAAAATAGCAATATCTAATATTGATTAAAAATCGCTAAAACTATAAAAAATGTGAAAGTTTGCAAAAATCTCTAGTTCCACAAAAGTGGTGAAAATCCCTGAAAGATTGCAAAATAGATTGCAAAATTTATTGAAAATCGTAAAAAGAATAAAAACTAGGAAAAAAATAAAGTTTTGCGGAAAATAATCAGGAACAAGCTCTAAAATGTATTAGAAATTTCTAGAAATAGAAAAAACCTTCGGAAATTTTGCTAAAGTGCTAGTGAATATTTATTAAGACATCCAAAAATTATATATCAGTAAAAAGTATGCTTAAATGTCAAAAAACACTCCAGTGACAAACTAATTTAACATTTTAACAAAAATTATTGCAAAAGTATGTGTGAAATACATACATATCATACGAAACTTTTGAAATCGTCAAACATATTCTACTCGATTTGAACAGTAAACCAATAGAAATTTCGTTTTCTATCACATCTATTTTTTGTTGATACTTTCATAGAACAAAATAGAAAATGAAATCGAATTCGATTTTAAGTAAAATCGATATCAAAACAATACTTCAGTAGCCATCACAACTTTCTTCGTTTTTGTGTCGATTTGCATTCGAAATCGATTTACACATCACATACCTGATTAACAATTTTTTTATACGCAATCACAACGCTGGAGACGACTTTTTGCTTGTCTGCGAAAAACACTAAATGTCTTTGGGCGGGATCGAACCGGCGATCTCTCTAACTAATAGACTAACGTACTTACCTCTCAGCTACAGAGCAATTCGTTATCAAATATGAAAATAACGAATACACACAAAAGTTTATTTATTATGTTTCTTCTAAATGTGCGCATTCCGTTATGATATAATTTAAAAAACAATTTTGTTGAGTATTTGAATTGAGTAGAAAAATGTAAATTTTTTATATAAACAAAAACTTTAGTTGACATTTTTAATCGAAAAAATAATAAAAACTTTTAGAGTTTTTGCGCGCCATGCATATCAAAAAATTTTGTTAGTTCAGTTTATTGAAAAAAATTCTGTGTTTGTCGTATAAACAACTCATATGGTTATAGTAACTTAATATATTTTTAAATTTAAATGAAATATTTACAATTTGAATTATTAGTTGCAGTTTGATGATATTTTTTTCTGTGTCGTTATTAATAAAATGACTTGGCTGAGATATTAAAGGTGTTGGTTTATAAACATGCAAAGGATTGTGAGAATCTAAGTTCAAAACCAAAAAAATTACAAACCAAGAAAAATTAATTTATTATTTTTAACAACACGCTTACTGCATAAGCATTGCACTTATTGAATTTGCGATTTTCCGTTTAATAGTTACATTAGAAAAAGTTAGGAAAAAGGGTAGCAAAAAAAAACGCAAATTTGCAGACGTCTTGTGATAAAATTGCTCAACCTCGGTTAGTTGCTTTGAGGCGATGCAGGCCGATATTGAAAGCAATGTTGTAAAAAACAAGACAAAAAATATGGCGGCAGAATATTTGTACAAGAAAATTGTATTCAGCTGTTTTCTTGAACGTAAATTGAAACACTTAACTTGAAAGAGATATTGAAAGCAAGTTCGTTTCAATTTTTAAAAGTATGAGTGTATTGGTAAACAAGTGTGAGTGTATTAAAACTTAAAAGGTAAAACTTGATCGTGTGGCTGCTAAGTAAGATATTTTTATTTCGGATTTGATGTCCGTCCATCTACCAGTCTGTAGGGATGAAACGATACCACTAAAGTATCGATATTTTTACTTGGTACGGCATCGACTCAAAAGCATCGATACCTTCTCAGTATGGAATAAAAAGCATCGATACTTACTTGTATCGATCATAGTAGTGAAAACCGCAGAAAATACATATCTCTGTATGTACTAAACGTGTGCGAAATTCCTAAAAAAATTACATTATTGCAGTTTTTCAAGCACAAATATTCCCTGCAAACAATTGGAAGACATCCCCTTAGGCAATAGTTTAGCAATATCCCTAAATTGTCATCTAGAAGAATATAATCAAAGTAATATTTTTATTTTCTTCATTTTATAATTTTTTACACAATTACGCAATATAAAGAGAAAAATTTTATATTAATTAATTTTATTTTTAAAAAATATACAAAAAAAGGCGTAATCTCCACGACAAATGAATTTTTGCTGCAAAATGTATGTATGCAATTTTTACAGAAAAGGAGGAAAGATGGAATCCAAAAAATCGGTGTTTATCAATGAATATTTTTTAAAATGCATAATCTTCTTTTTATCTTCCTAATAATATTTTAGCGATATCTTCTTATTTTCTTATAAGTGGTTATCTGGCGATATTGCTAGCTTATCATCTAGAAGAATCGCTTTCGTATTGCGTAGGAGTATTGCCATCGAGACACGTTTCTTCCCGAGGAAGTATCTTCCGCAATACGAAATCGATTATTGCCGCAATAATATTTTTCATCCAGGCAATACGTTTGGCAATACATGTAGTGTATTTCTGTGTTTGTTGGGTTGTTTGTAGTTGTAATTCGAATTGAGTGTAAAGCAAATATAGAGAACATTGTAACAACAAGGCATAAATTCATGTACAAAAATTGAATTGATACTTGTGTCAATTGTACAAAAAAAAATCATGTCCAATTCATAATGGACATCATTTTACAAGCACTTTAAACAAACAAACACACACACACACATCTCAAGCCTTTTTGGCTTTTCTACATAATTAAATACAAATTACATACATACATATTATATTTTTTAGAATAAGCAGAAAAACATAACAAGGGGTGACTGTAATTATAAAAAAAGCAACAAAAATTTTAAAAACTTCTGTCTTTATTTGTTTCTTCTTTTACGCATGCGCATGTTGTTACAATTGAAATTATCTTTGACACAACAATAAACAATGCCGTTGGTCGGAATCGTTGTTATGTACTTTTCATAAAGGGGTATTGTGGTGTATAAGAAGCGATTATTTTTGACCATTCGAGTACTTTTTAAGCATACCTACTTGGTACCCGGTAGTTAAGTATCGATACCAAAAGCATTTGGTCTGTAAAGAAAAATATCGAGTAGTTACTTGTATTTTCTCGTATCGTTTCATCCCTACCAGTGTCTCCGCTTAGGAACCGTTTTTTTTTTGAAGAAGTATTTTTAATTTTTTATTTGATCTGCTTAGCTCTTGACTTTCACGACTCCATTAGACCTTTTAATTTTCTTTAATGAAATTTTGTTCAAGTTTAAAGAAAAATAAAGTATTAAATGTTTTCTTTATCTTCATTTTTTCTTCTTCATCATGCTGTCTTAAAAATATCACAATATACAAATAAATGTTTTTTGACTTTAAATTATTGATATTTTTGTAGATTGTTTTTTATAAATATTTTCTTTTACTTTGTAGTATAAATATGTTTGTATTTTTTCAATATTGTTTTATTTGATAAGGAACGATACGCTGATATCAGACTATAATGAATAAATTGTATTTTATTGGTTGTATTAAAACCAAGCACGTAAAAGGGTCCTTGAAACCGTTCAGTTTTAAGACCTGCCTGTTTTCGTATATTTAAAAGCAAATGTTTGTGGTAGTTAGGATAAAGTTCGTTGCGTAAAAATCAAACAAAAAAACTGGGGAAAAAACTTTCTCGTTTGGTTTTTTTGTTTTCTTATTATTAATTTCTGGAAGACTTTTTCAAAGCCTATTTACCTCTTTTTCTCTTTTTATTTAAATCGTCAATTGTACGGCATGTAACATGACCGTTTTTAAATCGGACGCTAAATGACTGATATCTACCACAGAATCCACCATTTCCTGCACAGCTGTAACGCTGGGAAAATGGGCAGCCGCTTGTTTGGATTTTAGAACACATGTTTTTAATGCTTCGGCTAAATTGTTCGTGCAGCGTAGAATTTTCTCTCTCAAATCCTGTTTCGAAACATTACGATGCACTATATCTCCTATGGTCACTAAATTATGAGCGCTGACTACCACGAATTTGCCGTAGGCTATAAAAAATTTTGGGGGCTGATTTTTCTCTACAGTCTCGAGAAAAGAATCAATGGCTTGCCGTAGATTGCCCATATGGGTGGAAATCTGCACGGCATAATAGCGCACCAACATTTTGTCCTTATCCGTTAGTTCCATCTGAGATTTCTTGCCATTTGGTGTCGTTGGTATATTGTTGGCGGTAGTTATGGCAGTGTTTTCGGCTGCCTTAAGCGCGTTGTCGAATTTATTTTTTAAATTTTCTGGTATAGCTTCTCTCAGGGCAGAGTTCTTACGTGCTGCAGCATCTTTTGACTCAAACGAAACATAATCATAGTCCTCTAACCATTCGGAGGAATTTCGTTCTAGGCCCGTGGGTGTTTGGGGTACTGTAGGTGTTTGCGGTGTTACTGCTTCCTCCGCTACCTCAGCCAGCTGTCTTTTGAAGAGTAACGAGGCATTACCTTGTATGAAAGAGGTCGTTGAGCGTACATCTTCGGTAAGGGTTTGAGCACAGGCAACTAAACGATCTAAACTATCTGGTGGTTTGCACATAGACTTATCATCGGTTCGCGCCAAGTGATCTAAAGACCAACCACCATTGGCCTCTAGCACTTCACAGGAATCATAAACCAACTTATTAGCATCTCTTAAAGCTCTTATAATAGGTTTAAGCTTTTGTGCCAGAGTTCGGTCTTCAGATTTAGAAGCATTTCCTAGAGCACCTTCTCCGAATTCGGCGAGATCATGTAAGGCTGTGCGCAAACGAACGGCGGCTAGTTTGACTTCCATCAGCACTGGTTCCAATTTGTCACGGCAGCGCCAATCGGGTGAAACAAATGCCAGAAGTCTGAAATAAAAGTGAAAGGGAAAAGGAAACTTTTAATAATAATTGTGTGATCAAGGAAAACGAATTAATTATTTAATAGATTTAATGGTCTTCGTAATTGAATCTTGTTTTTACTTTTTTGTGTAATAATAATATGAATTTTAATATTTTTAGCTTATTTACCTTGTTATAGCAGTTGTTGTCTCTGATTGCAACTTCGCCAACGTCTCCAATGCAGATGTCAATTCCAATGGCAACTCTTTGGTAGCAATAATATTTTGATTTAGATTGATTCCATTATTTTTGTCCATACAATTGGTCGGCAAAGGAAAATCATAAGCAATACAATTTCCATTAACGGAAGCTCTCGATAAAGGTCTAGTTTGCTGTTGCTGTTGTTGTTGCAATACCGCCCTAACCGGCAAAGGATTACGTCTTGGTATATCATAGTCTGGCATATTGGCCAACGATGAACGGTTTGAGGAAGAGAACGATAACGATAAACTGTCACTTGTCAATAGCGATGAATTCGAACTACTCGGTGTTAAAGTGTGCTGATGTTGTAGCAATGATGTTAAAGGTCTGGGAACATCATAGTTTTCTTCTTGTATGGGTGTAGAACAATTTTTCATGCCTGCCGCTGATGATGCATGTATGTGGGCCATATTACGTTGCACGTTACGTGGTGAATCGTAATTGATGGGTACAGCTGGTTTTGGTATATCGTATGTTTCAAATTCGTTATTTATTGTGCAATTTCCTGGAAGATTTTGATAGATTTGTTGATGATGCTGTTGATGGCAGGCTGGTGCCGATAAATGTTGTTGTGAGTGTGATTGTTGTTGTTGTTGTTGTGGTAAATTGTAGATATAAACATCACCATGTCTTTGGGGTGTTATGACCTAAAAGAAAGATATCATATTATTTTTATAGGTTCTTTTAGCAAACAATTATAATTTTATTGATTTCTGTATGCAAATTTTTTGTTTTGTATTTTGATCGGCCCGCTTTAATGCTTTTAAAGCGTGCCACAAAACTGAGTATATTAAAAGGTAGTCAACTAAGTTTTAGAAGGGCTTTCTTCCCACAGGGAGGAATGATCCGAAATGGAAGTGGGGTTCAGAATTTGATGTGGGTTTAAAATATCACCAAAGGCAAATACGTAGCCATATATAAGCCATGAACAACAATATGCAATATGTTGTGATCGGACTACACATGGCGACACAGTGTACAAGAAACCAAAAGGGCGGTATGCAGGGAATGTAAAAAAACAATATTTCTGGAATCGTCCTCATTTAATCTTTAATCTTAGGTGTGACTGGCTCAGCTATTTTTTGTATGGGGCCGAAATACTTTAATACACACAATGTAAAAATTTGCAATGTGTAACTATTACGACTCACTTGATAAGATTCAATGTCAAAATTACACGACTTTTTTGGGACACCCTATATTTTTTAACTTTATTTTTAGTATTTGTTGTTATAGCGGCCAGAGTTACACATATCCTATGTAAATTTAATTCTCTACCCATAACGGTTCACCAGATAGAGCCATATGGATGGAAGCATATGACAGACGAACAGAATAAACAACGCAGCGAAAACAATAGGATTCCTTTCTCACCCTTTGGGTATGTAACCTTAATACTTATAGTTACCTAGCCAAACTTTTGGCAGTTTTGTAATCGGTAGTACTCTTTTAATAGACTATAAATTATTTATCATGTTACTATGATACAAATTAGAACTACTACTTAGTAATTAATAAAATTATTACGAATGCATCTCATAACCTGAAAGTAGTTATAATTTATTGTTATGTTTTAATAAAATAAGTATACAAACACTTTTGAAGTTAACATGTGTTTGTATATGAAAACCAAATTTTGGTGTTTAAATTTATAAGTTAACAACCCAGCAGCTAAAGTGACAACTAGTAACGCTTTGGGACAGTCATATTACTAGTTGTAATGATAGTAGTCAAAAAACGACAGTCATATTACTAGTTGTTACTAGACTAGTAACGTTACTGGTCAAAAAGAGCAATCATTTTACTAGTTGTATCGAGACTAGTAACGATACTAGTCAAAAAAGGACAATTATATTACTAGTTGTATCGAGACTAGTAACGATACTAGCCAAAAAGGGACACAATTTTCAGGTATACGATTTTATATAAAACATATTTTTAGCTTTTAAAAAAATAAGTAGAATGTGGCTCAGTGGGTAGAGTACTTGCCTTGAAGTATGATGAATGTGTATTCGTACCCCGGTTCAGCCAAAGATTTTTTAAGAGTTACAAAACTCTTAATAAAAGCACTAGTAAGCGCGATAGTTTACTATAACTAGGATTCCAACTGGGATATAACTGTATACAAATGAACTAGTTGGTCTCCTATGACAACCTAATGTTAAAATCGATAGTTCGATATATGAAAAAAGGATAGATAGGCAACTAGTCTGAAGCAAAAAGCAACTAGTATAGTTCCAACTACATACCAGTTACTTTGTCTGCAGGGAATAGCTGAGTGAGTTAAGTACTTGTCTTCAAATATGAAAGAGCACGGTTCGTATCCCAGCCGGCTCAAAAAAAATTAAACAAAGTGTGAAAAATATAAGTAAAATACAGTGTGTTAAAAATATTTTTTTCATCGCTTGTTTTAAGATGTATAAGAAGTTTATAGATTTAACAAAAACCCATAGTTCTCCAAAAATTGCAGCTGCATAAAAATCAAAGTTTTTTGTTTCATTTGCGTTTCTGAAAAATTGATAGAACTCACAAATAATATAAAAAAATATTTAAAATTTCTTAAAATCTATTCTTTTACAATACGGAGTTAAGTAAAACATATTGCACCATATTGTGGCCCAGACTAATACAGCAATCTCACTTGTTTTTATTAATTTGCTTATTCTACAGTCGTTGTATTCAATACTAGGAATTTTCGCGCTGGTTGCAATTCTACCACTTGATCTGTAACCGGAGTTATTTGTAACTCTTTTTTATGAAAAAATATATATTGTCCATATCTAGAGAAAAATACCTTTTAAACCATATATTTTTCATATATATTGCTGGACAATAAAACACTTAAAACTGTAACACAAAATATTCACCCATGTGCTGAAAAACGCGGGATTGCTACCCGGCGTTTAGACATGTAAGTACTTAAATGCAAGTTCTGTGTACGTATTATCAACGAAAAAGCAATTTGTATTCGTTTCTCTGTCTTTCTCATAGCTGAACCAAAAGTGTGTAAGTAGAAAAGTTTGAGTGTATTGCGTTTTTCGAACTTGCACTTGCATGTGCAAGGGCCAAGTTAAATCACTTGCGAGTTTAAAATCGCACATCTCACTTTTGCATGTGCTGAGGCCCGCGCGTTCTGTTTATTTTTCGAAATAATCTTCGAAAAAGGTTCTTATATAAGCTCCTTGTTTTTTGAAACCAAAGTATCCAACACAGAATTTTTCAACTATTTTTAGTTTTGGCCTTACTTTTTCTTCTTGATATTTTACGTTTTATGCATCTGGCAACAATATTGGTTGACAAATGTGATAAGTAGTTGTCTAGCGTAATGATGCGCATTATAAAATCGACATTTTTAAAGTAAACAAAAGGAACTAATAGGCTAAATAAAACAGCATACTTTTTAATTTAGTATTTTGTATTAAAATTAATAAAAATTTTGTATATTTTCAAGTGATATTAAATAAAAGCAGATTCAATTTTACTGATATGCTTTCATTTTTGCTATTTGATGCTAAATTTTTGTAATATGCACAAGTTCACTTAGAGTTCACTTTACTCTTTGCTTGCGAGTTGAAACAGCAAAATTTTTTGTGATTGCGATTTCCAACGCACCAATTTAGTGACTTCGAGTTGAAATCGTATTTATTTTGCGAAATGCGATTTTCAGCACATGGGCGATTGTGTGGCCAATTTATATATATAAGATATATGTACATATCGTCACCTAAAATGAAAAATAGCGTAACATTATATTCAGAAAGAATTGGGCACAGAAATGTTAAAACTTTGAGAAATTCATATTTTTATTGTTAACCCTCTCAACTTTAATTGCTGTTGGGTAACAACTACACATTTAATAGTTCTTCTTATCAAACTCTTTCCTTCAATATTATTAAGTACTACAAATACATTTTCATAAGACTAAAACGTTTATAAATTTTTAATAATAAATATTTCCCAGTTATTCTTCTAGTTTTATCTAAGATTTTCACAGTAGTACAAACAAATTTCGTATGACTTAAAATATACACACCTTTTACGAAACACTCACGTACACAAACACATTATTACTATACCTTGTGATGTCTAGCCCCAGGATAACAACCAAGGATGGGGTCTTAAAAACTTGTATGCACTATTGATTTTTTCCAACAACTATATACGATTTTGTTTTAAACAATTGGCAAAACCCACAAATATATATATTTAAATTTCTGTTTAATGTATAAAACTACATTTTTGTTTTGTTTATTCAATTTGGTTTAATTTTTTCTTAAGAAAATAAACTTTTGTCTATAAAAATAGAATTTTTCGACGTGTTTAACGGTAACTAGTAAAATTACTACTATTTTTGTGTCAGCTTTTTCATTAAAAGTAGACACTCATTTATCCTTTTTTTTAGTATAGAGAGGCTGATTCTCTTTCTAGCTCCGCTTTACTCTCTTCTTAGTTTCCTTCAAACTTTAACGTTTATTTGTTTGTTTTGTTTTCCAATGTTTGAACTGCGCATGTCGTTTGCTATTGTTGTCATTGTGTTGATTCAGTTTGCTTTGCGGGTGGTTTTATTTGTTTATAGAGGGCGCTGTTATCATTAAATATTTTCAACAAATTTCAAGAAGTTCAATAACATTTGACTAATATTGTTGCATACAACTGCAAAAATATTGTATATATGAACAAGCATATGTTGTTTGTGTTTAATTAATTTGTAATTCAAAGGTTAAAATAACGGCATCAACAATTATTTTCTAAAGTACATGCAACGAATAAGTGTACTCAAACATGCAATGTCAAGGTTTTGGTTAGTGTGTTGCAAGCATTTTTCTGAATATTGTAATTAGGGATGTAACGAATACCGATACCGATACCGATATATCGGCGATACTTCAGATTTTCCGATACATCGGTATCGGCGATATTTTACTGTCGATACGACGATACTTTTAAAAGTTTTTTTCTGACAAATTATTTATTTTTTGGTTAATTTTACCATGAACTAAACTCATTTCGTTATTTTTTAAATCTTAATAATATCAATTTTAAAAATTAATAATATTTTATGCTATTATTTTGTAAAAAATTATTTTTTTGTTAATTTTACTATGAATTGAAATTCAATTCGTTGTTTTTTAAATCATATTCCAGCAAAAAAAATGTCATGAAAATTTAGAATCCGCGATCCGGAAGTATTGCAAATTTGGATCATTTCTAATTAGTTTTACATATCCTTGCCATTGCAAGAAGTTCTGTTTTTCGATTACCAATCACCGAATTGGAAGCGATGCTCGGACAAATTTCTTTTTCGGTGTTCTATAATGATTTTCGTCAAGCAAAAAGGATAAAAAATTACCCGTTTTCACAATTTTTTTAATGCGAGTATGGCGAGAACTTTTTAAAATTATAAAGGAATTAAAATTTTTTTCTTGCTTTTCTACTAATTACACTTTGCGACAAATAAAGACTTTTGGAAAAACACAAGAACTGGACAGTACAGGTTCGATTTTCCTACAATGGGGTAGTAAAACCCTTTACTCAGCTTGGCGAATTTGGTAACCAATTTTTTTTTATGGACCTCCAAAGTTTCTGAAAACCAGTGGGGCCTCAAAAAACGGTGTCATCAGTATTTGGCCAACAGCTAATTCAAACTTTATAATACTGCTTAACTATATATGGCAATAATGTAGCTAAGAGTCTGTTTAACAGATTTTTTTTTTAAATTTCATGGCAAACATTTTTTTTCGTGAAGTTTTTGTTGACAAAATTAAGGAAAAAATTGTTTCTTTCACTTTTTTCAGAATAACTTACAGGGACTTGTAATTTTTAACTAACAATATTTGGCAAACTTATAGTTACGATAGAACTGAACAACTTTTGTGAACATATCAATACAATCTACACGTATCTAGGTACTAATAGCTCACACAGACCACCTTTTACCTTAAAAATTGTAGTTTTTCACTATTTTTGTATGCTACAAAAATATTTTTTTTTGAAAATAGTATATTCAAGTGCATACTTCTCTGTTGTGTTTCACTAACATTTTGTGCCCATATTATTTTATATTCCTGTACTTTTTTTGAAAAAAAAAAATATTTTATTCACTTTTTTCAGTATAACTTATAGGGACTCCAAATTTTTCATTACCATTATTTGGCAAAACAACAACAAACAATAAAAAATAGTAAATACTAAAATCAGCAACATAAGAAGTGGAACAATAACAAAGAAAGCAAGAAATGCAATAAAAATATAGCATAACTCGTAAAAAACGAAAACTTTTAAGGTAGTTTTTCTGGGCTGTTTATGGTGCCCAGATACATTCAGATTGTATTGACATGTCCACAAAAGTTGTTTAGCTTTACCGTAGCTACAACTTTGCCAAATATTGTTAATAAAAAATTACGAGTCCCAGTAAGTTATTCTGGAAAAAGTGAAAACATTTTTTTCCTTAATTTAAAAAAAAAGTGCACGAAAAAATAATTTTTTGGCATAAAATGGTAATAAAATCTGTTTAGCGACCTCTTAGCTACATTTTTGCTATATATAGTTAAGCGGTATCACCAAGTTTGAATTTTCTGTAGGCCGAAAGTTGATGACACCTTTTTTTGAGGGCCCGCTGATTTTCCACAACTTTGGAGGTCCATAAAACGAAATTGGTCGCCAAATTCGCCAAGCTAAGTATAGGGTTTTACTACCCCGTGGTAGTACAATCGAATCTATACTGTCAAGTCCGTGTGTTTTTTGACTGTTGCACTGTGTTATCTGCATATTTTTAATATAGATTTTTTGGAAGCAAAGAAAATGTAGCTCCTTAAAAATACTTCCAATTTTTTATACTGGGTTAATATCAATTTTAAATATTAATACTCTCTTACACTGTAATTTTGTATAATAAAATAATTGCACTTGAGTTTTGTTAATCTAAACTTGAACTCAATTTCAATATTCGTATCGGTATCGGAATCGGTATCGGTATCGGCGATATTTATTTTTAAATATCGGTATCGGTATCGGATCGGCAAAACGGCGTATCGTTACATCCCTAATTGTAATATTATATAGTTACGAAACTGGATTTCAAATATAGATTTAGACGTAACGGACATACAACGAAAAATTTATTACGGTTGTTAAGGAATGTTTTGGCCCGAAATAAGTTCTTTTACTGCTCTGACGTTATGTATAGGAGCACTATCATTTTGTACAATCCATGGAATCGGTCTAATCATCTTACCGCTTGGAAATTGTAATCCCATTGTTCCACAGTACGTTACAGTACCTGATAGCATAACACTGCCATCTCTGGTGGTGCGGCTGTTAAGAAACAACTCTTTTTTTTCTAAAATCATGGAAATAGTAGTTATATCCATCTGGTCCGTCTAGGTTGAGTTTCTTCTCAACAGAAAAAACCACAACTTTCCGATCATTAAGGTGACTTTTTTTCTTGTACACTCCACGTCATATCCTCCCTTGCAAATTGCAATCGATTTTGCTTACGTGTCTCATTCAGCGGGCGCCTTTTCTTCAATTTTCGCAACTGCAACTCTTCACAGCTTATGATGGCTCTACTTACTGTTGAGATACTTGCTTGTATGCCAGTATTCGATATAATTTTTGATACCAAAAAGATTGAGTTTGTAACTCTGTCCATACATTTGATTGTCCTCTATCTATCTGAGCACGGTTTTCTTCGATTTTGCGGCCGATGGCACGACAAGAATAATTTAACGACAAATACACATCGATTTTAGAACTTCCGGCCTCACTTAGAATTTTGTTTTGACCCATGTTTACCAATTTTTAATTGAGAACTAATAAATTTCATCGGCGTATAGTTTAATTTGCAAAATAGTTTTAAAATCCAAAGTGGGTATATTCAAATGAACAAAACATAAAACTTCGTGCTAACCAAAATCAAAGTTGAACTTAAATGAATGTAAGAATTTACAGACAAACTCTTGTATTCTATTTCGTGACGAAAATTGGTTAAATAGCTGATGTTTCCTTCATCCACCTTCATAAGTGGTAAAAGTGAACAAGAACGCTGATGAGACGATGTAGCGGCCCACAGTGCTTTGATCCCCTATAACGATCCCCTATAGAAGGAGCTGTCGCAGTTTTGAAATTTGGTACACTACTATAAAATACTTTAATTGAGGAAAACTAATTAAAAAAAAAATCGGACAAAGCACACGCCTATCTACCGCCCATATATCTCGAAAACTAAATTCTCAATATTGGCCACATAACAATACACAAAGTCGTCAAAGTTCGTATATGTCTTACATCCCAATCTAGTAACTAGTGTGGTAATATTTATTTTGATTGAAGCAAGGAGTCTAGGTCCTGTCATATATCCTTTATCGTATATATACCATAACTCTTACAAAAGTTATCCGATTATCATTAAATTTGGTATGATATTTAATATATGTATATTAAACAAAAATTTGTGCCAAATTAAATTAAAACTTATTTTTCAATATAGAAAATAAAAATAAAGTACACAAAAAATTGGCTAAGAATCCAAATTGATTATTAGGCTAAGGTAACGTTTAATTCAGAAAGAATTTTTAGTTTTTTTTACACATCCTTATGGCAGCCTGAAATTCAGGCAGAAATGTGTACTGGGCTTAAGCTGTTATTTTTGATATTTAAAAACTGTAGTAAGTTATGAATAACTCTGTATAGTAAAATTTGATTGTTTTTTCCTCTTTGTCATATCTTAAAAAAATTTAAATGGTTTTAATTTTTTCAGTCGTGGTTGTCATATTCATGGAAATGCCCATATGTCAAAAATTATTGTAAACAAAAATCAAAAGGACGCGCTGCAAGTAATAATAATAAAAACATTTGGAATTAAAAAACACACACACACATACGCGTTTACCGTCGGAGTTATTTTTTTATAATATTTAAATTAATAGTAAAATAAACTAATCATAATTTTAACAAAGAACGCAACACGTGGACTTTTTATAGGCATACACAAGACAGACAGACGACAATGCTCGAGCAAAAATTGTCATCAGGCGTAGTAATACCATCTATATTATTTCATCATGGTAAGAGGCAAACTCTTGAAATTTTAAAAATCGCTAAAACTAAAAAATTACAAAATTAAAAATATGTCGAAACTAAAAAGCGCTTAAAGGAAAAAAGTACAAAAATTATCGCTAAACCGCAAAAAATCACCCAAACTAAAAAGATCGCCAAAAAATCGCAAAAAACCGAAAACCGAAAAATCGCCAAAACAAAAAAGGTGCCAAAACCACAAAAAATCGCTAAAACTAAAAAAATTACCAAAAACCGAAAAAAATCCCCAAAATAAAAATAAATATCGTAAAAAAACGAAAAAAACGTTAAAACAAAACGCCAAAACAAAAAATAATACAATAATATACAATAATACACATTCATAGAACAGCTATATTAAGCATATGTCTAATTAATAAAGCAGACATTGCTGTTTTTTTATCAACACACCAAAAATTGCAACTCTGATCGGATAGATAATATTAGTTTATGAAAATTTTCAAAAAACTTGCAAATCGGACAGATAAATAAATAAATCGTAATTCAGAATTTTTTAAAGCAAAATTTACCTTCATAAGAGATGGTACAATAATTTCTAAAAAATTCACTTCCTAGAAAAATAATTATACATATTGCAAATTTTTATTAAAATGTGATTGATTGCATTTTTTTGTAGAAAATATAACGCCATAAATCTGTAATGAATGTCCTTAACCAATATTGCTGCATTATTTTGAAAGCTTTTTTGCCTTATTGCTATGGCATTTATTGCTAGTCAGTACGGGGATACGTTTTTGTTATTTTTTTATATACATACATATTTTATAAATAATTTTTTAGTTTTCACATTTTGTTTCTCATGTATATATGTAATAATTTTTTTTAAACGTTTTGGTTAAACAAATTTTTTGGTCGTGGCAACACTGTATGTATGAATAAATAAAAAAATAAAATAACAATTTACAAAGAGCTGATTCCGTACGGAAAATGCGTTCAGTTTTGCTCTTTGCTTAAGCAAATGACAATTGAGAGAACTTGACGAAACTTTTTCTTAAGTACTTTATAGTTTGCCACATACATTTTGTATGCATTCACACAGTTGCTTAAGCTAGCTTAAGCCAAGACATGCATATTATGGTTGGGCCTTAAGTCGCACTTTACTGAATTTTTTAATATTCCATCCAAGTTAATAATTTTTTAGAGCATAAGTGAAAAATATGCATTCTTCAAACCAATAAAAAATACTTATACAAACAGAATTCACATAAAATTTCTTTCACAGTTAGTTTTAAATATAGATAAGTATTAAAGAAAAACATTTCAGTCTCCTACTCCAAAAAATTAATTTTTTACAACGGTTTTCCTGAAGCATGTAGAACTCAAGTAGTTATTTAGCAATACTTACTCAAAATTCTCTGACTTTAGCGTCCTCTAGCGCCGTTAAAAAGAGTTAAATCTAAAAAAAATTTTATAATTCGTTTGAATTATATTGTTATCTATCTATCGATACATTTTTATCTACAATATAAGAACTTCTATTTTTGTCTATGCAACACATCATTGTGCGGCCTGTCGAAATCAGTAGTACTGATACGTTCTGGTAAGCTGATTGAATATTCGAACATTCCACTCTTACTAATAATTTCAATTTACATTAATTGAACTAATGAACAAAAAAGCCGAAATAATATATTTGTTTCAGACGTATACCTACCTATTCAGTTCAAAAATAAAAACTACGTAAAACCTTTTTATATTTTTGATATGCATTTGATGTCAATAAATACGCTATCTGTTGGTAGTAAAATTTTTGGTCTACCCCTAATATATCAAAAGTTATGCCCCGCTAAATAAAAAAAATTATGTGGGTCTATTCAATTGAACAGGAGGGTATCTCTTGAACGGATTAATTAAACTAGGATCCCATCCGGTGGTAGAAGTTCGACCACTTGATTCGTAACCGGGTTTGTCTGTAACCGATTTTCAAATCGGCTTTTAGGGAAAAAATAAATTGTGTATATCTAGAGAAAAATACCTTTTAAACCATATATGTTTCATCAATATTGGTGGACGATAAGATACTTAAGAGTGTGCGACAAAATATCCCAGATGGGCAGATTGCCGTGCACGAAATTGTCACCGACAATTCTTGTACGAAGTTTCCTCTCTCGATTAGGTTTTCTAATCGACAATTTAAAGGAAATCGTCGTTCACGACAATGTGAGCGACAAATTTTTGCATGAGGTCCTCTATTAAATACTTTTGATGACAAGATGAGTGACAATGTCTTACGTTTTCTCTTCAATTCAACTTTCTTGAGGACAATATGAGCGCCAATGTAAAACAAATTGTCCTCAATCTAACCTTGTTGAGGACAATGTCAGCAACGATGCCTTCCATTTTGTCTCCTATCCAACTTTGTTGAGGGCAATATGAGCGACAGTGTCTTACGTTTTGTTTTCAGTAGCATTGTGGAGAACAAGATGAGCGAAAATGTCTTACAGTTTGACCTCAATCCCACTTTGTTCAGGACCATATGAGCGGCAATATCTTACATTTTGTCCTTAATCCAACTTTGTCGAGGAGGATATGAACGATAGTGTCTTACATTTTGTGTTAAGTAAAATTGTGGAGCACTATATGAGCGATATTGCCATACATTTTGTCCTCAATCCAACTTTTTTAAGGACAAGACGAGCAACAAAGTCTTAGGTTTAGTCTTCAATCAAACAAATTAATATGTTGGCTTCTTGTTGTCGATGTTTTAGGTGGTGCTATAACAAGGTGGCAGCGCGAAAACTTATAAAGATATAGCCTCAGTTTGAATCCCAGCTAAAACAATCAATAATTTAAATGAAACGAAAACAACAAGTAAGCAAAAAGTTAAATTTGTGTGTTAAAAATATTAAATAAAGTCCGTTCTATGATTAAGTAGGTGGGATTGTCGCTATGTAATCAATGACGACAAGATAAACGCCATTGTAGCCTATGACATAATAGGCGACATTTTTTTAATTTAATCTTAGACGACAAAATAGGCGACATTTTTACTTATTGAATCATTGAAGGCGAGATAGCGGACATTGTCGCTTATGTAATCATTGACAAGAAAACAAACGACATTGTCACTTATATAATCATTGCCGACTAAATAGGCGACAGTGTCGCCCACGTATTCACATTAGTATTATATGAACGACAATCTGAACGACATTGTCTCTCATTGAAACGTACACGATTTTCACAACACTTAGAGGGTGCTGATGGCTGAGTAGTCTTGACGTCTTGAGTTCAAGACTAGTTTCAGGCATTGGACTGTTAAAGTGATGAAGGCATAGTACTGATCACCTTGGCAGTACCGGCAGCGATTAATACTAACATATCCTAATGCACTTCACAGCAGAACCGTCGGCAAAGTAAAAGAACTAATAAAATAGCTGGCTACACAGCATAAATAACTCAATGCCCCTACTTGACACCAAAGGGGCTTGCAACACTGCTCTACAAAAAAAAACGCGCAATAGCAGGGTTGTAAATGAATTAAGCTTTCTATCTCTCCCCCACTTCACCAACTGTTCTCTCTACACTATCCCTTTCCCAAAGAAGTTATATTTTTGCGGTTAAAAGCTGATTAGATTTTGGACTCGATCTGACCGGTAGTATGGGATTTATTTCGAAAAAAATTTGTTTTGTAAATTGGTTTTGTAATCTAGCAAATATTATCGTGCGAATAAGTGTCAGTAAGTGCATTAAACATCATTAGAATGCAGCATATTTTGAGTGTTGTGTTTTTTTCTTCCGACGGGGTTTGTTTGAATTTGGAACGATTTTCCGTCATCCCTAGTCAAGTTTGGTTGATAAACAGATCGGTCGCGGCTATGTGCCATCTTTAGTGCTCTATTGAATACTAAGCGTAGAGTATTCAATAGAGCACTGAATATGGTACATAGCCGAAACCGGTCTGCAGCATTTTTTTTGATCTGTTTGGCAGCTCAGAAGCTATGAGAAAAGCGCTTCATCTGATTTTAATAAGAGTAGTGCTGTTTGAAATGCTTGAATTCTTTTTAAATGTTTAATGAAAGTTTAATTTAAAAAAAAACTTCGTATATATTGATCAAAATGATTTAAGGACGAGTCAAATATGTATAGACATTGTATCAGGTAAACTGAGTGGGAATAAAAATCCGAGATTGTCAGGGAATAGCCGCTAATGTCTTTTTTTAAGCAATGTACTTAGATGCATAAATGTTTCTTAGCTCAGTAATATTCCTTTTAGATTCGCATTTATTTCAGCTCAAATTCCAGCATTCAGTTTTACAAAAACAAAACACTTCGTACTGGCAGCTGGTTATTTGCCAAATGCCAAGTGTTACAACATTTATTGGAAGCAATTCTATTTAAATTGATAACATCACATTTCCTTTCTTTAATAAAAAGGATAAACGAATGAAGATGTTATCTTTCTGTGTGTGAAATTTCAAGAGTAATAAATTGCAACATTCTTAAAAATGTAACATTTTGAAAAAAGGTTGGCCTTGCCACTTCTTTAATTACCAAACAATATACTTTTATCTAAATATCTGCGTTTGGTACTCTAATGTATTTCTTAAAATTAGTATGTACTCTTACCCAATAACTGCCACAGAGGGCTGGTTCAGGCGCATAAAAGTGTTTTTGACACGGGTCATAAGTTGAAAAGTTATAATTTTCAAAACCAAACAAAGCACGTATTATAAACAGACCATTAAATTAAAAATATTTTGCCGATTGTTCTCATAAAACAATAGTCGACTTCCAAACATCTGCAAAAATGTTTACTAAAATTCAGGTAGTCAATGGACATTTATGAAGCAAAAAATTAGAGGTGTTGGTGTAATCATAAAACAAACTCCTAAAACTGTTAATAGTACGCGTGTATAATGCAGAGAAGAGGTATGAAATTTCTGTTTTATTCAATATCCGGCAATGACTCAGTTCAGTTAATTTTTGATATGAATAAAACATAAAATAACACATGATATTGAACCTTTTATTGTGTTTTTGTTGTTGCTTATTTTGATGTGTGAAAACAAAAATAATAATTGAGGAACCCAATTTTAATTTTCACTCGTCATGTTCAATTTCAGTTTTTATTTTGTTGCTGTATTTCATTTTGGTTTAAAATTACCGCAAAACTGTTTTCCGTGGATCAATTATCAAAACGATAAAATATTTTCATGAAACATTTGGCGAAACCCAGCAAAGGTTTTAATAAAAAGTTGCGAAGATGTAAATAATTTGGCTTATTAGCAGACCGGTTTCGGCTATCTGTTTTCTTTTTTGCTGAAGATGAATAAGAATAATGAAAGACTGAAGATGGCTCATACACAGAAAAAAAATTTTAAATACAATTAATTTTTTTGTTATATCAAATAAATAATTAATTGATTTTGAACCTACAACGATTTTTGTGAATACAATTACGAAATTGTAAGTTAAAGGAAAATCAAAAAAAAATTTTTTAACAATATTTTTTGTTGATTTCATATGTATTTCAATTAAGATTATTGTTATATCAACAATGTGAATTGTTGATTTTCCGAACAAATGTTAACTATCATAATTGTTGTATTAACAATATTGTTTATACAATCACAATCCCCGAAGCGACTTTTTGCGTGTCTGCGTAAAACGCTAAATGTATTTTGGCGGAATCGAACCGGTGACCTCTGGGTTAATAGACTAACGTTCTTACCTCTCAGCTACATAGCAATTCGTTATTAAATACGCAAATAATGAATACACACAAAGCGTGATTTGCTTTGTTTCATCTACGTGTGTGCATTCATTTGTTATATCAACAATGATGACTGTTAATTTGTTTCACAAAACATAACAAAAAATTTCGTTAGTTCAGTTTATTGAAAAAAATGTCTGTGTTTGTCGTATCAACAACTCAATTTGTTATATTAACAAAATATATGTTTGAATTTAAGCTACATATTAACAATTGAAATTGTTAGCTGCAGTTTGATGATGTTTTTTTCTATGTAGCTGAAACTGGTCCGCTTACAAACCAAATTGGACGTGGCAGAGTGGTTCCAATTAGCAAATAAATAAATTTGTATCTTTTAAATTTGGACCACCCTACCTTCTTGGCCTCATAACATTTAAAAATATTATCCGATTTTAATGACTTTAAACTTGTTGTAAAATGAATACATAAAGATAACACGCTTTGTTTCTTTAAGATATCTTTGATACTTTCAAAGATATTTGGCTGCATTGGCGTAGCTAGGCCTTTCTGGGAAGGGCTAAGCCACCCCCCGAATTTTAAAATTTTGGTTTTTGGCCTCGACTTTGTTCTCTATTTCGTAAATATCTCCTGTATTAGCATAGCCAAAATTAAAAAAAAATTATGATTTGTAACACAATGCTGGATAATATGCGGAAAGCCAGATTAATTATGTTAAATTATGTACTATTTATTAATCATAAAAATCTTTGTAACGTTATGCATTCCTGTGCCTCGTTTCTGTATTTCTCGCATCGTGTGAGTTGAAAGAAAAACGAAGTAAAATGAATTAAAAATTTGGTTTTCTCACACAAGTGTTTCTGTATCTTTAAAATGCCATTTAAGTTATTTTTCAATAGTTACACGCTGTTGACATTGGGAAACATTTGTCGTCGAACATTTTCTATTGCGTGAGAGTGATGAAATAGAAATATATACCACTTGTATTCCTATCTCGCTCTTTTGCACTGAAAAATAAAGTTTTCGGGAAACAATGTTTCCCAGTGTAAATCAGCACTTATTGGAAGGATTTGAGAAAAAGTGCTTCTATAACAACATTTTGTGAAAAGTTTTTGGAGAAGTATTTTTAAAATTAAAAATATTAAATTATAGATTTTGAAACTATACATGGATAACGTAAGCAAGTTAATTACTTAACTATTTTGTTTTAAACAGTTTTTTAAATATGTATTGAAGAAAGTAGATATTGTCTCTTGGCTGGTGGTTAGTCGCCGACTATTGTTTTTATTACGATCGCGCTCCGCCGATTGCAAAAACTGAACACGTTTTATTTTGCATTGAAAATAAGACTACAAGTATTTTACAATGGTTTTAAGTTATGGCATATTATCGTTGGAAAGATAAAAGTATTCAATAAAGTATTTTTTATTTAAGAAATAATATAGTATTTTATTGAAATATTTCAACGCTATTGAGAGGCTTTAGAGTTTTTTTCCTCTCGGTATATCGAAAAGCGGCTTCGCTGAGTAAAGTTTCCTGCATAGCCGGCCTTCGGTCTGCTTAACGGAGTTTTCCTCTCGTTATGTCGGAAAGCGGCCTCGCTGAGTAAAGTCGGTAGCATAGCCGGCCATCGGCCGGACTTAAGAGGTTTTTCCTCTTAGTATATCGAAAAGCGGTTCCTGAGTGACATGCTGGTCTCGTTGGAAGGAGACAATTAACATTATTCAGATACGATGTGATAGGTCTTAGATCCAGCCGCATCGAAGTTTTTCAGTGCCATTTACTACACAGAAAATATTATCACCAATAAATTTTCAAACAAAAGTTTGTCTAAAAATAAATTTAATTTTCAGTAAATGTTCTGTCCATAATCTATGAATTGTTTGTTTGACTTTTATTTAGAACGCAAACACCAAAAACAACAATAAAAACTGTGTCGTAAAAAACCACAACGATGACGACATACACACAAATAATAACAACAACAATCATAGCAAGAGGAATGCAATGGTGCCAAGTTTGTTTACAAAAGATTTTTGAATGAATCGATTAGTTAATGTCGTTACGGTAATTCTCATTAATTTTTTTAGAGTATTTAGATAAACATTCAGACTTGAACACATTTAACACAGTGAAATTTCCTAAATGCTTAATGGATGATGATGATGGCACAAACAAAAATTTTGTTTCTATTTTTGTTTGATTAAGTAAATTACTTTGCTTAATAATTGCTAGCATTTTTAAGCTAATTATTTATTAAATTCAGACAGAAATATTGTTTGATATTTTTCAAAAAATCCAGTAAATATTTTTGTTTGATTTAGTAGATTGTTTTGTCTGCAATTTGTAAATATTTTTAGACAAATTGTTTTATAGATTTAAGCAATTTGTTCACTGAAAAAACACGTTTTTTTCAATGAAATTGTTGAGGTATTTTTGTCTATATTTACAAATTTGTTTGTAGGTCCGTTCATATACAAAATATTTACTATTTCATTGAATTTCTTTACAGACAATGAAATTTAGTTTTTTCTGTGTACAATACAAGCCCTAGTCCCAACTATATTGACTGAATATTAAGACGACACATCACGAAAATGTAACCATTTACACCATATGCGTTTTGCTCCATTCACCACTCCTTTCTTTTAGTTCCACTCCCATTTTCGCAAGTTATGAGTGGAGTACGTTTGGATCATTTGGCACCAAATACTCCGCAAAGATCGAACTATCTATATTGCGTCGCTGCATTTTTTTCATGTGGACATTTTTAAGCTCGTAAGTTTCTCTGTTCTCTGTGGTAGCAGTTTTGTCAGCTTACGGTTGCTTTGACATTGGTTTAATTTAGCAATTTTTTATAAGTAGACCTACGGCGAAAAAACTTTTTCTTTAAAAAAATTCCATTACATCTAGAAAAATACCCCGTGTGTTGAATTTCATGGGACGGTGGAACTATTAATATAACAAATATGTCTCCCATAATGATAAAGGTCTAATCAGCATATTTTTTTCTGATACGTTCTGTTTGCTGGGCTTTAGATAAGCAATTCAATTTTCAAATATCGATACAATACAGCTGCGTAATTTTTATTTGCGCCAATATATTGTGAATTAATTTGCAATAAAGAAATCATACTTCAGTAGCACGTAGCCAAACAGTAGCCAGTAACAGCAGTGGTAGCCTATCCTTGTCAAATCCTGACCAAAATCCTAATAAATTTTGAATATATTCAACACATAAACACACAATAAACTATAAATATGTTTTTATGACTGGGTTGGGGGGGTGGTGTAGATTTGACATGTAATTCCGATAAAGTTATTATAACACTTTGGTTTTAGTTGAATTTTATCTATCTGTTTGCATAAACTTTATTAGTTTTTCTTTTCTTTTTGCCGAAGGAGTGGTATAAACAAGGAATACAGCATACTAAGGAGAGCTTTAAATAGCATGACTTTTAATAATTTTTATTACGACATGAAAATTATGCTATACAATTTTACATTATTGATTTGAAATATGTTTGTGTACAAAACAAATTATGATTATTGTATGAAAATTAAAATATTTACAATATTTTAAGATAATATCAATATTGTGTGTATAAGGTGTGGGTCTTTTGAATGTTGAGAATTTAGGGTAAGAGACTGAAAAAGAGAAATCGAATTTTTGACAATAAGAACTTTAACCAAATACCTACCCATCAACGAATTGTTTTGTCTTCATTTTTCCTAAACTATCAGTACCGTTAGGAACAGTCTGTTTGCTTGTCTTCAGCTGAACTATAATTTCAAGTTGTGAAATAATTTCATTAGGTTTTGTATTTATTACTATATACATATGTATATACATTAAGCATTATTCGGAAGTAGTTGTATAACTACTTACCAGTAATATGGTAAATGTTTTGGTTGTGCAGTATCGCAAGTTGGCTCCGCTTTTAACCGAATTTTTAATTTATCCAATAAACTTTATTTATTTCGCTAATAACGCAGCACATGTTCCATATCTCACTGCCTACAAAACACGATATTTTCTTAGAAATCGCAAGGCATTGACAGAAATGGTGTACTATAGCTTCGTCCTTTTCCTCATTATACGGCAGATTTAGTCTCTAAGTGAGATCCTATTAACACTGTCCATCCAATACTTTAATTAATGTTCTTACTTGTTTTCGAGGGCTTCCACATCGAATTACAGATTTCCTACAATCTTACTGTAGTCAAAGTACTCTCAATGTTGAGTAGGTCGCCTTGGTGGATTATCTGGCCTGCCAGTAATTCAAGGTTGGAATATCTTGCCATCTCATTTGAAGACATCCGCTATTTCCAAAACAACTTGGATGTTGTCTAGACAATTAATAAAGTTTTGCTCGCGGCTTTTGTGTCAGCATATCTTTGGATGTCCTCTTCGTATTGTCTATGGTAACTCATCCGTCTCTTGGTAATCCAACGAAATATTATTACAATTTTAAATTTTATCGAGCTCAATTATATCTATTGAATTACCAAATTTTATAGGTTTTGTCCAAACTTTTTCTATAATTGAAATGCTTAGTGTACACAGAATTTCTTTACTATTTTTATCGTTACATGAGCCCTGTTATGGTCTTCCAATATAATATTTTCTTGATCACTGTTTGATATTATATCATTGACGACCATTTACGTGAATCTGCAATTGTAACTGGATTGATAATATTTCTGCTTGAACTTTATACTTTATTGATAACGGAATATAAAGAACCATCTGTCAACACCAAAGCCTAATTTGGATCTCTCTGTATAGACCAAAAACATGTTCTCTCGGTGACAGATATATGACGTCAAACATGATTTTTTAGATCTTTGTATGGGCTATAAGCACACAAAAAAATTATGGAATCGGGAAAGAAACAAAAAAAAACCCTGACTAAAATTTTCATTACAACCCATTTGGGATCCAACTGGGATTCTAATCGGGATGCAACGCAGAAACGTATTTGCGACCCAATGGGTTTCTTGAGCCGAAATGTCGATGAATCCCAAAAATTCCGCAAATAGTAAAAATAGCACATTTCAATATTGATTAAAAATTGCTACAACTGCAACAATCACCTTAGAAAAAAATCTGATTAAAAATCTGTGTTATGTTTTCCCAACAAGTTCCCAATAGTTCCCCACTTGAGAAGAACTTATGTTAAATCACTAATTTGTAGATGGGATATCCCAATAAGTGGTCGGATCACGAATGGAATAAAACTTTTGGATTTTCCACATGAGTACCCAAGTGGGCTCCACTATGTATGAAAATTTTAGTCGGAAATAAGAGCTATTGAGCAATCTAATGAGTTCAACTGCTAAAGTTATATATGAATACTCCTTTACTATGCCCGTGTGATTTTTTATACTGATTGAACTATCCCTTTTGAAACAGCTCATTTATTCTCAAAATATTTGGATTAGACCCACTGTGCATCAGTACAGAAAATTACTAACGTTAGTGCAATAAACAGAGTCACGCGGAACTTTTCATAAGTTGTGGTTTTACCTTGTAGTGTGATGAGTTTAAGATAACACCGTATCGAATATCACGCAAGATAACCAACGGGTTAATTAAAAAAGCAAAATCGGAATACTATGCCGCAAAGTTCTCTACTGCCATAGACTCGAAAAAAACTTGGAAAACGATTCGCGAAATTGTTATTTGCAAACCTGAGGCCGAATCGTCGCATTCGATATCGAGCAGAATTGATAGAAATTTTACTTTTAGGATTACGGCATACGATAATCGAGCACCTGCTGTTTAAATTCCACTCGATAGCACTAGAGCAATCGAATACAATATTTTCTTTTATTGTGTTTGTTTTGCAAAGAAGCATGGAACATTACCTATAAACCTTGTTACAGTTGGCCAACCAACTTGGTTGTTCTACTAGCTGCTAGAAACACAAAATTTTTATTTAATGTATTACAAATTTTTAGTCGATTCAACAGCCGGTATAAAATAAACTTGGTACACTTTTTAAACATTTCGGTACGATAGCTATCGACTGCGGTAATCCATCCATTCGATATGAGTCGACATTTTATTCGATACGATAGTGTACTCGATATCGTAAGCGACGATTAGACCCCTGGTAACCAAGAACCCTTTACTATCGACGCAAACAGCCTAAATAACCAATTCTTAAATATTCCGAACGTAAGGCAATTTGATGTCTTATCCATTCTGTTATCAATAAAATCTAATGCAGTTGGTGTGGATAGAATAGATCCTAGGTTTTTGAAAATTCTAGTTCCAAAACTTCTTCTTCTTCTTCTTATAGCTTTTGTTTTAACAAGTTTTCACCGCCAATCAGTATCCAAAAATTTGGAAACCAGCTAAGATTATTACTATTCCTAAGTCCAACTCTGATTATAGGCCCATATCAATCTTGCAATTTTTATCCAAAGTCTTTGAAAGATTAATCCATAATCAAGTTACACAATATCTTGAAGCCAATAATATGCTGACTGATCGGCAATCTAGCTTCCGTAAAAATCATAGTTGTATAACGGCTCATTCGATGTTGCTCAAGATATAAGAGAGCAGGTAGAGTGCGGTAATGCTATATTTTTAGTTCTCTTGGATCATTCCAGAACGTTCGACATGGTTGACCACAGTATTTTCTGTCTTAGACTTAAACATATGCTTAGATTCGCGTCAACTGCTACAGGGTTAATATATTTATACTTAGTTGATAAATACCAACATGATGAAACACCTACCTCAGTTTCAACCTCTTTGCCATTAGCTCGAGGTGTTCTGCAAGGCGCCATTTTAGGTCCTCTTTTTTTCAATATACGTGAATGATCTTCAAGTCATACTGGAACACTGCAGGATTAGCTTGTATGCAGACGATGTTCAGTTTTATATTAACTGCTGCAATACCGCCGTTGATGAATGTGTGAGGACATTAAATCAGGAGTTAGGTTGTGTCTAAGAGTGGGACACCGCTAATTGTCAGCAATTAATCTTACTATGTCCAAATGCCTGATTATCAAATTTTGATTGCAATCGAATTTTAGCAGTCCATAGATATTGTAAACTCTGCTAAGAAACTTGGTAACCATTTCAACAGCACTCTCACTTGGTCCAATGCGGTCGAACGTTTTCAATGGTAAGAAATTTCTAGCAAACTGAGTATTGTATTCCAATTAGAATTAAAATAATCTTAGCCAAATCTTACTTAATACCGACTTTATTATACGGCTGTGAACTATTTGCCAGCTGCGATAGTGAAAGTAAAAGAAAACTTAACGTAGCCTTTCATAGCATTATTTGATGATTATTTAAGAGCGCGCACTTTGCTGTTCATGTATAAAATTATATATATGTATATGTATGTACATCAACCAGAACATTTCTTTGAACGTTTAAGGTTTTCAATGCTTGCTACACAGAAAAAAATAAGTTCTGTTTTTGGTAACAAAAATCCCGGTATGCAATTAATTTGTTTTCCAAATTTCCTGTGATAAAGAATTCCGCTTTAATAATATCAAATATTGTAAAAAAAAAATAATTTCAAATTTAAGTAAGTTTATTTCTTGGAAGAATTTTGATAAAAAATTTATTTAAAATCTGCTTAAGAAATATATATAAATTTAAAAAGAAAATTTGATATGGCTGTGATACGAGCACGGGCTCTTCAGACCAAAAGCATGCTCTCTACAGCCGAGCCATATCCCAGTTATTTTTTGATGAGATAAAACTTGTTTTAAAGTACCTACCCTTAGAAGGCATGTCACTGTATACATCGAATTAAGTACATATGTATTTGATTTAACGGATATTTTTATAAAAATAATTGCAGTTTTTCAATAACTTTTTTATCAAATACTTTTTATTGCATGATTTTTAGTATGATTCTTATCTATTTTTTTTCTGTGTAGAGGTAAATAACTTCTAGCGTTTAGTCATCGAACTATGGTTTGTAAATACCATTTCTTTATTAATGCTGTCAGTCTCTGGGATGGAGTTCGCAACTAAATCAAAGTCCAGCCGTTTAGGCTCCACGAGGGAACATACATACACATATACACACTAGTGATGTTACGAATATAAATTTTTAATATTCGCGAATACGAATATCTAAAACAATATTCGCCGAATTCGAATGTGAATACGAATATTCAATCTAAATAGTTAGTACCACTTAATATTTCAAATTTAATTGAAAAAAATCTACCCTTTGCGTCAATAACAATAAATTGAGAAAAACTGTCACAATACTATATTATGTGTATTTAACATTATTATGACATTCCGATGACGGAATTTGATTTTATTAACTTAGCACCTGAATGAATGCCACTTTTTAAAATTTTTGGTGGAAAGTAAATAAGGGAAAATACGAGCTTCTTTTACCTATACTCAGGCAATATTAAGTGTTTAGTGGTGCGGAGCTTATTTACACACCGTGCAATAGGCTTGATGGAGAAAAGACTTCAAAACTTTTATTTTTGATGTTCAACATTCCTCTACTGCAACGGTTCTCAAATGGTGGTCCGTGGACCCCTGGGGGCCCGTAGCAACCATCCAAGGGGTCCGCGTGAAGAGCCGAAGAAACAGTGTTTTCAAAAATAATAAAAGTATTTATTTTCGATATATCTACATACTTCTTTTTATGATTTATTTATTTTTATTTTATATGCGTACATACATACATATGTATTTATGTTTTGAAATCTTCAAACACAAACAACAAAATATTAGTGGGATCTTTTACTCTTCACTTAATATAAAGTGCCCCAGACTCTGTACTGTCTGTTATTGCCATCACTATCAAATCGGAAACAAGCCCCAAAATTGACTAGAAATCGTCAAAACATTTAAAAATAAAAAATGTGAAAGAATGCGAAAAAATCGCAAATCCGCGAAAATTTATAAAACGTAATGAAGAGATTACTAGTGTAATGTCTAGTAACCATTCTTGTTGTTTAGCTTTGATATTGCAATAAACTCCGATTGAACGTTAGAAACAAAATGCACAAAAGAAATTATTTATTTTGAGAACTTTATTATATTGAACTTTAGCGATATTTTAAATATATTTTTAAACATTTTTTTGTTTTCTGTACAGTGTAATATATTTTTTGAACTTCAATGATAAATATTTTAGAAACAAACAATATAAAAAAAACTTTTTCCGGCCCTTGGTTTAAACATATTTATGAGTTGCTAATTCAACCTAAAAAACATAATACAACCTGGGCTTCAGAGGGGGTCCGCGAAAAAAAATTTTACAAGGGTTCCGTGAATAGGAATTTGGTGAGAACCCCTGCTCTACTGAGCTTTGAGTATTACTAGAACATGATTAATAAATTAATTTAACAGGACTTTACTTTTTAAATACCATGTCGTTGTGAAATATATTTTGTTTCTTTTTTCTTTACTAAAAGAAGATTATTGCTTTGCGTTATAGACAAATTTTTTTAGTAAAAATTAATATTTTTTGTTTAATTTTCAGAATTTTTTATGTATTATTTTATGGAACGTATTCACAAAATATTCGTGAAATATTCGCTTGAATTTGGCGAATACGAATATCATGAAAGAGGCGAATATTCGGCGATTCGAATATGAATATTCGTAACATCAGTAATACACACTACAAACTTATAGCACCCCTTTTTTTTGGTGAGGGTTAATAACATCTAATAAGTAGTCCTAAGTCAAAAATTTTATAATTATTATCATTATAAAAAATATCCATTGTTCAGACATTAAAACATTTTTGCTCAATCGAATATTTTTCAGATCACCTTCGTATATTTTTTTAATACATTTTTATTTAAACTCATCAATTTTATACTTGACACAAAATTAAATGTTAAATAAACAAAAGTTGTGTTAATATTGTTGCTCACTAAAATTATTAAAAGTATGGCTGGATTCAGACAAAAAATTAAAACAATTTAACCGCCACAAACGTTTCGAAAATGTTCAGTAAGCAAATAATACTAAAAAAAACATTAAAGCATTTCAAACACAAATTGCCAAAGAATGCACTAAAAATATCATTTTACATGCGAATTTTTTCTTTAACAATCACAAAACATAAATGTTTATGCAAACGTTTGATATTTGAAAAGAAAAAAATTAAAATAAAATAACATTTTGTGATATTTAAAATGAATTTTATGTAAGTTTTGGTCAATGGCTTAAAAGAGGAATAATAAATACAAAAATATCAACTTAATAACATATTTTAGTCACTCACTCTTCAACCAAACTTCATCAAAAAATGCAACACAAAAAAATTACTGAGATTTCCCGCTCATATGTTTTGCTGAAATGATGGCATAATATTCGTCGTATAAGTTTATAAAAGGACAGACTCACTACAGACAAAAGTATCAAATACATAAAGTAGCCAGAATTAACCATTTGCAAAAAACAGAAAGATACACTGACAAACAAAGTCTTTAGGCAGACAATTAAAGTCAAATCTCAAACCCAGGTAGAAAACTAAAAAAAACTGTAAATTTGTTTTGCTGTTTTTCATTTCTTTATCCTCTTTTTTTATTTAATCAAAGAAGCGGTCTTGCCAAAAATGCTCAAACAACTAATCAAAAATGGTAAACAGTACAAGTACGGAAGAGGTGATGGAGAGATGAGAGGTGAGGAGAAAAAGTCTGTTTGCTACTTACTGCTATTTTTACGAATGCATGGCTCTGTGGTTATTGGCCATGTGTAGGCTCAAGGAACTTAACTCTGCCTACTGTCGCTTTAGAGGTTGTTTTAGGCAAAAATATTTTCAATCTTAGAAAACTTGTTACGACATTCTTAAGAAATCAACAACAAGTCAATGTGCTGCAAGAGGTTAAAATGAATACTAAATGCTGTTTTGTCTAGAGTACTAGATGTTTAATTTGTCTTTCAAAAAATGAATAGATAAAACAGAATATAACTGTTACTGCAAGCGACTATTGGTGGAAGAGCTCATCTGGATCTGCGTTACTGACCACTTGTTACGTCGCTCGGTTGAATGTGATCGCAGCTCTTTTTTTATACAAATCATGATAAATTTGCATACGAGAATAGCAGCACTACTAAATTGATATGAACTGCACACAATTCCCAGTTTTACTGTTCATCTATTTTTCCTCATGCCCATTTTCTTAATTTTTTTATTCTACTTCAGATAGTGACAACAAGCAAATGAAATAGACCAAGGTGAATTAATTTTATCAGGTGGTGTTGATTCTAAAACAACTACAACATAACAATAACATTTGACATCTCAGCCCCTATGTCAACGTATACAAATTTTGACATACGAGCATCTAATTTGCGCAAAAAAAGTAGAACAGCTGTGCTTATAATATCACCTGTATAAATCCACCTTGGAAATAGACCTTAGGAACTTTTGTGCAACCCAGATGTTTACCAAAACAGATTAAGGCTACGCATAAAGCCAATTATTCTGCTTGGTGAGAGATTATATACTTCAATGACTCGTATCAGGATTCCTCCAAGAAAATTCATTCTGTGCGTCATTACAGCAGCATAATCGTAGAGGATGTGTTCTGGCGTATCTTCTTACGTTTCACAGAGTCAACACAAATTAGTCTTAGAGTTACCAGTAATATATTGCTGTCGTCTGGGACCAAAGCGTTCGGTAAACCATCGCGTTAGTACTCTGATGATGTTTAGACTCACTGTGTTAATCATCTCAGTCGTTATGGCAATCAACTCGAGAGGTTTTCCCATACATACACAATAAAAACAAAACTTCCAAAGATCCTGAACTTATGATCCAGAAGTGATTCAACTCCGAATCATTTCTAATGATTTTCACACAGGCTTGTTATTGCAAGAAGTTCTCTTCTTTGATTCCTATTCATCCGAAGTAATTTTCATTTTGTTAAGAAAAATTTTTTTTTTGTGAGTTCTTTTTAGTAAGTGTAAAAGCACTAATTTTTAATTACTTCTTACAGTTATTTTTATAAATAAATATATGATAATTCATAACATTTATTTCATTTGCTTCAAAAAATCAAGAAATATCGTAATTATTTGGAAAATTTCGAATGACCTTCAATTTTGTATAAGTAATATAGCTTTTTAATTGATTATCTGAATGTTGTTAATAATCACTTCCTGAGAAAGCAAAAGTATACGCTTATAGATTTTTTTTGGAAGTAGAGAAAAAGTAGTTCCCCAAAAAATTACTTCCAATTTTTTTCACTGCTATATAGATGAGTTGTTAATCACTTCAAATTGACATGATCAAAATATAATAATTTCGATTAACACATAGAACCACTTGAGCATACCTCACGCTCACTATTGTGCAGCACCGACCAAATAAAACGTAGTACCCGGTGTAGTACCGGGAAAACAAATGTTGACAGCAATGCGCCAAATTTAAGGTTTACTAGGATCACACCCGGTGGTCGAAATTCCAATTGTTTGCACATATCTAGAGAAATTTATCTTTTAAGCCATATATGTTTCATCAATATTGGTGGACAATAAGGTACTTAAATGTGTACGACAAAAAATGGTGTGGTCTATTTATATATAAGATTTAAATTTTATTATAAACGGAAATTAAAATAAAAAATATTTGTGATGAAAAATTAAGAAAATGGAAAACAAAAACAAAGTATTCCTTTCCATTTGTAATAATCAGGGCAACCAAAAATATGATAGATCATATTTTTTTCTGGATGTCTTACAAACATATAAGGTAGTTATTTATCCGTTTTAGAACTTTTTAAAAATTTTGGCATTGATTTGTGAGAGCATATTTTTGCCCTTAAGGGCTTATTTTAGCATATTTTACTTTCAAGAGCATTTTTTTGTGGAAAATTTTTGTTATGTTGTGAAAATAACCTTAAAGTTTTCCTTTTTTTTGTAACTGAAAATCACTCATTTAAAAATAGAATATATATTAAACCGACTTTTTATGTGAAGTTAAAAATATAACAACCCTGTGAAACACACATTTAACGCAGGGTCCAAGGCATATTACTCGGCTGATCTGCAGTTCCATATTCACCCAATTTTTTTAAAGGACTTTTTAACCGCCGATCCAAAAGGAGGGGTATTATAAGATTGTAGTGTATCTGTGTGTCTGTCTGCGCCATCGTATAGCCCAAGCGACTGGATTGATTTGGATTTGTTCATTTATTTTTGTTTGAAAGGTGACTTGATGGAAAGTGTTGCAAGAAAATCGGTCTAGACGTTTAGAAGTTATCACCTCTTTTCTCGCTGTATCCTCTCAAATCTGTGTGTGTGTGTGTGTGTGGCACCGTAGCTTTCACACGGCTGGATCGATTTGATTTAAAATCTTCTAATCTATGTTTGAGGAAAATCGCCCAGCCGTTTTTAGTTTCAATTATTTTTTTCGTTCTCTTTAAATTAATTTAGAGCTACTAACGATCTATGCAAAAATATCAAGAAGAAAGAAACCATAAGGTTTTTCTTTGCTTGGGCGCGAACGTGACAAAAGTTGACTTTTCCCTGGAAATGCCCATGTGTATATGGCTATCGATTGACGAAAGAGTGATGATAAAAATAGAAATAAATGTAGCAAACGTCATAGTTAGAATATTGACTTCATACTACATTTTACAGAAGTCTGACCGACTTTGAAAAATCGCTTCAAAATGGCGTTGTAGGTGCCACACTATTATACAAAAATGATGCAAAAACATCTGTTTGTTTTGTGTATACACATGATCGCATGGAAACTATAATTTTATGAAAATGTTTATAAATTTTTTTTAAATAACCGTCAGTGAACCAAATCTGGTCAGTATCAAGGTGGATTTATGCAGGTGATATTATAAGGACAGCTGTTCTACTTTTTTTCCGCAAATTAGATGCTCGTATGTCAAAATTTGTATACGTTAACTTAGCGTTTACACGTGCTGGTGCAAGTTCGAAAAACTCAAAACAGTCTTACTTTTTTACTAATACACTTACACTTTTCGGACTTGCAGACAACTTGCAGCTCACTTGCAAGCGATTTTACAAGACAGTGATTTTTTGACACTTGCAACAAATAAAATGACAAGTTAAATAACAGTGTTACCCTATCAACAGTTTAGTACATATTAACTAGATTGCAATATAATGTTATTGTATTTTTACTGATTTTAAATAAATTTAAAAGTTAATTTAATATTATTTTCCTTAAATATACATAAATCAAGCAGTTAATGAAGTTTTAAAACTTAAATATCGTAGAAAAAATACGAATAAAATTCAATGTTATCTGGTTCCCTTAAAATGAAATTTTTTGTATTATTGGCAACTCTGCATTAAAAAGTAAACAAAATAAAAAATGGAGCCAAAATTAAGTCAAGAAAATATTATAAAGTTAATAAATTTGTACCGTTCCTATCCCATTTTATGGGATATGAACAGCAAATTATATCAATAATAAAGAAAATTTTTTTAGTTGTTCTGCTCTCGCCGACATTTTTAAAATTAACTTTCACCTGCCCGTGTAAACATTCAAGCAACTTGCAAGACCGTTGGACATTTTTTCGGAATTTTCGTTGATAATACGTACACAGAGCTTGCATGCAAGTACTTGCACGTCTAAACGCAGGGTAACATAGAACATAGAGATGTCAAATGTTATTGTAATGTTGTAGTTGTTTTAGAATCAACACCACCTGACAAAATTAATTCACTTTGGTCAGTATGTTTGTGCCATGGAGTGTGGTTCAACCATTGGCTCCTTTGAATAATTAGACCATCAGAGTTTTTTTAAAACTAATTTCGGCTGTATTTGATAATTTGTTAGTATATATGGGTCGTTTATAAACTGTCCTAATATTTTCACGTGTCTAAGTTTTCTTCGTCTGGTAAAACCCCTATCTTTGCACTATTTGTCATTTAGATTTAGGTCCTGTAGCATCCTCTCCGATATGGTTCCATCCACCGACCCTACTACAGATATGATAAGGTTGTCGGCGTAGTCATATCGTATATTAAATCAAAAACAGCAACATCTCCAAATTTACCAAAATCGTTTTTCTTCATAAATCAGTTATCAGAAAAAACTCCCACAAAAATTGATTTTCATCACAGTCTCTTTAACTGGAAAAACACTGTTATGCACGTTTTCATTTTACTTGTGTCGCTTCTACAGCATCAATAGTTTTTTGCCTCTCCAAAACATTTGCATTTTTTTAGTTGTTTGTTTTTGATTTAGTGTGAGAAATGTTCGAAAACTCAGGTTTTTGATTGTTCAAGTAGCTCTTCGATGAGCAACGTCCATAGTTGACTGTGGGCAGCAGCGATGCCAGAATGAAGATTTTACCTTAATTTTGAAGATTTTTTAGTTAAAATAAGATTTGAAGATCTTTTTCCTAAAATGAAGATTTTTTATTTTTTATGATTTTACAAACATTCAGTTGAATCAGGGGCCAAATCGTCGCATTCGATATCGAGCAGAATTGATCGAAATTTTTCCTTTTGGTATTACGGCATACGATAATCGAGTAGCTGCTGTTTAAATTCCACTCGATAGCACTAGAGCGATCGAATACAATATTTTCTTTTATTAGCTCTGTTCAATAACTGAATATTGTTAACAATTGTTAATGGTTATTACTAGAAGTGTTCGGTACTTGAACACTTTTCAATGAAAACTATTAACAATTATTAACAATTTTCAGTTATTGAACAGATCTATTGTGTTTGTTTTGCAAAAAAGCATGGAACATTACCTATAAACCTTATTACAGTTGGCCAATCGACTTGGTTGTTGTACTAGCTGCTAGATACACAGAATTTTTCTTTAATGTATTACAAATTTTTAGTCGAGCCAACAACCGGTATAAAATAAACTTGGTACACTTTTTAAACATTTCGATTCGATAGTATCGAATGCGGTAATCGAACCATTCGATACGTGTCGAAATTTTATTCGATACGATAGTGTACTAGTTATCGAAAGCGACGATTCGGCCCCAGCTCATAGTTTTGTAAAATGGTATAGAAAGAAGTCCGAATTTTTATACTTTTGGTACTAGAATTTTTTTTCTGCGCTGCAGTTTTACGACGATCTTGAAGAAGCTTCTTTTATAGACAATGCTTAAACACCAGCAAATAAATTTCAACTAATATACATATTATAATTTTAATATAAGTAACCTGTTTGAATTGAATTTTAGGTTTCGATGTTTACATATTAATTTTTATGTTTTTATGCACATTAAATAGCAATCTTGAATTATATTTATATTACACATAAAAATTTTTTTGAAGATTTTTTTTCTAAAATGAAGATTTTTTTCGAAGAATGAAGATTTTTCCCCGAAACTTTCTGGCACCACTGGTGGGCAGCCTCTAGTTGCCCTTATGTTTCACACAGGTTTAACTCAACAATTCAGGATGACAACATTTCTAAAGTCACATTTTTAATAATTTTCGAAACTCCTTTGTTATCAAGAGCGTCTCCGAACGCGTCGTGCGATGTATTGTCGTAGGCTTCTTGAACGTCTATAAAAGTGCATATGGCTATTTGGTTAGCTCTTACAGCCTTCTGTATGATAGTGGTTTATAGTGATAATTAGAAATTTATTTTCTTTTGAATACTCTTAAACGTAGTTTGTTTAAACTGTTCGACATGTATGCATGTAGCAGTTGTAGAAATTGCCAGATCTCGTTCAAACTTCACAACATGATTTCTAAGCAGATAAGTTGTTAACGTACTTATCTGCTTAGATCTAACCTAAAAAACGACTAGCATCATCGAAATCATCGCACAAGCGGGTCACGCATTGTGCAAGTTTTAAAAACAGACATGAAGATACACAAATCAAACTTATAAAAACATCTCTTGTTTTGCTCGTTGGTTAAAAAGTTAATAAAATATTATTTGAATCAAATTTATCGGGTACATTTTTTTGAATTAAAAATTTATACGAATAAAACTCTTTCGAAGAAATTTATTGAAATGAAACTTATGGAAATAAAAATTATCCGACAAAATTTTTTTAATGGAAATTTTTCGAATAGAATTAATATAAATTTTGGGAAAAAATTACTACAAAATAGGCGTGGCACTGCCAACATTTTTGATCATTATGTTGAACTAATTGTGTGTGCGAAGTTTCATAAGAATCGGTTAAGTGTAAGTAATGAAAATGGATATTTATTTTTCATGCGCGTGGCAATGCCATATTTTCTAACCATAATATTGTATTGTAACGATAACTAAATGTGTATAAAAAGTTTCAGAAGAATCGGTTTTGTAGAAGTTCTCGAAAAAGAATATTTACTCTGCACTGGCAATCTTGAGATTCCTCAGAAGAGTAGGTCTAGATGAGGTGCTCTAGCACCTGGCAGGGGATACAATAGATCTACCTCGGTCGCAGTGTCCTGTGTTTCCCGTTTAGCTTAATTCATTCATTCATTCATAATGTGTGTAGAATTAGCCTTTAAATGAAAACTTGTGAGAGTTTTTTTCTTTTGTTTAATTTTACTAATAATTTCTTGACAAACTGTATATGAAACCATAATTTTTTTTTATAAAATTAGTCTAGATTTGGCTGAATCAAATTTAAAACAAAGTGCAAACATTTGGCAAAATTTACACTTAAAAAAATAAAATTGCAATTTTAACTAAAAGTGAATTAAATTTGTTTATTTTTGTAATAAAAGACAGACACGCAAAACTTTTGTCTCCTATTTATTGAAATATAAAAAAGACATGAAAGTACGAGTGTTTTATAGTGGGTTGTTATGACGATAACATAGTTTTCATTTTTTTATTTGAAATTTGTATATTTTTTAACACCATTTCCATTTCCGCTCTAAATTCTAAGAAACTGTTTATCTACGACTTGAAAAAAGAAACAAAATTTTCAGTAAAAAACACGTTTGATTCATTCAGTTTCTTGGATTCAATTCATTCATTCATATATTTCTCGATACGTTTATGAAATCTTATGGTATTTTTTTTGTATGGATTTCAAAGTGTGTCGGTTGTTCTTTTTTCTTTTTTACTTGATTTAATCATGCATGCATTTAGACATGTAGTTTTAGATACAAGGAAAAAAACAACAAATCTATTCATTCATAAAGTTGGAAACAACTACCAACTCTTGTAGCTATATTCGACGAATGCTAATCTCAAATCCATTTGGAATCGATTCATTGACAGCTATTAAAACTCATGTAGGTGTCGCCGTCGGAGCTTGTGGTGCGTGTTTACAACCGCCAGTTACCGTTTTCCTTTGCAATTTTCGGCAATAATTCTTTATTTCAATAAATTATATAATTTTTTAATAAGCTTAATATTTGTTTTAATTTTCGGCTGTCCAAATTGCAAAAAAATTTATTACGACTGCGCGTGTGGGTTTTTTAGCAGACAATTTTTAAAATTTTTTAAAATTTGAAGTCTGCTGCATGCAAGTGCAAGTGCTGGTATGTTAATTTGTTTTTGCAATATTTTGTTTATTTGATATAATTTTTCTTTAATTTTCAGGGGGCGAAGTTTTTTTTCAACGAAAAATTTCCTTTCCTATCTATGTCAAGTAATTTTAATTAATTATTTATTTTATTAGAAAAAAAACTGATATATTTGCGCTAATCGAAATTAAACTTTCGTTATAGTAATTTTATTAAGCCACCTTTATTATTTATGAATTATTATTCATTCATGCATTTTACCCTCTAATTAAGTGAAAATAATTTTTTTAAATATTTCTATGATCTAAGATATTAGACTGCGTGTCATGAAAGCTGGCGTTGCTTGGCGGTGTTCAAAAGACAAGCATAATAGGTCATCACAATGAAGCAAAAGTCCGAGCTATAAGGTAGTAATAATCATTTTACGAAGTTTTGCAAATTAAAAGAATTATATACAATTAAATTTAAAATATTGTTTAAATTTAAGACAATTTAAAAGATATTATTCATAGTGTTCAGTCGAACTATGAATACACGAGAGCTGCGATTAACATTAGCTCTCTAGGCCAGTTGAAAAATATTTAAGTTTAAAAACCTCATTATCTTCTCCGTCCAGGAAATTAGAGACCCGCTAAAATTTTAGAAGTAGAAAATGCTTGAATATTTTTGTCAAACGAAAAATAATTTGCCATGAAAACCTCCCTAATTTTGCTAACCAACCAACATGTGTCTTCATAAAAATACATCCTCTGCAAAAATTGTTTATTATTTGAAAAGATAGAAAGCCAAACAAATATTATGCACATGATTTTATGTTTAAAAAAATTTTTCCTGCTTTAGGTTATAAAACAATTTATGAAATGAGCGTTTGCAGGGAAATAATTTTCATACGAGTAAAGCAATTTTTGTTTTAGAAAAAATAAGATTTAATTTCGAAATTATGGGGTTAAAATTGAAAGAAAAGTTAAATTATTTTCAAATATGAAAAGAGGTTGAAGCGTAATTTTAAAATATATCTCAAAAAAATAATAAAAAATTGTTGATAAAAGGAGTGGAATTAGGGACCAAAATATGTTCCAGAACGCAAAAAGTATGGAAAGCTTTTTTTTTAGAAAGTGTAAGAAAAGAAAAGAAATAAAGCAACTATTTTGATACGGTATTAAAGCCGGATTAGTACAATATACTTATATTGATGTTTTTGAACTCACCCATAATATGATAAAGAAGCACATTAAATTTTCATGAAAGAAAATGCAGATATGTATATAAAAAAATTATGTGTTTAAATAAATTTATATGTTATTTTTAATAGCAGTAAGGCTTAATTAAGCAAAAATCAATATGATTATAAAATTTGTTGTATTCGTTACACATTCTCCTCAGAGTGTCGGCATTAGCATAATTAGATCTGAAGAATTGGACAGACAATGGAGCAAAATAGCGTGATGAGCGATGAGGAACGTTAAACGTGATGTTATTGATTAAGAATTTAGCCCCCTTATTCTGCCACTCGCTAAAGCTAATTCTCTATCGCTAAAAATCTATAACGTCGATTTTACTATAAATACAACTTTGAAACGTGAATTGCTAAATTAGGCAATGTCTTAAAAATTTAATCCGCCGAAATTTTAATGTTTTATGTCATCGCCAAAAATGTTTAATTTTGTATTTGTTCAGCATTTTAGCGATCGATATTTAGCTTTAGGTTTAGCGAGTTACAGAATAATGCGGCAGATCTTACCTCACCGCTGATTATGTTAAAAAGAAAAGATATTTTCAGAACGTGTCTGCGGGTTTTTAAAGTAGGCAACTTAATCAGAGAGAGTCTAGCAGAATAAGATGGTAAATCAAATTGCTTAAAGTTTAACCCACGAAGACAAAATAGCAGAAACTGCTTTTGCACAGACTCAATTGTATCCGAATGCTTTTTGTATATAGGGTCCCATATTACAGATCCATATTCGTTACGTATGAGTAATGCAGCCTTTAGAAACGAAATTTTTTACAAAATCTGCCAATTAGTAATGCAAAGATCGTTGAACTCTTTAGCCCAGCGTTTTACGAAACCGAGAATATCACGAGCTTTGTGTGCTGTCATATTTATATGTGCAATAAAATTGGGTTTTGACTCAAAACTTTTGAGTCAAGTAAAACTCCAAGATCTAAGATACTATCAACAGACTCCAGCTGATAACTTTCAAGGGCATAGCGTGCGGGTATCGGACCTTTCGTAACAAAGCGCATATATTTACACTTATTTAAATTCAGCTACATAAGATTTATTTTGCACCAAGCGTAAAACGAATTTAACTCATCTTGGAGATGTTGTTGTTGCTCAGCCATTTGACGGTAACTAAAAAAAATTTTCACGACGTCAGCGTACATCAAGATATTGGAAGAAAGAATCAAATCAGTAGGGTGATTCTCTATTCAATTTTAACAGTAGTTGTCATTGTTAAAAAATTTAACAAGCAAATTGTCGATTTTGCTACTCTGTAACATTTTTAACCATTTTTTTAACATTTTGACCATTTAGGTCATTCCAAATTAAAAATCACAGAGAAACCTAAAGATAATTTTCAAATACCTGTCGAATAATACCCATTTTGATAATGTTCGCCGACTTTTTATTTTTTTCGTATGCACGAAATGGCGTCTGTTGGCCGACATATTGAATTTTGACTACTGTCATATCTTTAGTGCCACTCCGAAAAATTGATTGACGTAAGAATGATCAAAATCGGCCTACGCGTTCAGTTTATATAGTGCCGCAAAGGAACACACATACACACATACATACATACATAGACTGACAAACACAATACCCTTCTTTGCGTCGCGCAGTCGGGTAAAAATACTAATGCCTTAAGAACTATGCTTAAAGTTAATAAGAAAAAGGTCAAGGAATAGCGCCAAATCTAACTCGATAAGAAAACACATATCCATTTCAAATTTCCGCAAAAATATTTACTGCTAGAGGTTCTTTATATATCTGTATATGTCACATTTTGAAAATTTTACAGGAGACCGCAGAAACATGTTTAATATCGCAAATGGTTCTATCTCTGTAGGATTAACAATTTGACTTACCCCAAATATTTTATATAAATATTTAAAATTACGTCATATAATGTAATCGTTACTTGTTAAATGTACTTTGTGTTGTTTACCTCGCAGATGGTTTTGAGCAGTACTACTGTCCCTTAAAACATAGGACTTGCTGGATTTCCCCTATCGATAGAGAAAAAAATTGGTAATTCCAACAGTATAAAAAACGTATTTTAAAAAAATTGGACTTGGTCTAGTTTACCTCCCACCTACAAATATGAATTATACAAAATAAAGCGTGCTATCACCGTTAAAAACACAAAAACATTTTTCTATTTTCCATCGACATTTATATATACATACTAGTAAAATTGCGTTTGCACCAGGAATCTAAAGTATCTCCTTACTGTTTACGCCAAAATAAATTTTTTTCTAAACATCATATTAGGGTTGGCAACTGAGAGCTATCAATTTCAGTTGCTTTTTAGTGCTTTTCTGGCAACCACAATTTTACAGTTGCCGGCTAGCAACGCAACTGAAGTTCGGTTGCCATCTTTAAGCGACCCATAATTTAGATATCTACTCAACTGATAACACTGTGTTCGGATTTCGAACTTCTTTTCGGTCAAAAATTCGGTTCAAAAATTTCGACAACGATATCTCTCGAACCCCTTACACCATTAAGATAAAATTTGCGGTTTCGACACAGTTTTTCAAGCACAAAAAGGTAAATGAATTCTGAAAATAGGTTTGCAAGAACTTTTGGAGTTGTTAAAAATAACGTTTTTCTTCGAAACTTCGTCAACGATATCTCCCGAACGAATCAATCGATCTTAATAAAAATTTCAGCAACGACGCACGTTGGGAAAAACGCTCGCATCGCTTATATTACTTGATAGCGCCTTTATTATAAGCGATAGATTTATAGATTTTGGATATGTTTGATATAACTTTTCAGAGAATTGTATGGTATAAACATTTTTTATGTAAAAGCATTGGACGTTAGTACAAAACACTCGGAAGTCAAGACTTTTAAACAATTGCACCACATGAAAAATTAAGATATATTAAAAATTTTTGCAATTGATTCTCCTAAAAAATAGAAAATAAAGATACACGTGTATCACCGATTTTTAGAATTTTAGATGTAAGACATTTTTTTTGTGAAATGATAAAGAAAACACTCATATGCCATTTTCGTTTTTTGTATATGTACTATAAGTTTTATTATAGAAAGATTTGGTCGCTAGCAACATAATTGTTAAGAATGTAGTCTGATGTATAAATTTTTTAATTTTGGGTGCTCTACACTGATACCCTACAAATGGTAGGAATCATGTTTTTTAAAGTCATAGTACTAATATGGGTATCTTGCACAAAATGTAATAGTTCTAATGTTAATATCTTCGGAAATATAAACATTAGAAACAAAATTTTAACTGCTGCATAATGGTATGGTTGTGGTTACTATGAATGCTAAAACTCATTGCATTCGACAGATAAATACCTACTCTACATTAATTTCAATGCAACAATAAGTGTAGGTTCCCACTTTTTTGCCAATTAAAATACATTGGTCATTGAAAGTTAAGAAAAAAAGTACACAGTATAAAAATAAAGTACAATTTATTTCTCTTTATTGTTATATTTAAAAACGTATTTTTTATTTTTATATACTATAGTATATGGGTTTATTATGGTTGTGACCACCTTGCAGTAAACATTGAATGTGGGTATTATTTGCGAACAACATAAAATGGAAGATCTTCACTTGGCCACAACCAGCGGTGTTAAGTATGAAGATTTTTTACGATATAACAAAAAACGATATGACATACTGTGTTGTCATATCGTAAAAAACGTACGATATGACAACATAGTACGTCATATCGTTTTTTGTCATATCGTAAAAAATCGTCATACTTAACACCCCTGGCCACAACTTGGTTGCAAAATGAACCAACGGTCACAACGTGTATGGCTTACATAACGACTCTGCGAGAACCTTGTACCAATTGCTTTGGGAATGGTTAAAACTTATGTACGTAGATAGTCAACTAAAACTTCAAAAACCTAAGTCTGCTGTCAAAAACGTAAGTCTAATAATGTGTTAGTAGAACATTTTTATTAGTATTGGTTTAAAATAAAAAATTCCCTATAGCACCAAAACCATACTTAGTTGTACAAAAAGTATTTTACGAAATTTAAATTTTTTAAACATTAATTTTTAGGTATTATATAGAACTAATTTTGCATTAATTAATGAAAATATGAATGTGTACAAAAAAAAATAAGTTTTAATGTATTTTCAAGTGCAAAAATTACGCTCTTTGATGAGTGTTGAATTGCCTCTCTCAGTGTGTTGGATAAAATATATATACATAAAATAGTCTGCGGCAAGCAAACAAACGTAGCGACAGTTTTGTAAAACATGGCAAAAAATCAAAACTTTTTGATCTTTCGTACAGCCAGGACACAAGTTAATACAACGAGCCCAAAATGTAGCAATTTCGTGTACAATTTACTCAATTTGTACCAACGGTCGTAACGTGTATGGCTGTTGCGTGTACTGTTGCGAGTAGAAAAGTTGTTCGGTATCCACGAACCGTTGCATGTTATAAACAAACTCCACTGTATCTTTCTAATGCAGGTTATTATTGTGCCCCCTTTTATGCAATGCGCTTCTAAAAGCCATAGTTTTTGCTCGCTTTGTCCCACTTGGGAGCTAACTTTTCTGAAATAAAACTGCACTTCTTCTTTCAAACCATCAAAAATGCGTTAAAATCATGCCTCTTCGTCTTATTGCATCATTCAAATGTATCATTGTTAACCCTGCATTTACACATGTAAGTAATTACTTGCAAGTAGTGTGTACGTATTATCAACGAAAATGTCGAAGAAATAGCCCTGCAAGTTGGTTGAATATTTACCTGGCCTTTACACATGCAAGTGCAAGTTCGAAAAACTCAGTACACTCAAACTTTTCTACTAACACACTTTGGGTTCAGCTATGAGAAAGACAGAGAAACGAATACAAATTGCTTTTTCGTTGATAATACGTACACAGAACTTGCATGCAAGTACTTACATGTCTAAACGCAGGGTTATCAACGAAAAAGCAATTTGTATTCGTTTCTCTGTCTTTCTCACAGCTAATAAATTGAGAGATATCTGCCTTCTTTTTGAGCATCTTCGGAAACGCTTCAAAGCAGCGCAACACATATTTTTTGCTGGGGCGTAGCTTAAAATTTTTTTTTGTTTCATTTAAAATTATTTACACTTCAAATGGTTAAACTTTATCTGCGCATGCATTAATCCAAATATATCTTACTGATAAACGGACAAGTACTTTTTCAAACACTAGATGCAAAAGCAGTTCAACTCATTTTCGTAAACAGATGCTTTTATTATATTTTTTGTATTTGACATACATATATGTCATCAATGAAAATACTGATGTCATTTTCTATATACCCATTGCCTATGCTGCCATGTGCAATGGTAGCTCGGCGCAATATTTCGACTTATCCAACGGAATCCGAGTCCTATAACCTCTTCATGAACAAGTTTCAGAATGCTCATATGAGTTGTGGTTGACCCTTTTTCGGCTATTTAGGATTCGTCTTGGTAACTATATCGTTTACCTTGCTAACATGCCTCATGCAACTTCGAATCGTGTCCCCGAACTTTTCACTTAAACTAGCGACCATCTGTGTATACGTATCGCAATTTAATTATTAAACTTTTTTAAATTGAATTTTCCTATATTTATGATTTAATAAATCTCTTGCATTTCCTACTAATTCTATTTGAATTCTTTTCAATCTATAATAAAAAGAAAAAAACTTCTAAAACCTTTCGCTCTATTTAACATTTCTGTTTATGTCAATCATTCCACACTCGATCTGGCCTTTCTACCATTACGGTAGTTTATCGAAGAAGACAATTTTTTTTTAAATATAAGTTTTTCTTTTTGTCTTCAATTTATTGAGCATGCAAGCATAAAATTGCGATAAAACCGACAACCACTATGTTCCGTATGACTTTGGGCTCATGTTATATTTATTTTATTTCTGTTTTATGCCCCATAGATGTTGCACAAATCATAATTGCAGCTACGAGCAGCAACATAAATGACATTTAAATTACACAAGATAAACGATTTCAAGTGCAAAATCATTGGATTTGAAAAATATGACAATTTTTCCGCTTATTTGCATTAAATAAGATTTTGTTAAGCGTAGATTTTTTTCACATTTAGCTAAAAGTCGAAATTGAAAGAGAAACATTAAAACAGGCTCCTTTCACTTGTTGTTGTCTTTGTTTTTGTTGTTGTTGCAGTTGATATATTTGTAAGCAAGACTCAAATGCAAAAAAAGGCGCCACAATTTAAATCTTCAAGGCGTTTTTTAATGAGCCAACAATCCAATTGCATGCACATAGGCTGTTGTAGCAGCAACAATAATGTGTCGAGGCGTCACTAAGACAGTCTTTAAAACAAGTTCGTATGTGACCAACATGTTAATGTTGAGAAATTAATACTCGTACAAGGAAATTGAAAATGTTAAAAGGGAATTTATTGGGGATCTTCCGTAGATATCATTGATTGAGAAAACAAAATATTTTAAAGAGAAGAGTATATAAATATACCGTGAAGGCTTAAAGCTTAATGTACTAGTAAGCAAAATAAGGGAATACTGGGAAGTTTCCCTCAAATAATTGTGTATGTTGTGGTGACTAGCAAACTCTTCAAAGCACAGAAGTTGGCGTGCCTTCTTACTACCTGTGTAAAGTCGACATGGCCAACCTTGAACAGAGAAAACATTCGTTGAGACAACCGAATTTGTTGCCAATCGAATTTTGGCAGTTGCACCAACTATTATAGAATTCTGATGTAGTAACTACAATTTTCATGTGGTAGCACAATATTTTAAATTATAACATTAACACAATAGTTGCAATTGCAGATAAAATTGGTTAACAGTACGGAATTTGAAATAGAAGTTACGTTTGCTACCGAATAAATGGTTAGCATGACTAAAATAAGAGCATAATTGATATTTGTAATAGAAACATTGGCTTTCCTTGCTGAAATAAAATAAAAATAGATAATTCAGGCATATAAAAACATACAAGATTAAATGAAAATTTATATTTATATTATTTATATACATAGTGAAAAACAAAGTTATTTTACAACAATAAATAATTGCTAGTGCTAACGGTTTAATCGGTTAGGACCCAGCGAAAAAATATCATGTTTCTGGAAGCAGTAAAAAACGTTCATGCCTTCCACATGCGATGTTTTGAAGCGCTTCCGAGGATGCTCAAAAAGAAGGTAGACATCTCAGTGTTCATAATGTTTAAATTACGAAGTTAGTCTGCATTTTACATTTATTCAACACGAACTCAAAAATAAATAAAATCATATTGAGTAGCATTACAATATAAGTTCGAAAGAATTGTCGTACGCATTGCTTCAAATAAACACTAACACAATTAACAACTCAAAAAATATGTAAAGTATGCTCTCTTTCTACATTTCCCACCTATTGCATAGAAGAGAGAAATTTATGATAAAACCCAATTTGTTTTGTAGTTTACAGATGATAAAATTTAATGAAGCAATAAGACGAAGAGACATGATTTCAGAGCATTTTTGATGCTTGGAAAGAAGCGCTGTTTTTAACAGGATAAATTGTGAACTGAGGTTCAGCACGAGATTTAATGTCCCATTCCGCTTAGGGTTAAGTAAGAGGAACAAAAACCGAAGTTGGGGTTGGCGCTGTCGTCATTGTACTCTTAGTGGAAGAATAAACTGTACACCGACAAAGTCTCTATAGCCATGAGCAAATAAGCCACATTATTTGAGGCAGAAGTTCAGACAATCACCACGTGTCTTCGCATTAATTTAAATAATGTTCTTGAGAGCTCGCACATAGCTATTTTCCTGATAGACAAGCGGCTCTGAAATCCCTCCTTTCATGGTAGTGCTTCGATTCACTACAGAAGTAAGCAATTGAAAGCAAGTTTCTTCTTTAATAAAACCAGTACTCAGCGGGTGCTGCAACTAGGAAAGGAAGATAGAGAGAGTGGCGTTTATGGACATTTGCATTTTTCAACATTGAAAGTGACAGGAAAGACCAAGGTAAGAAGTTTATTCCATATAATAATTGTTCGGCTAAAGAAAATATTTTCTGTGTAATGCGTAGTGTCTCTTACAGAGTCTTTGAAAACTGAGGCACTTGACCGCTTCTTTTGAGACTTGAAAAATGAGATTAGTCCAGCGAACGTCACACTGGCTTTTTACATCAAGAACATGAAGAACTTTTGGGTTTTCAGTAATCATACCATCCATAATTACAGATGGAGCAGCAAGCTCGGTCGTACGTCTGTTCGTGAGCGTGAACATTGGGTTTTGCAAGAATTCAAATCGACCAGAGATTGTTATAATATCGTGATGAAGTGTATCATTCTTGCTTCGCCTCATGGTGGCAATCTCCGACAGGCTTGGCCTAATACTGAATGAATATGAATTGGAGATGCTGCTATCATCTGTAAAGGAATATATAGGATTGGAAGTTTGACAGAGAAGGCTATTAAGAAAAATAGTAAATTGGGTAGGAGAAAGAACGAAATACCTTAGAAATATCTAGCACCACCATTTTATTTTCGCCGTGATGCCATATACAATTTTTCCATCAGGAAGGCCAGTGTGTCACCCGTAGAGTATGCTCTACGAAAACCATACTGGCGATCGTTGAGTAAACTGTTGGGGTCAAAATACTCCAAAAGATAGAAATGCACCATATTTTCCATCACTTTGGATAGTACAGAGCATATCGCGATTGGGCGGTAATATTTAGGGATACTAGCCTCTCCATTTTTGGGGATTGGCGTTACATTGGAAATCTCCCAACACGATGGGAATTAACTATCACGATACAATGTGCGGAACAAAATAGCGCTGCTTCAAGCTAGTTCTGGAATGGAGCCGATTAATTAGTCAGGCGCGCCATTGGTACTCCCTTTATCAGCACAGGGTTTCTTATGGTATCAATTGGTTAACGGTTGCATGAAAAGGAATTTAGCTCGCTATGCGGGTATGAGGAAGGCTAAAATGTTGGTAGAACTGTTTTCGTATAGTAGAATCTTTGCAGTCAATAGTAATGCGTCGAAGAGGATGAAAAACCGCACATATTCTCTTTAAATAAGTTGTAGTGTGATTAGTAAAAGCTACGTTTTCTATTCTAAGCTTCTGTGTCCGTATAATATTAGGTGAGCCTCTCCATCCTCACACAGAAAAAAATAAGTTTAGTTTTTGATAACAAAAATCCCGGTATTCAATAATTTTTTTTTTCAAATTTCCTGTGATAAAGAATTCCCCTATATTGATAACAAAATTATTTCAAAATAAAAATATATATATAAATTAAAAAAATGTTGACATGGCTGGAATATGAAGCCGGGCTTTCCGGACGTAAATCATACTCTCTATAGCTGAGCCATATCCCATTTATTTTTTTACGGGATACAACTTGTTTTTAGTACTTATGTATAAAAAGAAAAGAAATAACCGGCATGGAAAAGAAATACTTACAACGAAATATTTTATTATGTTAAAGATAAATGTTATTGAAATTCATATTTTTTTTAATAACATGGTTTTATTGAATATAATTCTTGTCTATTTTTTTCTGTGCAGTACTGACTTTCATTAGGAGCATCAGACAGAGTTTGGATTAACTAGAGATCTGTTACGTAAATGATCCATTAGGAGTCGCAGTGCCCGTCTTTGAACCAAATCGTTTCTTATTCAATTCAACTGTATATGTGTATGTTCTACGTCCTTAATAAAGACCTTGAAAACATTCAGTTATTGAAAATGTTCCTCAACTTTTTAGTAAGATGGTCACCTTTAGCATCCATGCTGGAAATTGTTTAAAATATTTAAAAAATTTCTTGTAGAAATAATGATTTCATGCGCTGAAAATCAAAAAACAAAAAGATCCTGCTGCATGTGGTGTTTCTGAGATGATTTTTCATTTTTACAACAAACTTTCCCACTGAATGTCATGTTTTTATTTTTTTGTCAGCTGCAGTTGCATTTGTGATAAAAATAAAGAAAAACGTAAGTAAATCTCGATGCGTTTAAAAAAGTTGTAAAAAGATGAAAAAATAAAACAGGAGACATGTAACGGTTGTACGAGTATATTTCAACAATAAGGTGGCATTATGAATGCCTGGAAAGACAAAAGTCTGATACTCCACAAGTACTTTACAGAAAAACATAAGCAAACCAAGCGTGAAATGAAGAAACTTTTTCATTTCACAGTTGCCTCACATCCAAAAAGAAACAAAACCTGTAGTTCTTTTTACATATTTTCGTTCATTTTGTTCGTCTGTCTCTTTGTGGTTTGAAGTTTTCTTTTCTTTCCGCAAAGAAATATTTTTATGCAGTTGCTAACAAAACTCACCTTGTTGGGCGACACATGCCATGACCTTCGCGTACCCTGTCGTTGTGTCTGGTGCAGGTTTGGTGTTGTTACTGTTGTGGAGCATGCTGAAGATGTTGTTGTTATATTTGTTTGACTGGCGCTTATATAGCCGCTGCCACTGCCATTGGCGCTACTGCCGGAGCCACTGATTATCGAGGTATTTTCATAAATGTCCGCCGAACAAATTGAACTATTTAAAGTGGCTGTACTGGCTGCTAAAGAGGGACAGGGCGATGAGGCTGGTGACGGTGAGAAGCAACCCGAATCGTAGGAATTTAAAATTCTCAACCGATTGCCAGGACAAAGACCCTGCAAATAAAAATGTTAAATGAGACATGTATAATTTGTTTCTTCCTTTTATTGATTTAATTTTTTTGTAATGACTTTATTATTTAATTTTTTTAATATTTATTAAATGAACCTTGAATATTAAAGACATGTGGTTTTATTTTAATCTTATTTCTTTGAAATTATTTTTTAGAATATTTTTTAATTGAAATTTTTGTTTTTAAGTGAAAAATTAACCACTTGAAATGTCTAAATATTTGTGTGTCTGTTATTTTAATTGACAGAAATTTTAGAGGAGATTCTTTTGTGTGTGAAAATCATAAAGGCATAATGAACTTGATGATTTTGAAGGATTTTGTTTTGCATTTCAATGACAACTTATAAATATACTTTGCACAGTGGGATCGATTGAAAAATAAATGGTTATTAATTTACATAATGCTATAGAATTAAATCTTTACTATAATCAGATGTAGTTTAAATTGGTCGCATCTAAGGTTGTGCAACAAGTCGTCACCTTATGATTGGTTTGACCCATTAACATAGGAAAAAGCATTAGAAAGCAGCAAACCAATAATAAGCTGACGAAGTGTAGAAATATGAATGGCAATAATAATCTTATAGAAAAAATAACCAATACTAGCGCCCATCTCTTAGGGGACAAATCATTAACTTGATAACATCACGTGGTATGCATTACCTGAATCACAACACCGAAATACTCAATAACGACAGAAAGGCTATTTATATTTACGGTATACAGTCCTCGATGAATAATAATAGATCAAAGGTATCTGGCTAGTAACGGAGACAAAGTTCATTACCTAGGGTAGTTCTAGGCTATTCTCTAACTTTTGAGTAGCCGGGTTGATATTGAGTGTGATTGTGTGAACATAATTTTTGCCGCAGCATAAGCGAAGACACGGTTGGTCTGGAAGTGAATTTTAAATGCTTCACTAAAAAAAGGGGTTGAAACCACCGGATCTATGTGACATTCTCATTGAAAATTAAGCTATGCCACCGTCGGAAGCCTTAGCGAAAGTGAGCAGTGACACACCCAAACGAAATAAATATATTTTTTACCTATTTCTGCTTAACAAATTCTTAAGCCAATTTCCACAATCTTTACGTTCCCGGGACAATAAAACATTATGATTAAAAAGGTGGGCAGTGTCGCGCCGTTTTTCTAGTCGGACTATTTTACAAGAATTATTTATTAGTATAATACAAGTTATACACGAGTATACATGGCGACACCCTACAAAATGTAGATGGGCATGTCTGCCATCAAACTCGTTAAACGCTACGATGTGATGATATCGAAGACGGACGACTGAAAGGAAAATTTCATGATATGAAACTGTGCAGTTTGTTTCATGCACGGGTTAAAGGCGGAAGTGCTGACTGCGTCACGTATAAACATTTACTATTCTGTCTACCTATATTAATATACATATTTATTTATTTACATGTTCCCGTTGATACAGCCTCAAGAAAAACAACGTGATTTAAACTAGACAAAAGACTTTAGTTCTGCTCAAATTCTGTTCATGGCAGCTTCTTTATTCCGTGTGTGTGCTGGATGATATATTCTATTACTTTGAGGGTACCAGATGATGGTATTACTGGTGATGTCGCTTGATGGTCTTCGTAGAATGTGACTAATACAGTTCCAAAAGCCTTTCATAATGTATTTTGCAATTGTTAGTTGTTATCTTTCGATCCACATTTAGCCAGAAGATGCGTACTAACTATTCTGCAGAAGCAACGCTTGCAACTTCGGGACATCTTGGGGTGCTATACATTTGAGTGCCATTTTTATCGACCCTGCGATGTACGCCCTTCAAACATTTTGAGGAAAAGTCCTTAAAAATAATATGGACGAAATAACACTGAGAAAAAAACCGATTTCAATACAAAGATCCAATTGAACAGTTTTCAACATGGACGCAATTATGCGTTAGGTCAAATGGTGTGTCCTTCTACTGATTGTGTGTTCGTCCGCAATTTTTATAGTATCAAACCTTTCATGTCCTTTCAAATAAAAAATTTTGATATCGGTCAAGAAATGGCACACTTATGCGATCGATAGTCAATATATCGAGCTACCAGTTTTTCCGCCAATTTTCCAATTCTATGGGACCAAACTTCAAGCAAATCCTTTCAAACAAAAAAATAATTTTGAAATTCAGTTCAAACATGGCAGAGTTAATCATGGGGAAGCAAACTTTCCCACCGATCTTCGAAAAAAAATTATGGGACTGAACTTCAGGCAAATCATTTAAAAAAAAAAATTTTTTTTTTGAAAATCGGTTCACGAATGACAGAGTTCAACATGGGGGAAGCGAACTTCCCCATCAATTTCGAAAAAAATATTACAGAATAAAGCTGCACGCAAAGCCTTTCAAACAAAAAAAAAAAATCAGTTGATATATGACAGGGTTAAGCATGGATGGAGCAAATTTCACCACCGATTCTAGAAAACAAATTGTGGGCATACTCGCCACCGATTTTGGAAAAAAATGTGAAACCTAACTGCAAGCCAACCCTTTCAAACCAGAAAATAATTTTAAAACTCTGTTGCAAATGACAGAGTTATGCATGGGGGACCAAAATTCCCCCTCCCTTTGGCGTTTTTTAACGTTATTTTTTCGATTTTTGACGATATTTTTAGTTTTAGCGATTTATTTGACCTTTAGCGGTTTTTTCAGTTTTGGCGCTTTTTTCGGCTTTGTGGACTTTTTTCGGTTTTTGGTGATTTTTTTAATTTTTTGGGTTTTTTTGTTTTGACACTTTTTTTGTTTTGGCGATTTTTTGATTTTTTTCGATTTTGTTTTAAGTTTTGGCGCTTTTTCTGTTTTGGTGCTTTTTTCGTTTTTTTTATGACATTTTTAGTTTAGCGTTTTTTTAGGTTTTAGTATTTTTTTTCGTTTTGACGACTTTATTCGGTTTTTGGCGTTTTTTTAGTTTTTTGCGATCTTTTTATTTTTGTTGATATTTTACATTTTTGCGATTTTTTTTAATTTTGGTGCTTTTTTCTTTAAGTGCTTTTTTCATTTTGGCGATTTTTCGTTTTGACATTTTTTTAATTTTGGAATTTTTCAGTTTTAGCGTTTTTTAGAATTTCAAGAGTTTGCCTCCTACAGTTTCCAAGATACAGCAAATTGTCTATATTACATAGCCAAAATTACATCAACTGATAGAACACCTTTTATTTTTTATTATTTTAAATATCAGTGTTAATTGGTATACAGTAGTTTTTATTTAACTGCCTTTTGCTTAAGCGCAGTTTTGACTTAACTGCACAAAATTATAAATTTGTGTCACTATTCTTTAAAATCACATACAAATTAATTTTTTAAGTGCACTTTTTATACCTGCACTTTGAAGATACGTGCCTTAAATTTTTGGCATTTCAAAACTATTTTCATACAAAATATCAATCTTAGCTGCATTTTGACTTGAGTGCACAAAATATTTGTTTTCTGTGATTATTCTTCAAAATACTTTTTTAAGTGCACTTTGTATACCTGCCCATTTAACATATTTTTTGCAGTCTTAAATTATTTTCATATAAAAAATCAAAGTTAACTGCACGCACTAAATAATTGTGTTTACGTGCACATTAAGGCAGGTAAGTGCATTTTAGGTAACAGCATTTTTGACTTATCTGCACCAAAAATCGTGAAAAGTTGATTGTGCAGCTAAGTCAAAATTACTGTAGTATATTTTACAGACTACACCAATTAACACTAACTTTGAAAGTTTTAAGTGTTTATATACATACATATAAGTGTCTGTATATTACATTAGTATTTTAAAATTTTTCGTTGCTCGCTTTAGAATAACCTTTAATTTTTAACTGTCATATATTTGCTGTTGTAGCGGCCAACGTTTTACATATTCCGTGAAAATTTCAGTTCCGTAGCTCTTACGGTTCCCGAGAAATGAGCCTGTGACAGACAGACAGACGAACAGACTGCCAGACAGACAGACAGACGGACAGCGTAGTGAAAACAATAGGGTTCTTTACACTTTTCGTGTACGGAACCCTAAAAATGGTAGAATTTAAAAACAAATTCAAACACGTGTGTTAAAATAAAACCTATGATAACTTTTTCTGTGTAGTCAGCATTTTGAGAACCTTATGATGCTGGGGCCAATTGTGCATAAAATTATTGCAAATGCCCTATAATATATAATATTTAGAAGTTTCAGACCTTTAAAAAGCTTTCATATGATATCCATGACATTATATCGACCCTTAACTACAAGAAAATTGTAGTCCACAAATTCTAAATTTTATTCTAAAGACATACTTTTGTTATTTTTATACTATTCTTATTTTAAAACGAAGCATTTCTTTAATACTGCATAAATACCGTTTAATAAATAGTGAGTGCCGAAATTAGTAGTACTAATACGTTCTGCTAGACAGATTAGATATTCTAATAATCCACTCTTAATAATATTTTGAGTTTACATTAATTCAAATAATGAACCCAAGCCGAAATAATAACTTCAGACTTAATAAATAGAATTTACTTTGGCTGATATATATATGAAATGCTTTAGGTTTTATTACATTACTTTTAAGATGATAACGTTTGCTTGTGTGGATAAGATTTTTGCTGTCATGACACATATTTTTCTGCAATCGTAATCCGTCAATAAATATAGCGTGGTAGGTAGCACAATGAAAATTTTCCAAGGCTAATTTCGCGAGTCTTGACCAATTTTAATTACGCTAACCTCTCCTTGAAACAGAGAATTTTATATTTTAGTGTGATTATGTATTTCGGACTTATTTACTTTTGAGTCCAAATGATTTTATAATCCAAAAGTCCGTAACGTAATATTCAGAAAGAATTAGACAAGATCGATATTCCAGAAACAAGGAAAAATTAACATCAATTAATTTTCAACCTTCACGAAGATGAACTGGATCACATTGAAATGAGCCACATACTAATTGATGATAAACAGAGATACACATGACCATTAATAATGGGAGTGTGAAGATCTCCAAAACCAACATTATTCTGTTCTGCCGTGTAGTTTGGGAATTTTCTTTTGCTCAACACATAGAAATAATTATTCACAAATTTTATTGAATGCGGAAATTCGCCCCTGCAAAATATGTAATTTAAAAAACAAATTAATGTAAATTTTTCATTAAAAATATATTCTAAGAATTATACTGCCTTACAACGAAAAGGTTTAAATTTTTAATTCGTTTTTAGGGTGATTAGTGCAAAATATTACAATAAATATATAAATTTGTTGGTCCTTTTTTACTTGTATTGTAAAATATTGAGATAACTGTCAATATATTTTTCATTTAAACAAGTTTATACTTCTCCTGTAAGACTTTTAAAATGTTAAATAGGGCTGTTTACATTTTCTGTAACGATATACATATATTTCTCTTTAAAGCGACATCAAGAGCCAAAGGCAAATTTGATGATCGAAAATGACAACAATTGGTGATAAACATAAATAATTGCTTAGAAACTAATATTTGATCCACTATAATTGGTAATTTTTTATCCAATTAGATACTATGTATTTGACGCGTTATTAAGTAGCCTTTTTAATCAGATATATTTCATTTTAATCGAACTAGCCTTTGACTCTGAGTAGAACTTTAAATAGAGATGTGCATCGAAAAACACAATTAACCCGTTATCTGGACAATGGCCGAAATGAACTTTTTTTAATTCTATTTTCGTGTTTAACACATCCTAATTATCCTAAAAACTGCATTAGAAAATATAAGCCTTCCAAAAATAAAAATTTGTAAAGCAGTGTTATTAAAAGCAATCGACTTTTTAGTGATATTGTAGTATTAGGAAAGTCCACAATCTAATTAAAAATTTCAACAAAAAACCATTGTTAACCCCCCTCCCCCAGAAAAAATGTCTAGGTATGCCAATGTAGGCAGCTAAGCTTGTCATACGTGAGCTAAGTTGTATTGGAACTCCTTTGCATATTAACGCAGTTTACTATATCTATACCGTATCGTAGGTGTAGTTTCCCGAGACGCCACCAGGTCCATGTGATTATATCGGATGGATTTTGGAAATATAGTGAAAAATATTAATAATTTTCCTGAGGTTTTCGTGTTTAGACATCTGTAATTATTAATTCAATTAAGCATTCACCTCATAACCGACACAACTCCTAATTAAATCAAATTTTATTTGAATATTAATCGTGCCTAATTCTTTCTGAATGTAACGCTATGCATTTTAGCATAATAATCAGCTTGGGGCAAAGTGTATTTAAGTTAAATCTAATGATCCTGTAGACTCTAAACTGTATGTATGCGGATTGTGCACTTAAAAACAAGCTTTCAAGCGCAACATCCTATAATATATCTTAAAAGCTTGCATCTATTTCAATGTATTAAGTACAGCAAGAGCTTCCGCGTACCCATCTTAAATATTTCATCTTCCCAGATTATTGAACTTCTTGAAATATTTCAATGACTTTGTTGCAAATATCCCATTCCCACAAAACATGTAGTTGAATTTTAAATCTACTTCATCATTTCTATAAAAAGATCACTGCGAGTATTTTGATTTAAAAATCATTCAAAAGGAATTGTAGAATTTCCATTAGCAAATGCTAAAAGCCATTTAATTTATTTCTATGTATTCCAGGGAATTGTGTTCTTTTTAATTTGAATTTCCTTTTTTGTAAACTTATATAAACGTTAAACATTGATTTAGATTTTGCGGCAAGCAAAAAAACAAACAACAAACACCAATGGCATTTAAAAATACAGAAGATAAAGGAGTCACTTCACTTTGGGAGGGGGTAATCAAAATAAATTACAAATACTTTCAACTCGATGAACTAATTTTATGATTAACTATAATTTACCATGTCGTTGAATAATGTTTATAACTTAGTAACATGTCTGCCAGCCAGCCAGCTAAACAACCAACCAGGCAAGGCAGCCAGCTCTTCAGTTTAGCTGATGAAAAGGAAATCAGTTTTTATTTTGATTGGCAGACGAAACACGATTTTGTTTCATACTTATGCATACCATATGATAGAACAGCTTCTATGTCCATACATATTTAAATATTTTTTAGAGATGAACACAGATCACGTGCTTGAAAACTTAACTAGATGACACAAAGAATGTTGACGAAGTGTGTAGCGACACTTAAATGCATTCTATTATTTTAAATTGCCTCTATCCACAAACTGTTCCTTGGTATACAGAAAAAAATAGACAAGAATTGTGTTCAATAAAACCATGATATTTAAAAAAATATGAATTTCAATAACATTTGTCATTAGCTTAGTACAATATTTATCAAAAACGCGTATTTAAAATATCACACAGTAAAAAGTGATTAATAAAGTTATTAAAAAATTGCAAATATTTAATAAACGTTAAATCAAATATATAGTTCGATGTATGTATTTCTCTTCTATTCATACATAAGTACTTAAAACAAGTTTTATCTCATTAAAAAATAATTGGGATATGACTCAGCTGTAGAGAGCATGCTTTACGTACGAAAAGCCTGGGTTCGTATCCCAGCCATATCAAATTATTTTTTCATATTTACATATATTTTTTTCAAGTAAATTTTAAATACATTTTTCATAAAAATTCTCCCAAGCTTTAATAAAAAGCTTATTTAAATTTGAAATAAAGTTTATTGAAAAATCATCAGTTATTGATAAATACAATTTCTTATTCATTCAAATATTTCGGTTATTAATTAAAAAATTTATAATTTTTGTTATCAATATAGCGGAACTTTTTATCACAGGAAACTTAAAAAAAAATAATGTGAGTCCGATCACAGGGGAGATGTGTAACCATCTAGTAATGAAACATTTTTTTATGTTCAGAATTATAATTTTGTTGGTGTTTTGTAAAATATTTTATTATTTTGTATTTGTTGCGGTCGACAAGCTATTAATCAGCTTTTTACTGAAATGTAGCGCATGAAGTTATTTTACAGCAATGGTTTTCGAACTGTACAGCGCTAGCACAATTATATGTTAGTGAAAATTAGTAGCTCCTATTGCGAACTAGATGGTGTTTATATGCAGCTGTTAAGTATGAATGACAATCTCAAAGACGAAGAAGACTTTAAGTTTGACAAGTTTAGTTTTTTCTTTTCCTTATTTTGCTTTTCCTTATTTCTTATTAAAAGTGCAAAAAATCTTTTTAAAAGTTATTAAAATTAAATGTTTTTGTATTCGTTTTATTTATTTGTTTTTATTTGCCTACGATAACATAATGTACGACAATTAGTGAAAATTAGTAGCTACTACTACCACTACTATTGCGCACTAGATGGTGTTAGTGTATTTCTATGCAGCTGTTAAGTTTCTCTGTACTTCTTGTTCTCCGTATGATTACACTAATACACTCATACACAGCTCACACCGCGTTTTTACAATCTTACACAAAATTTCCCCCTCCGGTTATCGACAAACGAATTTTGGGACCAATCTTTGTCAAACCCTTTCCAACAAAACAAGAATTTTGAAAATCGATTCACAAATGACAGAGTCATTAATGGGGGGGTTGTGAAAATTTGCGACAAAAAATTTTGGGACCAATTTTTGTCAAACACTTTCAAATAAAACAAAAATTTTGAAAATCGGTTTACAAATGACAGAGTTATGCATTGGGGGGAGCAAATTTTCCCCATCCGATTTTCGAAAAAAAAATTACGGGACCAAACTGCAGGCAAACCCTTTCCAACAAAAAAATAATTTTAAAAATCGGTTCTCAAATGACAGAGTTATGCGTGTACAAACATAAAAAAAAAGTAAAAAAAATAAAAAAAATAATAATATACCCGTACAAAATAGTTGGAATTACCGCAGTTAAACAGCAAAATAACAAGCAGTCAATAAACCGTCAGCCAAATATCGCATAAAGTTCAGCAACAAATACGGTAAAACAGAAAAACCGGTTTTTTTCAAAAAACCAGGGTTCACAATCCGAGACGAACCGGGTCTGAATCCCGAAAAACTGGACACAAAATACCCTAAATCCCAGAAGTTCCCGGCAAAAATCAAAAACGGCAACAGGGAAATACTCACTCAATTCAAAAACACGGCAACACGGCACTAACCAACAAACGTACGACCTTACTGCAGGAGTTTGACCTTGAGACTCCCTTTGCCAGTGTTAGTGTATTTCTATGCAGCTGTTAAGTTTCTCTGTACTTCTTGTTGTCCGTATGATTACACTAATACACTCATACACAGCTCACACTGCATTATAGTAAGATTAATCTTACTCAAAATTTGTGATTGTATTGTAAAAAAGATTTTTACCCCCTAGCGTATAGATGTTTACACATCAAAAAATTAATTGAATACCGGGATTTTTGTTATTAAAAACGAAACTCAATTTTTCTGAGTACCGCCAAACAGGGATCATAATGCTAGGTAAGTATCTATTGCTTAGTCGTTTATGATCCTTAGAAAAGTCGTTTGTGGTTGCCAGTGCTCGGAACGCTTCGAGATCAGAAAAACGCGCCTATTATCATCCAAACTAAAAAGACTTCTTGAATCCTTCGCAAAGAATACCATAATTAAAGAATGTTGCAGAAATGTAGTAAAAATTCGTGGGTCATCATTCATTCTTCCTTAATTTCCGAAATCTATTTTGAGAACAGTTGATTAAACAATTTGCCCTGTATCTGGCCTTCTAGCCAACAGCTCCCATTCTTATTAGCAGGGACAAGGACTTCATGCATTAAAAAAGGTATTTTAGGCACCTAAAATATAACATAGAAACCGCGAAATATGCACTAAAAACAATAGAATATGTACTTATTTCTTAAATTTTTACTCAAACAAAAACATAACCTTTTAATTCGGTCTCATAAAGAAATATAAATACGTGTGTACAGTATGTTAAAATACAATAGCGCAATTCACAATCTTGTGCAAATGGTCTTGCATCGTAGCATTTGCAAACTGGTATTGCATATTGATACTCACCACTTAACAATTGTTAGTGGTGAGTATAAATATACTATACCATTTTGCAAATGCTACGATGCAAGACCATTTGCACAAGATTGTGAATTGGGCTAATATAAATATGTACATGTAAAAGTAAAATTTACTTCATATCTTCAAATATAAAGTTCAATGTATTTGGTCTTAGAAAACTGTTTAGATTTAGATCAGGATACTTTTCTTTAAATTTAAATACTGCTAGATTCGATTTTAGTCTGAGACAACAAATTTTTGGTGAAAAATAATTATTTTGTTGAAATTTGTATTTTTCACAATACATATATGATATAAAAATATGAGTTTATAACAAAAATATGTAAAAAATATGCACTTTCAGCAAAATATTGAAAAATATGCACAAATAAGCAAATGTATTTGGGGGATTCACAAGGTAGTCATAAAGTCATATGTTTTAAAATCATAACACGAAAAAATATGACTGCTGTGAGCAATCCCTCACAAGTTAGTGTGCTATTTCAAATTTTTGTCAGCTGATACAAAAAGCAATTATAAACACTTGAAATCAGAATGCCAAGAACAAGTGAAAAAATTAAAATAATAGCCAGTTTGTTTTTTGTTCATAAATTAAATAAAACCCAGCTGAATATCTTTTTTAAATTAAAGTAAAAACAAATTCCCACGCACACCGAAAATGAAATTGTTTCAATACATAAAAATAAACGAAACCAGCTGTTGCCGGTGACGGAGCCGACTAATTTTCCACGCGACTGCTAGCGGAAAAACGTTAGTTGGCTGCCAGCCAGCTAAAGTATACAAACAAAATTTTCTCACTTGCATATTTTTAAATGTCTAGATTTTTTTATTTTTACTTGTTACACAGCTATAAAAATGTAATCAAATGTGAAGTTATAAAACTGTGAACAGTTTTAGGTCATACTTTACTGCATATTACTTACGTTCATTTATATCAATGGCGGCGGATTGTAAATATTATCGCCGGCTCGACTAAATAGTTTCGCCGGTTCGGCTCAGAATTTTACTGTGAGTTATGACAAAACAATAAACACTGTACAAAAAGTCTTATTATTTTAGGACTTTTTTATTTGAAGCACGACAACAATGTTTTTAAACTATCTTAAAATATTAGCACTTTATGACATGATAAGACACCTTGTGAATACCCCAATTATTTCGTAAAGATATTTCGCTTTTGCCATAATCGGCCTTAAGAGAAAAACATGTAAGTATGTGCCAGATACCCTTGTCCCTGATACCGGAAATAAGTAAGAATATTTTGTTATTTCTTATAACACGAACTTTACACAATACGTAAATAAGTTTGTAATTATTATTTTTTTAAACTAATTAAAAAATATTGTTATTTTCCTCCTTGTAAAAGTAAAATTGGCTTCATATTTTCAAATGTAAAGTTCAATCTATTTTGTCTTAGTAACCTTTTTAGATTTAGATCAGGATACTTTTCTTTAAATTTAAATACTGCTACCTTCGATTTTGATTCGAGGAAAAATTGTTTTGGTAAGCAATAATTTTGTGGGAGTTTTAAATTTTCACAAATATGACACAAAAATATGTATTTATAACAAAAATAAAAAAAATATTAATTTTCATCAAAATATGCACTAACAAATCGATGCCACTTTTAAGCAAATTCATTAATTCGTAAAGATATTTCGGTTTTGCCATAATCCGGCTAAAGGGAAAAAACATGTATTTGCATGAAACCCCTGTCCCTGCTTATTAATGTTCTAGCAGTTCATCAATTAACAGCATTAAATGGCTCTGAACCAATAAATGAAGATACTGAAACTTTTCAAAAATATGAATAGAGATCTAATGATGAATTGACATAAGCACTAATGAAATGCAGGTATATAAAAAAGCTCAACCCACAACAAATTTAAACAATTTATAATTAAATTGGGAGAATATCTCAAATAATAAACTTAATAAATTATAAGTTATTTTGCTCATAAGCGTGCGAACATGATCAATCACTCATTCACGATCCCATCTCTAGCATGTATGTAATCGTATGTATTTTGTATGCAATGAAATAAATCAAGAAAGGCTCATGCATGCGTTTTTCTGCGCAACACTTGTTTGATTTTGATTTAACCACAATAATATTATTTAAATGTTTTTTTTTATTATATTACAGCTAAAAGGGTTAACTCCTCGTACTCGTTTGATGTCTAAGAACTTAACTTACCACCTTTTAAAAAAGGCATTTAAATTTTCACGATCAGTCTACGTCATTATCACAATAACATAAATGTTTGTGTTTTTAAAGTTTAAAATTAAAAGTGAGATGAACGCCAAGTATTCATGTTTCTTGCGAATATGAAAGTGAATGTCAGAGTCAAAAATACTGTTTGAGTTTGTTTGTATGAAACTTGTCTGACACTTACCTGACGGCCGCGTAATGTACACAGCCACCAACCGACCAGACCATCAGTGTCCTGTTCAATGACAGCAAGTATGTCGCCCTTTCTGAAGGCCAATTCATCGGGTGAGTCAGCTATATTATCATATAAAGCTTTGGCATAGAGTTTCTAAAATTAAATTTAAAAAAAAGAAGAAAGAACAACAAGATAAATTAGAAAATATTCATTCTTTAAGGCAGAGAAGATGAAGAGTTAAAAATAAAAGTTACGATCTAAAGATTCTTAGAAGTTAAATTTTTATAGAAGATGATATTTTAATAAGATGAACGTGCAAAAGATAGAACATTCTTGAAATTCTTTAAAACTATTTATAGATATTCCTTTAAGAATTTAGACAGAGAGAGAGAGCGAGAGAGACAGATACTCTCTCAGGTATAGTGTAATTTTTTGCTCTAAAGTGATTAATATTACATATAGACCAGCAATGGGAAATAATGATTTTTAAAATGGTAGTGAACTTTAGGAAAAAATATATATATATTTTTTTTTACAAAATTTGCAGCCAAATAATTTAAAAAATCTGATTCATGCCATCATAAAATGTCATATAAGGTAAATTAAGAGGGGAAGCAAATAACCCGCTGTGAAAAAGTTGCATTTGAAAACCTCACAATTAACAACTAGATTGCATATATTCTCAATTATAAGCCAACGAGGCACCTATCTTGACGACAGCTTTTTAATACCCAATTTTTCATGCAAATTTAAAATTATCGAATCATGTGATATGACCTCAACTAGTTGATGCACTTTAGCTTGTCGATCACTCAAAACTATATCGTGAATTTTGAAAGTAACTGCTGTAGCAGAATGCTCTGAACGAGATTTATCATTTGTAGGTGTACTGCCACATATAAACTACCTAGGCAAAAAATACAACCGGTCCAACGTTGGCAAAGCGTTTTCTAGGGTGGTTCAATCGTATTTACGTTTATATTTAAACAAACAAAAACGAAAGCAAATAAAAAGTAAAAACATTTGTTTACCATTTTTCTGATTGTAAACCGTAACGTTGGCAAACCGTTTTTGTTTCTTGTGTAAAAGTGCTTTCCCAGTAATACAAGTTTTGTACGGTTGGAATTTTCTGCCAGGGTATGAATGTACATAATTCAGTATTAGATAGTCTTAAATGCTGGTGGTTATGTGTCATGGACTCACTCCGTCTTATCTTTGATTTCCTCAGGCGTTTTGCCACCAAATAGATGTTTTTGATAACAATAATAAACTCAATGTTTCCATTTTTTTAATATAAAAAAGCTGCTAAAGATTGCTTAAAAGCGAAATATTGACATTCTTAAAAAATCTTTTATTGTAACATATAATTTTTTTTAATCCTACTTTGTTTTAAGTTTTTACTGGGGCTTGGCGGCTGTTCACATATTACGTAACGCTCTAAGGGGGCTTACGGTTACGGAGTTGATGATTTATGCTGAAAATTTGTTAAGAACCGTTAGGAAGAAAGCAGAGAGGTTGAAATCGGCGTTACGTACTATATTATTTTATAGTTTTAATGGCTTTCCCTCGTATCAACACTTGCAATTTTAATTCGCGTTTCCCCGTACCTTGCGCAATTTTTAGTGTTTACTGTTTTCAATTATAAGCCAATGAATTGTCAACCATTTATAATATTTTAGTAAAAATTTGCTTAAGCATCAACGAAATGCAGGCATATAGACTAGGGCTGTCATACGTCCTGGTTTTCCAGGATTGTCCTGGCCTTAGACAAATTGTCCTGGTGTCCTGGTCCACTCTTAAATTGTCCTGGTTTTTTGATACAGGTCAATGCAGACAAAAATTTAATTTCTGCCGATTTTTGTTATGAACAGAGGTTAATTTTTTTTCTGTTATAACGCTGTTTACATGAAACAATTTTACCCATAAACATAGGAAAAAGCATTAGAAAGTAGCAAATCAAAAATAAGCTAACGATTTGCTGCCTGGGGCCAAGGCTGCCAAATGATTTTGATCAAAAATCTGCCCTTATCGTGGAAAATTTGGCATTTTCAGCACTTCAATTCAAAAAATCGGCATAAATAAAGCTATGCATTTTTCGTGGTTTTATTAATTTTTATTAATAAGAAAACAAAAAATAGCAATCGCCAGAAATTTCATTTGGCTTATATACATAAATGCATAACAAACAAAAAAATGATTTTTCAAGCTTAAATATATACCATGGAACATTTCCGAATTTATAATTTTTGCTAAATCGCTTTTAATATGAGTACCACAACAATTGGTTTTATGAGTTTCAAATAATCTGTAGAATAATGAATTCCCTCTACAGTTTAATTTTCTAAGGAGCATCGAAGTTTAGTTTAGTTACCCGCGTGCTGAAGAGTGTGCTAGGCTATTAACTGGGAGGTCACAGGTTTGATTCCTACCAAGACTCGTGTGTTTCTGCAGAAAAGCTCAAAAAGGCTTATTCAGTATGTGCGTTTGTTAAATTGACGGAGCTAACTATTTGTCCGATATTTGCAGACAAATGTGGGAGAAACATAATTTTTTTTTTAAATTCTGCTAAAACTGGAAAAGCCTTTGTGGAATCGCCTCGCTTTATTTTAGAAATTGTTTGCCAAAAAAATTATATAAACTAATTTCAGTTTTTTTTAATATTTATCCAAGAACTTTCAATCTATAAATTTCTAATAATATCAAAAATAGTGGTGATTTTTTCTTCATTACGATACAACCTATTGGAGCATTTCTATATAAAAATTTACACAAAGCCTGGGGCTTACGTCTTTCAACTACTCGATAAAATAAACCATGTGTTTATTTTCGCCCCTCATAATTTTAAATGAATTTTTTATTTTTGTTTATTGTTTTTTTATGTATGAATTACATGTATCTATTGTTTAATTGTTGGACTTCAATTTGAAATATATGGTTGATATATGTATCAAAATAAAAATTTGTTGCAGTTCATTTTTATATGATTAGTTCTTGGAATATGTAAGCTTTTGTTGTACATTCGTTTGTGATATTATAAATGTCCTGGTCGACGGGTTCAGACTTCTGGCAGCCATAATATAGACTGACTTATTCCACAACAAAATATTTTCAACTGCTTCGGAGTTATTCAGAAATTAGTTGACATTTCTTTTGTGGAAAATAAATTTTTTTTTCGAAATGTGGCATATTTGATTAGTTTCGGAGGGACGGCAGGGGATGGGGCAAATATACCCTCTTCTCCTCCACAAATTTCGCGCCAGTCAGGTATGCTAATAAAGTTTTAATTCTGTTGGTGTCTTATTATAGTCCACAAACTCTGCTGTGATACCGCTAAACAAATATAATACCGGAATTACTAACTCGTAGATGTATGAACTATTTTCGTGATGTGTCCTCTCAGTCTTCAGTCAAATTACTTAGGTCGCGAGTAAGTAATGTAATAAACGGCACTGATCAAGTTCGATAGGGCTGGATCTGAGACCTATCACAACGTGTTTAAGTAAAGGCATTTAGGAACCAGTCCCATATTTATATTTAGATATTTACTTCAACTAAATTTGTATTCGTAATTTTGTAATACAAGTGCACTTGTAGCCAAATGGGCAGTGTGCTAGCCTGTCATTCTAGAGGTCATCACTTCGATTCCTTTCAAAAACTCTAGCTAAACACAATTTTATTTGCATTTGTGACAATAAAAAATAAGGTTTCAATAAGCTTTAAAGCAGGTTCAGCTACACGTTACAAAGTATTTGAAAAGCATCAATTAACCCAATTATAGGTCATACACATGTTAAAGTTGCTGGTGCACTCCATAGGATCGGTCCCTATCACGTGAGGAGCGGTAATAAGTTTTTGTCTGCAAAAGGCTGGTTACATATGTACAACTTTCTAGTTTTTGTATATAGCTTTTCACTCAACTCAAGTGAATACACTTATTATTCTTCACATCTGTGTGGTTGTGCTCAAGTTCAAAAAGTTTAATATATTCGAAATAAAGTTCATCTTTGTTTTAACACTTTTTGTAGTTAACATTCGCTGCTTTATTTCCTTTTTTTCTTCTTTTAATTGAAGTGTTTTAAATGTTTTTGTATGACTTGTTTGTTTTGTTTGTCAGAGCGTTTTTAATGGGTTTAGAAAACAAAACCACACGCAACTTTTTAAAGTGCGGAAACTCTTTGAAAAATGTTTATATTTTTAAACAATTTTCTGCTAATGCTTTTTTTCTTTCTTCTTTAATAAAAAAAACTGGATTTGTAGATTCGTTTCATAAACAACCATTATTTCATTTTTTTTACACACATTAAAACAAATTGCCACCACTTAAAAATGTCAAACTCTTGACTTAAAAAACTTTGCACTCTACTTATTTATGTAAAATTTTACAACTTTTGACTTTTAAATGATTTTAAAGCCGTCAGTTATTTGTATTTATTTACAATTACATAATTTTTCGTTTATTCAGTTCGTTTGTTATTTATGAAATCACTTAAAAAAAATCGTTACAAAGTAACGAACTTTTTTTTTTGTAAATACAGCAAGAAAAGTTATTGTTAGCATGACATCGTGTTACAGTTTTGGAAATTAAAGCATGTAAATAAATTATCTCATTTTCTATAAGCAAAGTAAATATTAGTTCTGCTCAAATTCAAATAAAATAGTGAAACAAAATATTTCAATTTAAGTAAACAAAATTAAAGTAGAAATATTAAAAGTTTTTAGATTTCATTATGAATGTTCACCACGAATGCTAATAAAGTTTTAATTCTGTTGGTGTCTTATTATTATAGTCCTCAAACTCTGCTGTGGTACCGCTAAACAAAAATAATGTCGGAATTACTAACTCGTAGATGTATGAATTCATAACGCTGCTACTGTTTCAAAGTTCTTTATTTTAAACGCCTTATAAAATAAAAATCTATTGCAATGTATAAAATGTCTGCTGCGTACAAAATTAAAATTCACTTTTGTATGGAATCACCCATTACTTCTTTAAAACACTGGAATTGATTTATTTTGTTTTGCAAAAATAGTCTGAAATCAAAAATCTATTAAAATAATAGAAATATATATCAAATACAAAACACATTTTTTACAATATGCATATACATACAAAGCTTCAAATTCCCTTTGCGTGGAGCCACCCATAATATTTCTTAAGACATTTAAAATAAAGTAATGACTTTCTCTTAGGACATTTGAAATAAAATAATGCTTTCGCAAACGAGTTTTGGAGCACAGATCGTTTAAAATATTCGAAATTTTTGTCAAGTACATACGAAATGAAGAAAAAACCGCCCAATATTTATTTAAATTCCTTTTACGGTTGGGGGCACCCACAATTTCTTTAATAATTAAAATTTCTCATGCATTTTAAGTGCAAAATAAAAAAATAAAAATTCTTTAATATTTATTTTAAATTGCCTTTATATATTCTTGAATGTTTGAAATAAATCTCTTAAGACATTTGCAATAAAATATTAATTCCGCAAACTCTCAAGAAAGTCCAAGAAATCCAAATTTGATTCTGAACAATTTTTCTCATAACGTCTACACTTGATCCAATGCCCATTTAACACTTTGCCAAATAATTTCAGAAATGGCAATGGTATTGGAGTCCCAGCTTTGGCATTTCAGCACATGTAGACTAAATTCAAAATTGCAATCTAAAATAGATGGTATTAGGAAATGCCCAGGTCCAATTATATTAGGAAATTCAATTCTTGTTTTGCCGTCGATTCAAGTCTGTATAGATATCTTTCAGATAAGTATACATTTGCCATATGTTCCAAAAGAATTTTTTTTTTTATATATCGCTCATTTACTTCAATATTGTCATAACTCAAGAAACGTGATTTTGAAGTTAATAGCGCAAAACTAATAATCATATCGTTCTTTATATTGTGTGAAAATTTAGTAAAAATATATTGTAAGCTCACTTCTTGAGAGAAGAATGTACTTTAATTTTTCCATTAAGTTGTATGTAAAATGAAAACTTTAAAGCTGTTTTCTGCAAGACTAGTTTTTTGAGTTATGACACTATTGAAGCAAATGAGCGATATGTAAAAGAGTGATGGTGTTTTTTATTTTGCAAAATGGTCGAAAATTCAAAATTTTTTCAAATTTCAATTTAAAAATTAAGTATTTTTCAAGTATAACTCACTAACTATAAGAATACAACCAAACATGTTTCTTTTAGATCTTATTAAGGGCTATAATACAACAAAAAGTTTTGAAATCGGATGAGAAACAAAAAATGGCAAGCAATAAAAAATTGTACATGGCCGAAGTGCTCTACTTTGAGACTTCATACCTCCGGTCTTGAGCAAGTAAGGGAGCTGATATTTAAAACACGTCCATGTGAAATTTTATTTCGATAGAACTATCCCTTTAGAAATGCTTGATTTATGTTTAAAATATTTTAATTCTGCAGCACTGTGCATGCTTTAGAAGTTCTTCCTAAAAAAAATAATTTATTTGAAAAATTAAATTGAAGAAACTTAAGCCAAGAAATATCTCTATATTAAAACCATAAATTTAGACTAAAAATAACTTAAGGAAAAAATACTTTCAATATTTATTTCAAATTACTTTTATGTGTGGAATTACCCATAATTTCTTTAATAATTGAAACACCTTAAGCCATTTAAAGTAAAATGTTTACTTCGGAAGCGAGTTTTAATATTTAAGATACCTGTCAAATGCAGAATTAAATACATATTAATAGTTGTTTCAAATTCCCTTTATAGATGGAAGCACCTATAATTTCCTTAATAATCGCAATCTCTTAAAACATTTGAAATAAAATATATTGCTTTTGCATTGTAAGCAGTTTGAAAACGAATTGAGAAAAATATAAGAAAAAAAACTGCACTTTATTTAATGCAATTTGCATCAGCAACAACCATCTGAATTCAATGATGTGTCTGGTTTAAAAATTGTTTCTCTATTCTTCATCTTTCCCTTTCTTAAAAAAAATTTTCCACGTATTTTTATTTACTTAGTTTTTTATTATTTTATTTTTACTTTATATGACACCATGCTAATTGAAAAAATCCACATAAAAATAGAAATTATAAAATGAATAAATAAAAAAACAAGATCTTAATACTCGTAAGAAGAGTGAACAAATGAATGAATCAAATGTTTGTCTTCAAACATTAAGTTGGCTTTAGTTTTCCTCTACAGTTGAAGGAACGTATGTTAAATGTTGGTGGACGTTGGATCTCTCTACATACCGGGTTTTTAAAGCTTAAAAACTATCGACTTAAATTATTAAAGTATGAGCTACACATAATGTATGTATGTATGTTATTGTGCAACTTTAATGGATTGTTTTTGAGATATATAAAAATATGAAAACTTCAATGTTGTTAAATTTTATCGAAATTTTGCCTACTGTGTACCGGCCTAATGCAAAAATACAATTGCTAATTATCACCAATCGTTTAATAAATTTTATTTTTGTTTACACTCTATAAGGTAGTCTCTGTTAAAAGAAGAAAAAGCAATAAAACCTCAACTCAAGAAAGTGCATAATTGTTTGTACGTCTGTCCATTTGTCTGTTACTTAAAACAACACATGGCGCATGGGGCAAATGCAACTGAAATGAATGAGTCTTTAGTTGAATAAATGCAAGTGCTTTGTGCAAAGAAAATATATTGAGGAAATGATTTGTTTACAATACACTTGACTTAAAAGTCAAATTACAAATTTGTTAAAACGAAAAAGAAAAATAGACAACATCAAACATGAACAACTTTGAAACAATAAATAAGACAAATGGATTTATTGTTTCATTCAAATGAATTACTAATCATCGTCAAAACTATTAGAAAGATAATCAACAATTTATATTGCCTCTTTGTTTTATTTTCGTTACTTTTTAAAAGTATGAAGTAGTGGTCGAAGAAAATATTTTTACATTTTCGTATAAAAAATATCTTATCTGTGAAACAAGCGACCTTTTTGGGGGTCTAAACATGTTTATTTTCTTTGTATTACAACAATTATTAAATACATATTTCCGTTCCTCTTTTCTATAGAGATTTGAGAAGGCATCAGTGAGTCTTTTGAATTAAAATATTACGAGGGCGGTCGCTTAGTCACCAGATAACCAATTTAAGCAAGAATTTCTTTTAAGTGAGGCCTTGTAGTGTCCACGATCGTTAAATAAAGGAACACATAAAAAAACATCAAAAGCTTAAAATTAAAGATCACCTCGGAGCAGTTTTCCGGAACCAATGCCCTTTGTCTGGACGACGGGGTTTTCAACTCTAGTGTATAGTTGATACGCGCAAAAGTCAATAAGTCCTTGCAGATCATATAAGGACCACTAAAAATGTAAAGCAAATTATAAATAAAAAGTTAGAAAGTGCGACTAGGCAATTTTAGGAAAATCCACTATTCGATGGGCTTAATTAACAACTCTCCCGTTAAACAGTTTCATTTATAAGGCAAAACTCCTAAGGGAAGAATGCATTAACATATCAGCACAAGCGTTTAGGATTATAATCGTCCAAGACGTACATTTGAAGCAGTTACTTGGAATATCATCGGCAACCTCCGAAAAATTTTAGTCAATTATTCTGTAAGAACTCTTATGAAAACAGATGGAACTGTCCGAACAACTTCGGAAAGACAGTAAGGCCATTTTTTTCTCTAGATGCAGAAAGAATATCAACACAGACGAATTATAGTAACCGGCAATAAGCAAGAAGATATAATCAATTGGGCAAATACCTATTGGGGGATTGGGAGGTGCCAACACTAGAACCACTGGAAATCTTGAGAGTACTTAGGAGAGTGGGTCTAGATAAGGTGCTGTAGCACCTTGCAAGGGATAAAATAGATCTTCTACGGTCGCATTGTCCTGTGTTTCCCGTTTAGTTTAAATTCATTCGCTCATTCATTCAACAAGCAAGCACATTAAGATTATAACTTGGAACTGTCACATACATGCATTCATAGTAAAAGTCATCTGTTGATAGATGATGCCCTATCATTAGAATTTTGACATCAGTGCTATAAAAATGTTATCAACATCTCTAAAAAATACAAAACTTCAAAAAAGTCTGACAAATTTTGCTAATAGCGAATTTAATTTTTCCAAATCGAGTAATTTTAAATCGACTCGATTTACAGACGAAGCCCTATTATTGTTTTAAATGCTTGTGAACCTTAATTAGTTTACGACAAACACACTAATATTTTCATTTAATCATGGCTTTATTAGCATTCATAAAAATTATAACATGGTCGCAATTTAACAATATATATTTTTAAAACAAATTCTGACTAACATCATATTTAAAAATTTAACTAAAATATGATTCTACAACAATTAAATATAACAAGGTCCTTCCATACTATTTTAAAGCAGTTTGTTTTCAATCAAATTATGATTACAAAATAGACATGGATGTCAGCGTTCAAAAAGTGTTTGTCTCTGGTTTGTGTATTTCATTAAGAAATAATTAGTTTCTTTTACTTCAATGGTTATTGGTATCATATGTTGGTATTAAATATTATAAATAATAACTGAAAAAATAATTGAAAAAATCTTGAAAATTTTTTCCGTGTACGTTGCAATAAAGGAGTGATATGTATATTACACTACACAACAATTTCGAACTTTTTCAAAATTAAGGGGCTCTGTAAACCGATTCTGGTAGAGAAGACCGAAACAAAATATACATATGTCGACGTTTTGCAAGATCACATCGGAATTTTAGGCCTGATCGTGCAGCATATCGGTACATGAAACTATGTGTTCTTTACATCTGAAGTGTAGGGTTTGCTCAGCAACTTTGTAGAAAATATTAGGGCTAAAATTTTTCTGGAACATTTTAACCCTCGAACTCTTCGTTTTATGGGTCTTTTTGTACATATCTTAAAAAATGGCAAGAAATTTTCTATAGAAATAGTCCACATGGTCTTGTACATAAAAAGGCTGAACATATCTATATATGCCTTAAACGTAAGGCGTAGATGATTTTCCATGCCGAGTACGAATCGTGAATAATTACGAAATTAGCCATTAAACACATTTTAAGTATTAAATGATTTCTAGCGTTCAAGTAAAGGGTGGAGCTTGGGTCTCTTTAAAGACTTATAATAAAATTGTATGGCGAATATTTTTTTAAAACATTTTAGCCCCTTATAGCGCCGCTGAAGAGGAGTTTTTTGCTCATTTCTTAGAAGTGTACTAAAAGACCCATAAATTGAAGTGTTAGAGGGTTAAAGTGTTCCAAAAAATTTTTTATCCTGGTGTTTTACATAAAAGTGCTGAGTACATCTTATATCTTTAATGTAAGACCTACAACATTTCATATGCCGAGTACTAATTGTGAATAAGTATGAAGTTAACCCTTAAACATAGTTTAAGTTTTCAGTGATTTATGGCGTACAAGTTGAGTCTGCAGCTTGGTTGTCTTTGAAAAGCTGTAGTAAAATTGTATGGCCAACATTTTTGTAGAACATGTTATACCCGCACACCCCCTTTGTATTGGTGTTTTTTGCGATTTGTTAGAAAAGAGCCAAAAATGACTGTTATGTGGGAGAGTTGGAGGGTTAATATGTTCCACAGAAATATTTGCCCTAATATTTTCTACAAAGTTGCTGAGCACATCCTATACCTCAGATGTACAAAACATTAAGTTTCATGTACCGCTATGCTGCACGATCAGGCCAAAAGGCGGAAGTTCAACCCCCTCTAAAATAAAATTCCGATGTGACCTCGCAAAACGCCGGCGCACGTATATTTTCATTGGTCGCCTCTACCCGAATCTTTTTATAGTGTTATTTATATACATATTTTTATATTCAAGTTTAAAGTCAATCATTGAGATTTCTTTTATTGATATTGTGTGGCTGGAATGACTATGGATTTGAAACTTCACACTATATTTTCACAAGCTAACGCCCTTAAAACTTAGCCACTGCACCAAGTATATATACAATATCATTTTTATGATTTGGCAACCAGATGCCAGTTTTATTAATTTTCATGGCTCTGATTATTGGTCGAGTAATTTGACAATCTTTTTGTGTGTAAATTGCTTTTAAATGTTAGACTTTAGACTTCGAAATTCAATTTCAAACAGTAGTATTATCATTTGTTAAATGAAAATGATAAGAATTCATTGGTACATACTAAAAGCAAAACTACAGGTGCTTTTATAGAACAAATTTTCATACGAATGATTGTCAGATTTTTTAGTAAACTATAATTTTATGTCACTTTATTTTTAACAAATTGGCTAAAGTTTGAAAAAATGTTTTTAAGTTTATTTATCTATTTCTTATAAGATTAAATTAAAACACATAAATTTTAAATTATCAAAGTGTTCAAGGTCTAAAAAATATTGCTAACCACGTTGTCAAACTTGTCTAGAAGAAATAAAATATGTCTTACGATTATGACTCATCAAATCATGCACTTATTTTAAATGTTGGTCGGATGACAAATTTTCATAAAATTTTTTATTTTCAAACTACTTAACGGACTTGAAAGAACTTCAGCGATCATCTTGAATTAATAGCACTGTGATAATGGAAAAATGGGCAAAGGTTTGTCAGATTGGTGGGAGTTCATTCATTAAGAATCGATCTTATATGGAAATTATGTGAACAGAAAACGGTTATATCCTTATGTTTGCATAATCGGCCATGTCACAGAGTTCAATTCCGTTCGGAAAGGGAATTGAACCTACCCCATTTTTGTAGCGGCTGGTGTCTAAAAAAGAAAACTAAAATACGCAAATTTGTCAGGTGTGTTCAGACTATTTGTGGCGCTGGTATGCTGGGGTATGCTCCTTCAAGGGCTTGCCATCTTGGAGTGGATTGAACTCCGTTTTCGAACGGAATTGAACTCTGTGACATGGCCGTATATAACATACAACAATATCATCCATTCTATAAATTTTTTTTCATCCGTTTCCGACGTTATTTTTAATATTGGCAATTTTCTAATACTTTCTTATTCACAGAAAAAACTAAAATACGATTTCAATTACGAAAACTGCAGATTCAATTAATTGTGTTGTTGAAGTTCAACCAACGACGAAAATTTTATATGCAATCACTGAAATTAAAATTTTCAATTACTCAATATTTGTAAAATTGTTTAGAAAATTTTGTTTTTGATCAAATTCAATTACGAAATCAAGTGTATTAATTGAAAATTTTTTAGGAATAATTTTTTTCTGTGTTGTTACAAATATTTATTACTGAAGTTTTTACTCAAAATCAAGTCAATGACAAAACATATTGTCACTGCTTGCTAAATATGAAATATTCGAAGATAATACTCGAATAAAAATATTCGAATATGAAACATTCGACGTTCGAATAAAAATCAGGAAAGACCTAGATAAAAATATCTCAGACATTAATTAAAGCAAACGTTGACAATTTATTTTGTAATTAACTGGATTTTGAGCAAAAACAACAATTTTTAAAAATTAAATTAGTAATTTTAACCATCAAAAATAATTTTAATTTGTAACGTGGTCATGCTCATAAGCCGACATTTTTACCATCTCAGCCAAATCATCTTGTTAAATAACGACAGCACAATGTAAACATAGACATGAACGGTATTATCTATAATAAAAAAATGGCATGAAGTTAGCATAAGTCACGACTTTAAACTTAGTCCTAACGAGGTCTTCCATACAATTTGACATTACAAATCATGCTAGGATGTAGCGGTGAGTTAAAACTACATTATTCGGCGATTTTTAACGTCAAATTGTATGGAAGAACTCGTTTTAAATTTAAATTCGTGACTTATGCTAACATCATGCCAATTTTTCATAATATATAACACCGGAAATGACCTACAACAATAAAAATTGTTTATTTATAAATTTTCAATAAGAAATTACATTAAAAGTTAGTTAACAATTTAAATTAGTTACATTAACCAATATTATTATTTTGAGTGTATATATAGGTAACTAGCTACTATATTCGACATCTCTAAAAAAGTACAATTTTAAACAATTTAAATAACAGCAATCTTAGTTTAGGTTAGGTTGACCAGGCTGCCGGTTTCTTAAAACCGGCCCACTTGGGTCCTTTGATCCTAAGATGGATAAGAAGGAAATTCAAGAATATACCCTGCCTATCCCAGAGGTTGGGTCGTTGTTGAACCAACCCGAGTAACGTATGCATGAATTTATTCCCCTAATGTCGCTCATGTCTGCTTGTTCGGGTAGTGACGGATTTCCCAATTATGACGCCGCAATCGTAGATAGTTCTGGACATCGACAGAGTAAGTGTTTAACAGTCTCTTCGTGCTCCTCGTTCTGACAACTCCTGCAGAAGTCGTTATAAGAAAATTTAATCTTCTGGCATGGACACCAATGAGACAGTTCCCCGTTATGACCGATACGAGTACACGCAGCTGTTGACGAGGAAGCCCCAGTATGTTTTTTATACAGGGGCAGATGGATCTGGACCCATCAGAAGTGATTTCATTTGTCCATCTTGTTTGAGCTTCTCTAAATAGTTGGTGCTAAATTTGTATTTTGCAGCTTTTTAGTGGGATAGCTACTAACTAGTCAATGTCCCTTTCCTGCAAGTAAGCGCCAGCGTTGGCTAGCTCATCCGCAATAGTGTAACCGGGCACATCAGCGTGGCTCGGCGTCCAGAAGAGCCCCAGGTTGGAATTTCTCGCCATCTAGTTTAGGTATGTCCGGCATTCTTTAACCAATTCCGATGTTGTGTAGACACCAGATAGAGCATGTAGTGCAGCCTTACTGTAGGTACATATTCGGATGTCCTGATAGTACCTTAACCAGTTGACCACCGCCCTTTTTATTGCCGATATTTTAGCCTGTGTGATGCTACATTGATTTGTTAGCCTAAAGTGTGGTCGGGAAGATGTAAGACTCGCCCTAATATCGTCGCATGGCCCACGTTACTCCGCTTCTATGCACCTGAGGCGAGGTGCACCCGTAATCAGCAAAGCAGATGTTCGAATAACCTTTTTAATTATTTTAAAGAATGTGATTTTGTTTAAGAAAGTCCATTAGATGACAGCGCCATTTTCCAAAAAGCCAATTGACGTTTGTGGGAATTACACCCCAACTATTGCCGACCACCCTTTTGGAGGTGTATAGAGCAATAGCTCTAGCAGCCATAGCTGCCCTAGCTTGTACGTTTGGGTACCATGAATGGCCGAGGTACTTCTCGCTATCGGATAGCCTACACAGAAAGAAATCGTCGTACTAAATTCAAGTATTTTCTATTTATTTTGAGTATTCTTAAATTGTGTCCAAAAATTGTTATTTTATGTACTACTATTAGTATTAACTTTTTACACAGTCGTACTGTGTTGGTATTTGTTTGCTTGTTGATAGCTTCAGTCGCATATTGTGCTTATGTTGTTGTCTTGTTGTTGGTTATTCTATTTGTTCGTTGAGTGCCGACTAATAGCCTACAAACGCCGTATTACATGCTGCTGGTTTATACTGGATTTTAGTTGCCGGTTTTTTCTCTATTGAGTTAGCTGAATGTTCTAAGGTGTTGGTTTACAAATATGCTGAGCTAAGTTCAATACTAGGAATGAACAAAAATAAATTTTAAATAAAAACCAGTAAGTAAAAATATTAAATTTATATAAGTAGAAAAAATTAAATTCTCAAGTCTGCTCTGTTCCAGGATTAATAAGTAAAAGTTAGCCTGATTCGGGCTTGATTCAAGTACGCGGCGGGATTGATTAAAGTACGCAGCTAGGATTGATACACGTACGCGGGGGGATTGATTCAAGTATGCAGCGGGCTTAAATCTACATGTAATACGACGTGTGCCAGCTACTTGTCGGCTATGCCCGAGCAATGAAAATAAACAACAAAAAGAGCACAACAGTGATTTGTGGCTATTTCATTTACGAATATGTTGTACTTAAAATAAGAATTTTTACATGAATAAAGGCTAATCGGGCTACAATTAAGTATTTTGCACTTGAATATTCCGATTTAATCAATCTTTCTATACTTGATTTCAGAAAAACCGGGATTACCGTACTTTTGACACCGCTTGGGATTAATTTAAGTACGGATGGATTGATTTTTCTTTTCAGTGTAAGGGTGACTCCGTTGATAGTCGGTAACTTGAAAGTCGGTATCTTGTATTTTCACGTAAAAATAACAAGGTCCGTCTTTTGAGGGCTACCATTAAGGCCACTTTCGAAGCTGCATCTACTTATAATACTTAATGCCGATTGGAGACGCTGAGATAGAGTATCTAGAGATTTGCCAGATACTGTCACTGCTACGTCATCCGCTTAGGGTACTGATTTAAGCCTCATGGAGTCTAAATCCATCAGTACCGGGGTTATTGGCGATATTCCAGAACACCTCCCGGGGGATACCGCTCCTAACCGTTTGTTGAATAGTCGTTTGCCTCATCGGGGGGGAAATGACCCTATTTGTCAGTAGTCCTCGGATGAAGCTAACAGCAATCTTAGAAAATTAAAAAAAAATAGACGTGAAAAAAAATGCTAAAAGATTGTTATATCTGCTCTGAATATATGTAGTGTGAGTGTAGATGCATATGTATATCATTCATTAGGTGATCGATTGTATCCTCCTTAAATGTTAAAAAAAACTCAACAGTTCGTGGTATTGAAAATATTTAGTTGGATACCAAAATATTGAATACTGAGGCAGTGGTGCTAACTTAGTGCTTTTGCTTGCATAACGTTTATCTCTAGTTTGGACACAGCTTAATTAAGCTATGCTATAAATGCTTTCCTATGTTAAAACTTAAATTTTAAATATCTTCAAATGTAGCTTTCCTTTTGCTCTTGACTGTATCAAAGACTTACACAACTGTTCTAGTTTTTTAGTTTCACCTTTTTTAAAATATCTATTAACAATGACAAATTCATTTAGGCAAATGTGCATTTTCTGAGAAATTTAAACGATTTGTTTGCAAATTAGTTTGGCATTGAGCCCAAGTGGAATACGTGTTGGGAATCTACACAATTTTACAGGTGTTTCAATAAAATATTTAAATAAATTTAAAAGCAGTAGTAATGAAAAGCAAAGAGTTAAGTAACATTGAGATATTTTCAGAAAAGTAATGGTTAAAAAATTTTGGTTTATCTAAATACATACATATGTATGTAATACAAACACTTCCTTCATGTACTGTATAAATGATCTCAAGCCAATTTGTTCAGGTATTTTTTTTGCTGATTTTTATCAATATTTATTTATTTAATTATTTAAAAATGACATTTCTATGAATTTATTTATATAATTTATTATTCCATTATTAAATAACTGGCATGCTAATAATTTTTTTATTTTTATTTTTTATAAATTTCTTGTATATATTTATGCAAATTTAGTCATTTGCATAAAATATGTGTGAACATAAAGTTGCAATTATTTAACAATAATGCTTGTCTAAATAAAATATCAAACTAGGAATTAAGTGAAAAAAGCACAATGAAAGCTAACAGCAACCATTTTTTTAAAATATTAGATAATCATTAAAAACGAGCTTTAAAAATCTAAAGGTCAAGGACAAGAAAGAATTAGATTTTCTTTGTTATTTATTTTATCGTTTTTGTTTTGAAGACAAAAAATGCAAATATTTTACTTAATTTTCTTTTTGAACTGCAAAAAAAATTTACTTTATAAATTTGTGTTTTATTCCCGAGATTCTTCTAGAAATTCTAACAGCCCTCATCGCGGGATCTACGAAATCCAGTCCCGTCTGGCATCCCTGGTATAGAGGCCGATTATTGTAGCACGTCTAGCAAGCCTTAGAACTAGAGGTTTGGGAATCAGGAACTCCCAGGAAAATACTACCTAATATTCCCGGGAAGTGTTTGAAATTAAAAGAACACTTTGTTTCATAAATATATGGACTTTATTTGACATATTCATAAAATGTCGTAAGTGACAGCGAAATTTATTTTGATTGATATAAGATATTTGTATTATAGTCCTGGTTTTCTTTAATATCAATAAAATTTGCAATGTTTATTTAAAATATGATTACAAAAGTTCATTTGACTGATTGTACGTTTTGCTGCGTTTTTCATCGTCTGTTCCATACAATTTTTTAAATACAAATATAAAATGTGAATGTCTAAAATTTATACAGAACTTTCATAAAATTCCATGAAATTGAAGTCAGGCCATTTATCCTAACCCGTCTACGAGAAAAATTATTGCTTGATTCTAAAACTACATGCAAGATGGATTTAATCGTTTAATCACTAGAACAGAGCAAGATAGAATACTCTGTTTCCCAAAGTAAATAATTCGATATTAAACGAAATTTTGATTGATTTTCCGCAGAATGAATGAACATTTTTTGGAAAGTTTAGTAAACATTTTAAGCTCATAGAAGTTGTAAAAACTTTGAGTTGACACGATATAAATTTATTACAACTCGACGCTATTATTGAAATTCTGAAGGAGATGTTTTAAGAGAAATAAAATAATAAATCAAAGACATTTAGATAGACTGTGGCTCAGGGTATGTAAAATTTGACACAGCTGATTATAGTACTGTAACTTGGTTGTACTTAACGATAAGAATCGTCGTGGAAATTTTTCAAGAAAACTAAGAAACATTACTTCAAGTTCTTTATAAAATGATTTGGAGGTCTTAAAATAAAATGTTTAATTTATTGCGATATAGTCGTCAATTAGTCTTTATAGAATCTCCTACTGTGTAATAACTATAAACTCTATTGGCTTGAGTTCACTTGAAAATTCTTAAAAATTGGTTATAGAATTGCTTTTGTATCTACTAGATCTACTTAATTTAGAAAATCAGCTTTTCCAGGGAATTTCCGGGAACGCGATTTTTCTATTCTCGTTTCCCGGGAAGTGCAAAAGTCCGGGAAATCCAAAACCCTACTTAGAACTGTTTAAGTGCTTAGCCATTGCGTTGAAAAACAAGTGGCAGTGAAAGAATGTTTTTTTTGTATCCACAGGTGCAATTATTTTAGTGAACTAATTTCTGCTCTACCTGATAGAAGAGTCACGATGTTCTAACCGTGTTATGTAGAGATATTCGTGTTATATGTATGTTACAGTATCATAATAAAGTCGTAAAAGCAGAGTTATTTGTAATATATGAATGTATATGAATAATTTGACACCAGTCTGAAGGGAATGCAAATTTTCTGTGCCATCAAACAGCATTCATTTTGTGTTTCTAACTTCAATTTCATTGAAAGTTAAACAGTTATCTTTTAAATCAACTCGTTCTACCGATTATCACACGTTCAAAGTTGCGCTTGTGTATATTTCACGGCACATGTGTATAATTGCTCCATATGATCAGTTTCTCGCACTTAGCATAAAGATAAATGAAATATTGTCTTCTTGAAAGATCACGTACGAAAAATATAAAAATACAAAAAATTATTAAAAGCAAATGAGATGTAGTACATTCGTTATAGACGTGTTAACTGAAGTTACTCGTTAATACATTGTTAAAAAAAGCGAAGAAAAATTCAATTACATTTTACATTTTAACAAAACGAATTGCAAAGTAGGGCCCTTCAAGGTCGTCTTTTTATGTTTGTCCTGCTGTTGAAAAGAAAAATAGAATAGGCTTAAACAATTCAACTACATATTTTGAATGTAGTTATTGTATAGTGGCTGATAGACACATCAATGTTCAGCTTCAATTAATGTGTTTGTGTGTATATTTTTACAAAAAATAGTCACACATATACATACGTTATGTATAATATGTATTGAAGAATATCAAAATTTATCCGATTTTTAAGCCCCGATCAAAGCCCAAACAGCTGGACCCATTTTGATATATTTTTTTTTTGACAGGTGACTTGATCGAGAGTGGTCTTAGCATTGCTTGAAGAAAATCGGTCCAACGGCTTAGAAGTCATAACCTCTTTTCTAGGGGAATCCTCTCGAATCTGGGGTTCTGTGGCACCGTACCTCCCAAACGGCTAAACCGATTTTAATTTGGATTTTTTATTTGAAAAGTTTTTTAAAGTTTATTTTATTTATTGTATTTTGGACAAAATTGAACTAACAATAAGTAATCAAATCGTAACTGAAAAATTTTACATTTTAAGTCCAGCCAATGCCAGCTAAAATATTTGTTTCTGCGGTTGCTTCTTATGTTGTTGTTTACGCCTCTCGTGTTCAGCTGAGAGTAAGGGTAAACCTCCTACTCAGCTGAGTGTGGCCTCTATTATTATTTAGAGTGTTACGCTAGGTTGATTGCGTGCAACTCTAGCTTCTTGATATATGTTGTCACATGTTCGGAAAACACAGTCTTTACCATCGGTGCATCTAGATCTTTGTGAATGCGTGAATTTCTAACATATCAGGGAGCGGCTATAATCGTACGAAGTATTTTATTTTGTCGCCGTGCAATTTTCTCTACATGTATTTGAGAAAATATTTGAAAGCTATTGCAAAATCTTCTAGACTATGTTGGAAGAAATTTAGTCCAGCCGTTTTGAAGTTATCATCCATCATTTTTTCGGGAGTTTTTAAAATTTTTAGTTTATACCGTCGTTAATTAATAAACGCCGGTAATATTATTAAGTACTAAATGTGCCCGCCCGCTACACGCGCTTAAAGTTCGCTTTCTGACTATAAGGTGTCTGTAATATATAATAATATAACGTTCTTTACATATTGTTCCGGTTATACAAAATAAATAGTGCTACCAACGTTAAAAAACAAAAACATCTTTCTAATTTCCAACAACATTTATTTTAGTAAAATATGGTATATTTTCGTTTTCTCTATTTTAACTTAGAAATGCGATATTTTATCGCGATAAAAAGTACCCTAAGTTTAAATCAGGGCTCTAAAGTACCTCCATACCAATTTTCATGAAAATCCATTAATTGATTTTTGCGTGAAGCGTGCTCAAACAGACAGCCAGACAGCCAAAAATTCCAAAATTCCACCATAAAAATTTTCAAAAAATATTTCATGTACAGACACGCCCATTTTACAGTTTTATTATATAGATAAGTACGTATGAATGAACATTACAATGTTAAAGCCAAGTAAAGCTATTTAGTACTCAGTATAACTCCATTTATTTTACAGGTTTAAAAGGGAAGGCGTAAATTTATCGCATATAAGAATTTACAACATTATAGGTAGCATTCACCAGTGTATTCAGATTTTAAAAATTTTAAATTTGTTCAAAGACTATTTCTTAACGCTTTAAAATCGTTGATTATTGATATCTTCGAATGAAATTTTGCAGTTATATAGCAATTTACATACCAAATACCAAGCAAGCAAAGGAAACTAAAATTTGCTGCTGAGAATTTCAGAATTCGTACAAAAGTTCCAAAAACTCCAAAAAACTTAATTTTTTGTGGCTTCGCCCATAAAGCCTATGTTTGGTCCAAAGCCCATGAAATGCTTTGGCAAAAAGAAATGGATACTACACATAAGAGTTTCTGCAATTGGTATTTATTTTTTAATACTAGCTTTTGGGGATTTAGAATATACTAGCCCCACCCGGTGTGCTTCGCTACCCCATTGTCCAGCAGATATAAGAAAATTAATAGCACTGTTCCTGAATTTTAAACTTTTTTTTTGTAACAAACGAGGTACCATACTGGTAAAGATAATTCGAGTATGCTGATTTCAATGGTGCTAGCCGTTGTTAAAGTTAGCTCTCGTTTTCGCGATATTCACAACTTAAAATGTTCTATTATATTACCATAAAAACGATTTCTTTATACTTTGGTAATTTTTAGATTCAAATTTAGCTAATTTGAGTAAATATGAACATTATTAAGATATTCTGTGACTTTTTGAGAAAAAAATTATTTTCGAAAAAAAAAACATTTTTATTCGAAAAACATTTTTTTTTGAATTTGTGTTTTTTTTTCTAAAAAACCAATTTACGCGACTAAAAATTACAGTACAAATTTTTTATGTAAATTTATGAGAATTAAGATGATTAAAACTCAAAATTGTTTAAAGTTTACATTTTACTAAAATTTTTACGAAAACAGTAGATTTTTCAGGAAAAAAGTAGATTTTTCACGAAAAAGTCAAAGTGACGCGTTATGTTGTATTTATTTAACCGTTTTAAAAGCGAAAATATTCGCAAAAGTACAAATATATCGTTTTTGTGGTACTTAAGCATATTGATTTTAAATCGCGAATAACGCGAAAACGAGACCTAACTTCGAAAAACGGCTAGCTCCATTGAAATCAGCGTACTCGAATTATCTTTACCGGTATGGTACTCCGCTTGTTATATTTTGACAATAGCATAGCGTAATTACCTTGTATGGGGGGTAACCGTGTCGCCCTCTGATCCCCTCAAGATTTTGCTGGAAATTGCACTTTATTCTAAGAGTAACCCATGTCAAATTTTGAGCGCTTCACTATTGTATTAGTCCTGAGATAGAAATATTAATAATTACTTTGTATACATGCAATTTTTTTTAGAAATTGCAATTTCGTCTAAGAGTAATCCACATAAAATTTTGGGAGCTTCACTATTGCAGATGTGCTGATATTGAAATCATCATCAGCGTTCTTGTTCGCTTTTACCACTTATGAAGGTGGATGCTTTTTTCAATGAAACATCAGCTATTTAACTAATTTTTGCCAGTAAATAGAATACAAGACTTATTTTCCATTATAAATTCTTGCATTTTTATTTCAACTAAATTTAGTCAACTTTGAAATTTCTGATTTAATCCAACACTACCACACTTACTGTTTTTCGCTTTTGATGAGTATTCTTTTTTAATACATGCACTCAAAGCTGATAGGTGAAATTTCAAAGCTGACTAAATTTAGTTGAAATAAAAATGCAAGAATTTCCCATGGAAAATAAGTCTTGTATTCTATTTACTGGCAAAAATTAGTTAAATAGCTGATGTTTCATTGAAAAAAGCATCTACCTTCATAAGTGGTAAAAGCGAACAAGAACGCTGATGAATACGAGCGTAGCGGCCGTCGAAATCAGTAGTACTGATCCGTTCTGCTAATCTGATTTGAATATTCCAACACTCCACTCTTAATAAAAATAATTTGAATTTACATTAATTCAATTATTGAACTAGAAAGCCGAAATAATAAAATTTTCAGACTTTATCTATTCAGTTCAAATAAAATAAAAATTACGTAAAATTATTAATAATTACTTTGTATGGCGGTACTAGTTTGACCCTCCTATACCCCCAAGATTTCGCTGCGAGTTTCATGTTATTCTAAGAGCAACCCACACCAAACTTAGAGAGCCTCGCTCTTATAGCTTTGCAGATATAGGAAAATTAATAATTACCTTGTACAGAGGGTACCCGTCTAGCCGTTCTGATAGCACCAAGATTTTGCTAGAAATGGAAATTTGTTCTATTTTTCAGATATAGAAAAATTAATAATTACCTTATATGGGGATACCTACTTCTACTCACTGATACCCTCTAGATTTTGATAGAAATCTCAATTCGTTCTAAGAGAAACCCAGATGGAATTCGGTGACCTTCAGTATTGTAGTTCTGCTGATATAGGAATATTAATAATTACTTTGAATGGGGGTACCCGTTTTCCGCTCCTATAACACCAATATTTTGCTGGAAATTGCACGATATTCTAAGAATAACATACACTCTCTTATACCTTCGATATTTCGTTGGAAGTTGAACTTTCTTCTAAGAGCAGCTCACAGTAAATTTACAGACCCTTATTGCAGTTATACTGATATAGGGAAATTAAAAATTGCTTTGTATGGGGGATACCCTTTGCCCCAAAAATTAAAAAAAAATTTTGCCTATTTGAATTTTTCTATCATCAATAAGACAGTTGCGAAATTTCACAACGATCGATTGCACCGTTTCACGTCCTATAAGTAGGGTTGTCAGCCGTCCTCTTTTTTCCGGACACTGTCCTCTATTTGTGGTCTTTGTCCGGGGAAAAATGTGAGTCCGGGAAAGTCCTACTTTTTACCGACTTACGGCCCTTTTCACAATGTACGATTAAGAGGTAACGTGGACTTTAACGGCAAGTTTTGTATGCCGAAGTTGCTGTTAAAGTCTACGTTGACTTTTAATCGTACATTTGAAAAGCGCCATTAAAAACTGAGGCTAAGTTCGCGTAAAGTATCTGTTTTACATTTATATATTTTTTGGCTTTCAAGCAATATAGAAAATTGCATTTATTAAAAACCAAGCTAAAAAGGAAAATAACAATTGGTATTAGATGTCAGGCTTATGTTGTAAATAATACTGTCCATGAGGGTTGTGATGTTATTATATGACGTATGTATGTATGTAAAATGTCGATGGTGTTCCGTAAAAAGGGCCAAAGTAATATAGATTTAAGGCAGAGTTTATATTTTATTTAATATGATTATTTCGAACTTATTTGCTTGTCAATGCAAATTGATTATTAGGCTAAGATTCGTAACGATATATTCAGAAATAATCAGGCATGATTAATATATCAAGGAACAAGGGAAAAATTAGCATCAACTAACTTTTTCTACGCACACAGCAGAAACTACTTTCGGAAGCCGCTACACTTCCATCATCAGTGCTCATGTGTATTTTGCTTATCACTACTTTTCAGGTGGCTCTAGGCTAGCCAGGCGGGATTGATTTGGTCTGATAGTCAATCTTTTTTAGGACTTGCCATGATTTAAGCTAAAAAGCTATTTGTCAAGCAAAAAATTAAATTCTATTCTGTGCACACAGAAAAAAAGGAATGTAAAATTCACATGCCGCAATTTTGATTGCAAATCATATTAAATTTACAAGAAATAATTTTTCGTTTGAGTGTATTAGTGTTTACTTGCTTTGTTCATTGCTACAATTCACTGTTCTGCTTAGTTGTGTGCCTTGTTGTTGTTTATTCTTACATGTGTCGTCTATGTATACGACAAAAAACGAATTACCAGCGAATATTTACTGCTGCTGGCTTAAAATTACAATTGTTTCATATTAATTTTAAACGGAAAATAATTAATCTAACCTTAAATCACCGTTAAAACAATTTTGTTATAAACGTTAAGTTTCATTTTCAATCGACATGACTATAAATTTAATTTCAAATAAGCTTTATGTTAAATAATCATTTAAATCATGTTGAATTAAAATGAAATGTATTTTACAATCGATGGTATTTATTTAGTGTATAAGTAAGGAAAAGTTTGAAGCTATTTTGGCTGCAGTGGTTAGCGCGTGGACTATCATGCAGGTGGCACGAGTTCAAATCTTGGCTGGGGTAGTCAGCTACAACGAAAAGTTTTCTGATGACTATCACGTAAGTAAAATAATTAATAAAATAGCTCTATTAAAGTCATGTTGTTTCAGCTTGATATAACTTTAATCAAACATGATTCTTCGTGTTGTTCCAATATCAAATTCACGTTGTTTCAACTTGAAATAACTTTGATTCAACATGATTCTTCGTGTTGTTCCAATATCAAATTCACGTTGTTTCAACTTGAAATAACTTTGGTTCAGCATGAATTTTCGTGTTGTTCCAATATCAAATTCACGTTGTTTCAACTCGAAATTACTTTGATTCAATATGATTTTACGTATTGTTTCAGTATCAACTTCATTTTGATTTAACTGTACTGGAATATTAAATCAACATGAAATATAGTTAATTCAAAAGGAAAAATTTTCTTTCAAGATTATTTTAAATCATGTTGATTTAACATGCAACACCTATGAAGCAAAATCACTACCGAAAAATGTTAAGTTAACCTGGTTTTCGACGATTTTACATGGAAACTTTTCTGTGTGTGCAGAATTTTTTGCAGGAGCTTCAATTGGCTATTTTAGCGCTAGATTCATGGATTTAAATACATGATCATTTATGGAAACTTTCTCCAAGGTCCTTTTCTTTGGAAACCAGAGACCTTTATTAAAAATAAAACACTTTTGCTTTTGGAACTACATATTAATGGATATTCCTCGGGTCTATAGACGAATGATAAATTATATACAGATTAAGCGTTTCATTCCAAATACAGTGCGAGCTCGATATTCGCAATAATCGATTATTGAAGCACCCCTATTATTGCAACAGGCAATATTTTTATATTACAGTCATGTTTATGTGTATTTTGGTTTTCTTATGTATATTTCTAAAGAATAAATATGGTATAATTAAAAAACAAGACGAAAAGGAAACCGAAACCGTCATATGGAGCCTTTGCTACCATAGACTCACAACTCAAAAAATTTTTTCGAATTTACTAACAATCTGCTATGTAAAATTTTGCGAGATTGGCCCTTTTTCCGCAACACCATCGATATGTATTTAAGATTTTATTGGTAGTAAAATTATTGGAAAAAAATTTATTTCGTTTTATTTTTAAGTCCTACTTTTTTAAGCAAATGTCCGGGTTTTTTTCCTCTGCTGTCCTCTTTTTATAAATTAAGCGATGACAACCCTTCCTATACCTATGCAACGATTTCTGGCGTAGAAGTTGAGTCTGAAGCTTGGTTGCCTTTAAAGACCTACAATAAAATGTTATGGCCAACATTTTTGTAGAAATCTCATCCCGCCCTCTCCCTTTTTAGGGGTGTTTTTTACAATTTGCTAGAATAGACCCAAAAATTACTGTTATTTAACCGAGTTAGAAGGTTAATACGTATAACAAAAATATTTGCCTTAATATTTTGAACATACCCTACATCTTAGATGTAAAGAACACATACCTTCATATACCGATATGCGGTACGAACATGCTACATTTTGGGAGCCTTTAACCCCCCCCCCCCCTCCTAAAATAAAACACCGATGTGATCTTTCAAAACGTCGATACACGTATTTATATATTTTTTGCCTCCTCTACCAGAATCGATTGTCAGAACACCGTAAGAATACGGTTATATCTCTATGTTGACATTATATTAGGGATGTAACGATACGCCGTTTTGCCGATCCGATACCGATACCGATATTTAAAATTAAATATCGCCGATACCGATTCCGATACCGATACGAATATTGAAATTGAGTTCAAGTTTAGATTAACAAAACTCAAGTGCAATTTTTTATTATAAAAAATTACATTATAAGAGAGAATATTTAAAATTGATAAAACATTGGAAGTAATTTTTAAGGAGCTACATTTTCTTTGCTTCCAAAAAATTTATATTAAAAATATGCAGATAATTAGTAGAAAAGCAAGAAAAAATGTTTAATTTCTTTATAAAAAATACTCGCCATGCTTTTTCAAAAATTGATTTTTTTAAAGGACACTTATCAACTAATATTCTTCTATAACTTAATAGTTTATTTATTAAAAGACTTCTAAGATTATATATATTCACTTAAATTTATATAAAAAAATTTTGAAAATGGGTAATTTTTTATCCTTTTTCCTTGAGGAAAAATCATTATAGAATACCGAAAAAGAAATTGTCCTAGCATCGCTTTCAATTCGATGATTGGTAGCCGAAAAACAGAACTTCTTGCAATGGCAAGGATATGTAAAACTAATTAGAAATTATCAAAATTTGCAATACTTCCAGATCGCGAATTCTACATTTTCATGTCTTCTTTGGAGTATCTTTTTTTTTGCTGGAATAAGATTTAAAAACAACGACTTGAATTTGAATTCATGGTAAAATTAACAAAAAAAAAATTTTTTTTACAAAATAACAGCATAAAATATTATTAATTTTTAAAATTGATATTAATAGGATTTAAAAAATAACGAAGTGAATTTAATTCATGGTAAAATCGAACGAAAATAAATTATTTGTTAAAAAAAACTCTGAAAAATTTTTTTTAAAGTATCGGCGTATCGACAGTAAAATATCGCCGATACCGATGTATCGGAAAATCTGAAGTATCGCCGATATATCGGTATCGGTATCGGTATTCGTTACATCCCTACATTATATAAGATACAATAAACCGATTTGTTATCCATTTTATTGCTATTTTTAACTATTTCCATCGTATTTTTTTTAATTTTAAGCAGTTTTTTCTTACTGAAGTTTTTGCTCCAAATCATGTTAGTTGCAAAATGAATTGTTATCGCTTGCTCAAATAACCGTTCCAGATATTTTAGTCCAGGTGCTTCCTGATTTATATTCGAATATTTTATATATAGCAAGCAGTGACGAAATGTTTTGTCATACACCCGTATTATGTACGTCGTAGTCGAATTTGTGTCCTAGAATAAAGAAAAGTTTTAATTGTTTTCACAAATTCGACTTCCACATACCTAATACGGGTGATTAACTTGATTTTGAGTAAAAATTTCAGTAATAAATATTGTAACACTGATCAAATAAATATAAGAAAAGTGTCAAAATAAAGAAATGGCTGAAAATATTTATAAAAAGGGAATTTATATGCCTTGTTGTATTTTATATTATGTAAACATGAGGATATAACTATTTTCTGTTCACATAATTTGCATATAAGATAGAGCCTCATTGAATACATAATAGGGTATCCAAAGAAAAATATTAAAATATCTCGAAGACTCGAGCCAATCTGACAAAACGGTGAGCGTCATTCAATTCATTGCCCCAAAATTATATAAGATCAACTATCAGAAACTTTGCTCGAAGGTAAGTACTTTACAAAGGCGCGGATCCAGTGGTGGAAAATGGGATATCCCCCCCCCCCCCCCCAAAAAAAAAAAAGTAAATTTCAATTGAGTTTCTGTAAGAAATTTTACAAAATGACATGTTTTATTTTAAATTGATGGGATGATTCATTTTCAAAATATTTTGATTCGCCCGACTGTGCGTTGTTTAAATGCAATGTGTAAAAATTTTTCTTCGTTCACTTTTCTTCTATTGTTTTAGTCAGTTTTCCAAAAGCTTCTGGTGGGTTTTCGCGAACGCTAATGCTGGCGTGTAAAAGCTGATTTAGCCGACCGTAAATGTAGAAAACGTAAATGTAGTCGAATGTGCTGATCGTTTCTGTCTCATAGATTTTCAATGTGACAGAAACGATCAGCACATTCAACTACATCTACGTTGTCTACATTTACGGTCGGCTAAATCAGCCTTAAATATTATTATTTGTTATAAGATAGGACCCATGAGGAACTCGGCTCTGTTTTGAAAATTACCTGTTTTAAATATGAATTTTTGCCCATTTAAATAGATTTATAATAGCTTATGCGTGTTTGCTGCTCGGGATCAAAAGGGGTGAGATATCGGAATATCGCGTTGCACCTCAACCAAAGAAAATAAAATTTTTCATTTATTAAAAATAGCTTAATAGGTAGAGCCTTTAAACTTTGTATGATCTTTTTTTTTATTAATAGTTTGTTATGACTTTGCTTTATTGGGCTTGTAGCTGGTGTGATAGATAAGAGGCATGGTACATCCCATTAGAATAGTTCACTAATTGAATATATGTATATTATTTATTAAAGTTAATATTGGTTTACTATACGAATTTTGTATCAGAAACCCGGTTTTAATGAACACATTAACTTTACTAATCATTTATGAATATGGGGGATATAATTTATGTACACGAAATTTCGTGTTCGAATAACCGATTAAACACTAGAATGTTGGAAAAATCTTTATCGATTTCCCATGAAACCGTTTCGGAGACACAAGTTGTTAATACTTTTGCCCTCTTAGTATTTTTGCATTTAACAATTAAATCTTTTTATACACCATATCAATTAGTTAAATTAACCTTAGTTTTTTTTAGAAAAAAATATAACAATAGCAAAAAGTATAATGGTAGTATTCAACTCTATAATAAAGTTCTTTGAAATTCATTGTAAACCCCACATCTGTACACAATTTAACGCACGTGTTTTTTCTTCTCTTATGCTATTTTTTATGTAATTTTTTTATGACTTTTTTGTTTTGTGTTCTTCTTTATTCAATTGTTTTTATTTCATTTGATATTTCAAAAAGTTTTTGCTATAAAAATAAGCTTTTAGTTTCTAATAAATGTTATTATTTTACGTTTTCATTTACGCGCAATTATTTATTTGAACGTTGTAATTTGATACGTTGAGACAAATTATAACGTCTTATCACGTCGCGTCAGTAGTCATGAAAAAGGCGACTTCTATCTGTTCTTTAACAAAAATAAAAAAACTAATGTAAAATAATTAATCACTGGCATTAATTAAAGTTTGTATTTGAAAAAAAGGGGTAGCAGTATGGAGGTTCATTCCTGTTAACGCCCATTTTAAAGCAAACATTCTTGGTAGGATAAGCCAGTAAATATAACTTTTAAAGATTTAATAGAATTAGGGCCATTATTACAACTAGGCAATAGTTAAAGGCAGGATTTTGTCGGACGAATAAAAGGTTTACCTTTATTAAAACTTCACTTTAAATGAAAGTGAGCGATAAGTTAAAGTCAGGTGCATCCTACCTGGTAGGTTAAAGTAAATTTGTAATAATGATAAACTGTTTATCCGTCCGACAAAAGTCTGCTTTTAGTTATTGTCAAGTTATAATAATGACCCTTACAGGTCCCCCAACATTAGTTTTTCTTTAATAACTTAGAAAATAATTTCTTTCTCTCTTTTTTCCTTTAGTTTTACTTTAAATACTATATAAAAACGTATTAGAGGTATTCTTACCCCACATCGTACTTTACGTTACAAGTTTCATTTGTGTTTTTTAGAGCCAAAAATGGAAATCCGCACAAAAAGATTATCACAGCGCCAGATAGAAGACCATTTGAATGTCCAAAGTGGCAGTGAAGAGGATCCTTGTGATACAGAAGCAGATTGTGACAGTGACAACTATAATTTTATACTTGATATTTATGCGAGTGAAAGCAGCGACACAGAAGACGAGGTTTAGGAACTTGAAGAAGCAGAAGAAGATATTCTTTCGGATATTAATATAACCGAAATTGATGTTGCTTCTCCATTGAATGCAGAATGTTACACTACCAAGTCTGGTCGAGTTTGGTCTTCGAAGCCATTACCACACGTAGGTTGGCGTGCAATATTATCAACGTAACTCCAGGAGTAACTAGTTACATGAGTACTGCAAACGAAATTGATGATATATTCAATCATCTTATAACACCAATAATGAAAACGAAAATCTGTCTTCATACTAACGAAGAAGCCAAAGAGTATTTGATAAGTACAATGAAAAATATCCCCAGAGACAAAAAAAGACTGGAAAGTAGTAACAGTAGGTGAATTGGATGCATTTCTCGGAGTACTTATACCAGCGGGAGCGATACATTGCAGAAGAGAAAATGTAAAAGAAATGTGGAGTACTGACGAATCCATTCGGAGGAATATATTTACTGCATCCATGCCCCGTGATAGATTTGATGCATTATCTAAGTATATACGATTTGATGATAAGACTACGAGAGAGTCTCGATAGGAGTCAGACAAGTTAGCTGCTGTAAGGGAAATCTGGGATTGTTTTTTAGGGAATTGCCGAAAGTCATTCAACCCTTTTGGCGAGATAACTATAGATGAACAATTAGTAACATTTCGCGGAAAACGTCCATTCCGACAATACATAAAATCAAATTTGGGCAGCCGCTGATGTAAAAACGACATATTTGTACAATCTGCAGGTGTATACGGGAAAGCTTCTTGGTGAAAATGTAGAAAAAATCAAGGTGCACGAGTTGTTAAAGATCTCGCTGAGCCTTTATTTGGATCTGACATGGGCATAGCTCCCGACAATTTTTACAAGCTACGATTTGGCAGAGTTTCTTCTTACCAAAAATATGACGTTTTTGGGTTCTGTCAGAAAAAACAAAACGGACACACCCAACGAGTTGAAATTGTCAAAACATCGGTAGGAGTATTCTTCGATATTTTGTTTCACAAAGTCCATATCTATGTTATCATATATTCCTGAAAAGAACCGGATGGTACATCTTATGTCTTCCCAACATGCAGACAATCCTGTTTCTAACGAAGATCATTCCAAACCAAATATTATTATGGACTATAACCGAACTAAGGGAGCAGTAGATAATAGCGATAAGCTTAGAAGAGAATATTCATGTGGCAGACGAACTGCACGTTGGCCATTTAGAATTTTTATGAATATGGTAGACATAGCTGCACTAAATGCATTTATAATCTTTACACAGAAGAACCCTGAGTGGAAACTTTCAAACTCATCACCAAGAAAGGTCTTTCTATTAAATTTGGGACAAAAATTAGCTGAACCAAATATGAGAAAGCGTTTGTTAGCAGAAGCTAAAACCATTCCAGCCTTACGATGGGCTTTGTCGGCTTGCGGTATTGCTGCTGAAATTGAAAAAAATTTGAAAAGAATATAACAAGGATGGATTAAAACGTGGTCGTTGCTTTCTATGTTCTAAAAATAAAGATAAAAAGTCTAAAGTGAAGTGTTCCAGGTGCTCTAACTTTGTTTGCAATGAACACAGAACTGATGAAAAGAAGATCGTTTGTCTAAAACATGTTATGGATTCTAGTGACACTGAATAACGAATTTACTGATAACGACGGAGATGGAGCTGGCGCAATAAAAATATTATATTTATTTATTATTTTGTTTATTTTAAAATTGAATTCCTTATTTTGTGTTCCTTATTTTAAGTATTAATTATAATTATACCTAAGTTTATTTTATGTCAAAACATGAAATTTTTGAAACTGAATAGCTTTTGATTTTATTATTAAAAACAAATACTTTAAATTTAATTAAATAATCGTTTTTATTTTGCTAACATTCTTTCTAATATTATTTACCAACTGATAAATAAAAAAAAAAATTTTTGTGGGGGACTTTAGTGACCCCACTCCGTACTTTATGTTATAAACTGGACTCCGTACTGTAAGGGTTAAGGTTATTGGATCTTGCAGCCACTTCTGTGGGATTTGCTAGAATTCTAAGTAATATTTTTCAGATTTACAAGAAAGTAGCAGATCAGTGAAACTACTCGTAATCTGCAAATATCACAAAGGAGTCAGGTTAATAAGGGACTGTTCACATATTCCGTAACGCCCTTTATGGGGAGGATGCTAAATATTTGTAAATTTGGTTTTATCTTCCTAATATGTATAAAAATAACGGGAAATTACTAATTTCACGCCGATGCTCGAAACCATAATCTAATCAGCTTTACCTAAAAAAAGCATCGTCGATTCCCGAAAACATTGTCGAAATTTTTTGAAAAACTTTTTTATATTCTTGTTTAATTACGCTAAAAATTCATTTCAAACCAATTTCTTATATTTCTTCACTTTTTAGGAAATGAAAAAACTGCGTTAAATGTTGCAAATTTGATCTAAATCGGTCGGCTTGTTGCTGCTTTGTCAGAATTTAATTAATATTTAATAAATAGGTAATTTTTCATAACGTAAACCAATCACAGGACAGTTCTTCGTTGGCCGTGTTTTGACTTTTTACTGTAATAAATTTACTGTAATAAAGAGAAATAATATGTGCTAAAGTATTACAATAATTACTTAGACCGTGAATTGGAAATTGAAAATACTACTACTACATGAGTCTTATTTCTTGATCTCGGCCGTAAAACTCAAAGGGTCTCATAAGTGAAATAGCACGCTGGAATAACGTTTGAAGAGAGTTGTGAAATCACCTCCCCTGTGTACGACAATTCCGAGTCTCAACACACAATTTTCAAGATTAACCTTCTCTATCTTATACTAACAGGACAACACTCAGAATGACATTTAGCGTTGATAAAATATTTGTGATTTTTTTGACTAAATTCAAGAATTCAGCCAAATTTAAATATTTCATGTGCCAAATAAAATTTTCTGTGTATATTTGGGAGCTAAAAGAGCAACTTTTTGCAGGTTTCCAAAGCCATTGCTAAAAAAAATTAATCGCTCCGCCCTATTCAGTAGGTCAACTCATTTGGAAAATGTAAATCGAAATCACTCAAAAAAATGAATGCTTTTCATATACATTTTCTAGACAAGCCTAAGCAATTATGGAAACCGAACTTTAACATTCTAAAGTTCTTTTGAGTAAATTAATACTTTATGCTTTTTAATTGCTTTTGTTGTAGCTTGTAGCTGCATTGCTTTTAAAACAAGTTTTGCCCGTTAGATTTGGGCTTGGTTATTCTAAATAAAATTATGTTGCTCCCACCATAGGCGGCCTGAAAAAAACTAGTACGTAGTCGCTACAAAGTTAAGAGGATGCGCCGCGCAATATGGTATCGGCGCAAAGATTCGTGTTCTTCCCATATATCCTTAACTGAAAAATGTCATAACTACTAAACTAATAATTATATTTTCAAAAAGATTCTCACATAAGGTACTTATAATATCCGTCGTCTTTGGGGCAAATTTTGCCTAATTCGGAGCAAAAATACCATTTGCTCCAAAATGTTACTATTGTAAAAAAATCGTTATTTTTTCAATTGAGTTCCATCACTTAATTGTGAATAGAATCATAAGTTGTCGATCGATTTTAATCAAATATGGATCGTTTTTCTTGGAACATATTTACCTACATACATATATGTCAATAGGAAATTTTGTTGTCCATTTTAATTTTCTATGAACCTTTTAAAAAGCAAAAATTTTTATAACTTTCTTGTTTTGTTTTTATACAAGTTTGCAGTTTAGTCCAATTTTCAAAGTCCTATATCTCATTAAGGATACTAAAAATTTTTTTCTAAACCAGTTTAATTTTTCCAAAAAGCGAGAAAAAGTTCAGAAAATGCAAAAATCCCGGAAATTTCGAAACGGCAAAGGAGTATTTTATTAGCTATCTTGAAATTGGATTGGTCAAACGGTTTGAAAGTGGCCTCTCCTCTGCTCTTTTATGGTTATGTCCTTCCATTTCTTTGTGTATTGAGCACCGTAGCTATTACACGGATTTAGTTTGTTTTATTTGAAATTTGACTTGACTTAAAGTGATTATTGGATACATTAAAAGAGGACTGGTCCGATTAGAAATAGTGAGTTGTTTTCTAGTTGATGAATATGTGATACCTTTTCTGATCGTCTCGAAATTTGCCATTTTGATATTAAAATAATATAGTACCCTTAAATTAGTGCTGCAGCATCATTAAGTTTATTAATTTAAATGCATTGTTTAGGCACTGAGTTCGATAGGTACCGAATTCATGTGACAAATTCAAACCATAATATCTAATCATCACTTGTTAGATGAATACTATTAAGAAGGAGTATCAACTATTTAACCAAGTTCTGTTAAGAGAAATAATGTGAGATGTCGTTAAAATATCTTACATTCACTTACAAGTTAAACGAAATTCGGTTTGTACAAAATTCCCATCTCTATTATATAGTCAATATCTTATTCCTCTCTTTGATTTTTGCAGCGCCTTCAGCTGCTAAGATATTTTAAGCATTTCTATATTAACTTTAATAAAGAATAATATAAGTATTTAATACGATACATTCAAAGCACACAAAAATTAATTGTATATAAAGTCCTTGTTATTGCTTAACAGCATATCCTTCCTTTTGATATATTTTTGAAATTCGGGGCGGTCATAATGAAAATCATAAGATATTTGGAGCTCTAATTTGATTCAATTCGGAGAGCATATATTTCGAGTTCCAGCCTACTTTAAAGACATTTGTGAAAATACTCTTTAACTGTTGCAATATAATGGTAGTATTCTTAAAAATAAAACTAGCAATTTTATATATATGTTAGGGTATTCACTCGGTTAACCGTTAACCGGTTAATTACTACCCGACTAAAATTGCCGATTTAAAATTGGCTTTTTTCGATTAACGGTTAAACCGGTTAATTTCAGTCGATTAACCGATGTAACAAATTGTTTCGTATTTTGTAGTATTATAATGTATTTTTTGTGTGTTTAATTTTTTGTTTCATCTCATATACAAAATGTATGTGTTTAGAAATTACTTTTCATACAAAAAAAAATAAGTGTGTTCAGTTATTTTAACTTAAGTAAAACAATAAAATCTTTGTAAGTGCCTATAAAAGAATTTAGTAATGTCTCTGCTACTCTAATTGAACTTGAAGGAATTATTTTTTAAGTTTTTGTTTAATAGTTTTATAAAATCTAATAACACTGTTGCCAACGATTTAATTAAAAATCTAAGGATTAGATTTAATGAGAGACGACATCAATTGTTTTATACCTCCACTCAGGAATATTTCTTTCTAGCAACAGTGTTTTAAAATACAGTACAAAAACGGAAACCAAGGAATTCGGAAATAAACTTTTTTCGTTCTGCCAGCATGAATTACATGATGACCTTACAACAGAAGAAACTATCGATAGTAATACAAGAAATGTTTTAACAGAATTAACCGAAACAATTAGAAGTGTTAAGAATTAAAAAAAATTAAAACAGAACTCTAATGGCATAATGGAAAATTCTATAAGGTTAGAGAAATTGAGGAAAAGGAAAGAAACTATATGTTTTGTATTATGGACTGCTTTCGATTTCTTCAACATCTACGATAAATGAAAGGATTTTTTCAAGCCAAGTTTTATCAAAACTAAAGAAATTATTTTTCTAAAAAATTGTTGTAGAAGATCTCCTTAAACTATTGAAATAACTGATATAATGATCTCACAAACTTGTTAATTTTTGAATGAATACATATTTAGGAATTTTTTTGCTTGATTAAGTTCAAGAATTGTTATGTTTGTTATTCAAAATATTTCAAAATAATAATTCAAAATAAAAGATAATTTATGCAATTTTATTTGCTAAAATTACTTGATTTATGAAAAAACTTCATTAATCGGTTAACCGGTTAATACCGCAATTAACCAATTATTAACCAATTATTAACCGATTAAACCAAAAACCTCGAGTAATTAATCGAGCGATTAACCGATTAAACCAGAAACCCGATTAAATGAATACCCTAATATATGTACATATTTATCAGTGCACTTTGTTGAATGCATGAAAATGTATATAAGACTTTAAAAGATTCGCAAAGGTCATCTTAATCTTTTTTGAGTAATGTATTTTTCTTCTGACAGAGTTGCTTGAATTAGGAACGATTTTCCGTCATTCCACATCAAATTTGATTGACAATCAGACCGACTCCGGCTATGCGCCATCTTCAGGGTTCTTTTCAATTATCTTATCTTCATATATTTGAATATAAGTACCGTTTCGCTTTTTTACCAGCATGGAGGAAATATTACTAGACAGCAAGCAAGAGAAAAAAATAGGGAATTTGGATTCACGCGCGGAACGCAGAATTCGATAGCAAAAACCGGGACAATCCGGCGCAAAGCGGGACTTCGGGCATATATTATAAAAATTGGTTACAAGAAAGTTTTAGCATCTCCGCTTCACAAATAATGCCTCTTATAGTAATATCTGATTTTTCTACCTTCTTGTTTACTGGGTTCTCATTCGGTAGCAATCTTTATAACGATTTAATTCTGCTAAATATTTTAAAGCAAGTTGCTATTCATGTCTCGTAATTTTTGTAATACAAATGTATTTTTAATGTTATTGTATTATTATTGTTGCGTCGTTGTTACACTGTGCATATTAATTAAATGTTCTTAATTCTTTTGTGTTATTGCTTAAATACTTCCAACAAAATTTACACATAAAATTGTACTACAAAAAATGCTGCGTACTGAAAAAAGGTACCGCCAATAAATATTTTTACATCTTTATTTTGTTAAAAAAAATTATTGCTTAACAACGAAAAGAGAGAAATTATATAAACAAAAAAATTATAAAATATGCAAATAATTACACTCGTTACAGAAATAATTTATATGACAGAATGCCTTAGTTCTACGTAAATGAAGCGAATTGTTCATTTAAATGGCATTGATTTAAACAAAATTATGTATGCATGCACATATATATTTTTACGAAAAATTTTTAATATCTTGTTATAGTATAGAGGAGAATAATTGTACATGTATATGTATAGTATATATTTATACGAGATACTCATAAAGCATTACACGGTTAGTCCATATTTGCAAAATGATTAAAAGCCATAAATATGTACAGTATGTGATAAAAAAAATATGCGGCAGAAAATTTTCACAATGCTCTAAATTTTTAAAAATTAATAAGGATATGTATAAGGGGCTATCAGATATTACGTAACATTTTTTGGAAGTTATAGAATGCGGCCAACTCTGCTTTTGACCCGCCAAACTATGACTACAGCAGGATTGATACTTAATTTGCCCACCATTAATGTCCGTCCATATCAAAATAAATACGACACATAAGTCCATTAGGAAGGACTCCCATCCTCCGTTATAATAGAGGAAGAAATTTTCATTGCCGACCCCAACAATAAGTCGAACATTTGGCCAGATGATTTCTTAATTCTCAAAATTCACACCGATTACCAAAAAACCTCACAACAGTATAAAAGGCAGCGTTGTCAACTTTTTATAAACAAAACGCGCTATTCCTAAAACGCGCTAAATGACAGCGTTGACAAATATTTTTAACCAAAACTCGCTAATTTCAAAGGCGCTAAATTAAATTTGGATAAAACCAGATGCATAGTAGGTAGCGCGTTTGACTACAAACCCTGAGGTCCTGAGTTCAAGACTAGCTTCAGGCAAGCCAACAACATCATGCATTTTTCTCATGTGCATTGGAGTGTTATTGTGGTGGTTGTTGTTGGATTGTTAAAGTGATGAAGGCATAGCACTGATCACTTTGGCAGTACCGGCAGCGATTAATACTAACATATCCTACACAGAAAAAAATAAGTTTCGTTTTTGATAACAAAAATCCCGGTATTCAATAATTTTTTTTTCAAATTTCCTGTGATAAAGAATTCCCCTATATTGATAACAAAATTATTTCAAAATAAAAATATATATATAAATTAAAAAAATGTTGACATGGCTGGAATACGAACCCGGGCTTTCCGGACGTAAAGAATACTCTCTATAGCTGAGCCATATCCCATTTATTTTTTTATGGGATACAACTTGTTTTAAGTACTTATGTATAAAAAGAAAAGAAATAACCGGCATGGAAAAGAAATACTTACAACGAAATATTTTATTATGTTAAAGATAAATGTTATTGAAATTCATATTTTTTTTAATAACATGGTTTTATTGAATATAATTCTTGTCTATTTTTTTCTGTGTAATGCACTTCACAGCACCCTCCTTCGGCTGTATTGTAGCAGAACCGTCGTCGAAGTAAAAGAACTAATAAAATGGCTACACAGCTTAAACAACTCGATGCCTCTACTTGACACCAAAGGGGCTTGCAACACTGCTCTACAAAAAACGCGCAATAGCAGGGTTGTAAAAGAATTAAGCTTTCTATCTCTCATTAATTGTCTGATTGTGTTACTTCTCTTTAAAAAAAATAATAATTATCTGCATATTTGTTCTAAAACTTCATTTAGGGACAAAAATTAGATGGTTACAACTATTAACAAAATGTAAGAAGGTTAGAACGATAAAAAACTAAAAAAATATTTTTTTGGTATATCAATATTTACTTTACTAAAAACGCGCCAATTTAGCGCCTTTTTTATTAAACGGGCTAGGACAAAAAAAGCGCGTTTGGCATAATTAAAACGCGCTAAATCTAGCGCGCAACGCTCTAAATTGGCATCGCTGATATTGGCAGCTTCGGAAGCCTTGGGCTGTTGAATCATTAAATCAATGTGTGCTGAGCTGTATAAATTAAATTGCATAAGTTTCGGCGCATGATATGACCCTAACATGTTACTACAATCGGGAGTCCACACCGGCCAAGCAACACCTTCATCAACATGGACTATCTTCTTCAATAAAGAACTTTCGACAGCAAGAGGTCTGTTAAAAACAACAAAAACAATGCTAACTTCTGTGTCAGGACATAACAACATCTAAATGGGGCTAGTGTAGGCTTTGAGACAATGAGAAACATTCAATGTTATTTATCTAACTACATATTAAATTACATGGACGGAATGACAAAAAAGGAAACATAACTACTAGAACTTTGTAGCTGAACATAACTTGAAAAAGAACAAAAGAACTAACGATTATTATAAAAAAGTTATTAGGGGGTTCGAGGAGCTAATTGAAACTCTGTGACATGTCTGACGTCTGATAAATATATGGAAATAATTTTTACGAAAGCAGCAACATAATGGTGAAGTGGTACTCCGCTGCAAAACTTGAAGAAAATTTTAAACGAACAAATTTCTTTCGGATACATTTCTTTAATGTGTGTTTGCGAAAATAAAATTTTTTTTAAGGAAAGTAAATAAAAACCAGTGAAAAGCTTTTAGATTCTTTTAAAGAAATTAAATAAGTAAAAAAGAACTATAATTACACATGAAAAAATTTTTAAAAGTGTAATAAATATGAATATGCAAAAAGCAGCAACATATCGGTTAAGCGGTACTCGGTTGTAAAAGTTGAAGAAATTGTAAATGAAATCGTTAAGATATGTATCTCTTAACGAAGTCGTACCTACATGTCGTTGCGTTTTTGTGATACTGACATATCGTTACGAATTCGTGGCTACATGTCGTTGCGAAGTCATGTCAACCGTTTCATATAAAAATCGTTACTATTTCGGTAATATTTCGGTTCCGAAATCGGAGGATTTTGTCGACTAGATGTTACGAATTCGGAGCATATGGTTTGATGCAATGAGTTAACATACAATTTGTACACATCCCACAACATCGGCACAAGACAAGTAACCTGACTCCTTCTTAAGTAATAGGATCTGGTTCTAGTTCTAACATTTCAATATAAAGAGGACGTGCCAATTTTACATGGCATTGCTATCGGTCAAGAACATTTTTTTTAAATAAAACATTCTTGACTTCTGTTTAACAAGAAACAAAGTCACAGATATTTAAAGATTATTTTTAGTGTAGAGAAAATCGGTTCCTACATTGAGGCAATAGTTTTGTTCAAACTTTTAAACCTTAAAAGTGAAATGCCATCTCAACACAAGCCATGGTACGCGGAGTTATAAATTCACCTGTATTTTTTATAACTGCTTCCTCCACACTTGGATTATTTTTTTAATTTTTTGTATGAAATTATTTTATATGAAAGGGCTTAGAATTATCTGTTATATCAAAAACTAAATAAGAAATCTTATAGCACTTGTCGTATTTTTATTGGACCAGACTCAGGGTAAGGCCCCTGCTTATGTAATGCATCGTGAGGGAACTAGTAAAACTTTTTGTGAGAAGAAAGATAGAGAGAGTAGTGCATGCCGAGAGCAATAACCTCTGCAGGGAGTTTATTTCCAATACAAACTGTTCGGCTAAAGAACGAATTAATACATTTACGATTCACGTCGTTCCCAAAAAAGTTGGAGTTTCGGGAACAAGTTTCCTGATTTCATTAGAAAGCATTACATTGTAATAATCATAGCTGGCAGGTATATTAGGTGTAAAATCGTCAAATTTCGGATAGAAATTCGTCAAATTGATTCATCGAAATCGTTAAAAATCATCATAAAATTATATTATCTCTTTTAAACAAAATAATGGTAAATCGAAACAATAACAGTTGCTTACTTTTAAATTATATTTTGTGTAAAATATTGCTATCATAGGCTATTTTTTAAAGGAATTTCTAAGTTTTGTTTTGTTTATATTAGCATGACGAAAACTAAAATTTATGAATAAATACAACTTTGAACAAATACGACAGAACGTTTTTGTCTTATACGCCAAGCACACTCTTATGATTATAATTAGGGATGTAACGATACGCCGTTTTGCCGATCCGATACCGATTCCGATACTTGAAAATAAATATCGCCGATACCGATTCCGATACCGATACGAATATTGAAATTGAGTTCAAGTTTAGATTAACAAAACTCAAGAAGGCCAATTTTTTATTATACAAAATTAGAGTGTAAGAGATTATTAATATTTAGAATTGATATTAACCCAGTAAAAAGATTTTAAATAATTTTCATTGCTTCCAAAAAATCTATATTAAAAATATGCAGATAACTAGTAGAAAAGCAAGTATAAATTTGTAATTCCTTTATAATGTTAAAAAATACTCGCCATGCTTTTTAAAAATTCGATTTTTTAAGGGACATTTATCAACTTATATTCTTCTAAATAACTTAATAGCTTAATTGTTAAAAGTCTTCTAAAAGTTTATATTTATTCACTTAAATTTACATGAAAACACAGTTTTGTGTTTAAATTCGCATAGAAAGAAACAAGTTATGAAAATGGGTAATTTTTCATCCTTTTTTTGAGGAATCATTATAGAACACCGAAAAAGAAATTTGTCCTAACATCGCTTCAAATTCGGTGATTGGTAATTGAAAAAGAGAACTTCTTGCAATGACAAGCAAATGTGAAACTAATTAGAAATTATCCAGATTTGCAATATTTCCGGATCGCGAATTCTATATTTTCATGACTTCTTTGGTGTGTCTTTTTTTGCTGGGAATAAGATTTAAAAAACAAAGAATTGAATTTGAGTTCATGGTAAAATTAGCAATAAATAAATTATTGGTTTTGCATAATAAGTTCTTGGTAAAATTAACAAAAAATAAATAATTTGTTAAAAGAAAAACTGAAAAAATTTTTTAAAGTATCATCGTATCGACAGTAAAATATCGCCGATACCGATGTATCGGAAAATCTTAAGTATCGCCGATATATCGGTATCGGTAACGGTATTCGTTACGTCCCTAATTATAATGCACATAAAAAAACATTTGGTGTGTGTGGTCTCATAAGAACTAATGTTCTGTTGTCGGATACGTCACAAAAAACAGTTTTGTCGTATTCGGTGTGGGTTCAGCCTAAAACTTTTACATCATTTTCAGAAAAAATGTTTTTTGTGGTCAATAATTCTGATTGTATCAATTCAAAATCTGTATCATGTCCTGTCATAGATGTAATTATTTTCTTCGTTGATTTACGCTTAAACTTTATCTTCAAAAGCGAATTTTAATAGTGTTTGATGACACAGCTTTATATAAGGGTCTTTCTCATGTCAAATGCTTTTTTAGTGTGCGTTGAAAGTACAGTAAAATATTTCATAAAATAAACGTGTAAATTTTAAAATGAAGACTGCTTTAGCATGATTTAATAGATTGTAAATAAATGTACGTAAGGCTGATTTGCAAAACGTCAGTTGCTTTGTATTCGAACAATGTATAGTGTTTCATATCGTCGCAGTACAAAACACTGACAATGCATAACTTTTCAAAACGTCGTCGACAATTATCAGAAACGCCGCAAAAGAGTAACAGGGTATCGGTTTCAAAGTTGATGCAATGTTTAGCGAATTCGCATACATACACAATTTAAATACCGCATCAGAACTATATACAAACTTTGTATTGATACGATTTGAAAGTCAGCGAAGTTTTTTTGTATAAGACTTTCCATTATGTGTTAAAAACAAAAAATAAAAATACTGTTTTTCCCCTCTTCATACAAAAAGGCATGTCCGTAATGCATGGTGTTGATTTATCACATTAAGAAACTATGAATTTTTTCAAAAACGAGACTTAATTCATAACGCTTTTAGAATATTTGCATTTGAATCTCTTATTTCGTACATAATATCATTGCTCAGTTTAATTATTAAAATTCCATTAACAACATACACTAAAATAACAGCGTAGGTTTCTACTTCTAAATATATAAAACTTTTGTGAACTTTGTTAAATAGTATTGTACTGCAAAACGTTTCATCAATCGATCATCGTTTTTATTAAAAAAAATGTATTGAGTGTCATTCATATTCTTTAATAATATTGAGGTTATGTTAAATTAAAATACATCGAAGATTATACATCTGAATTGCATTGAATTCAAAATAAAGTATGTGTTCTGAAAAAAATATTGAATTCGTATAAAAATGTATTGAGCGTTGCGTAAAAAATTTTTTTAATATTATTTATCTATAAATTTTAGGACGTTAAAAAAGTTAGCAGCAGCTGAAGGGTAGAAACGATGTAACGAACATTTTCTGTTTACAAATTTCTGGTTTTTTTTTTAAGTTTGCTTCTTTGCTCATTGTGGGTTGTTATATTTTGGAAGAATGTATTAGGTAGGTCGTATTTTGCAACAAAAAAGTTATTTCAAATTGACATAACTTTTGACATTGTTGGTCGATTTATTTAAAATAAGCTTAACTTGAAAGAAGAGTTAGCGTACTTTTTGCTCATGTGTAAATGTTTGTAAAGTATTATTTTAAAACAAAAAAATTTTTTGTTTGCTTATATTTTGTGACCAAATTCGATTATTAATATCGTTAATTTTAATGTAGGCTATTTATGGTCAGTTTCTCTAATAATAAGATTTTTTATTTTTCCACATGAAAAAGTGGTCACAACTTATAATTTCATCCTGGGATTATTATAATTTTTTTGATTTTAGAGAGTATGTGTATAGTGCTTTCAAACCCTACTCTAATTTTTTATGGTGTATTTTTTTCGCAAAAATTATTCCCAGAACAACCGCGAAAGCAAATGTAGCGCTCAATATAGAAAAAGTAAAAAAAAATTTAACATATAATTTTATTTCAGGAAACATTGAATGAGGCGAAAACTGTGATAAAAATCCTATCTGCTCATATATATTAGTTACATTGGTAAACAAACAAAAAACAGAAAAAACACAAAATGTACGTTTAGAATGAGAATCAGCCATAAAAATTAATAAAATGTCAATGATGCTAATTCATCACTTTTTTTTTTGTTCTGACAAAATATCCTTGACACAAAGTCAAAGATAAAAGTCTCCAAGGTCTAGAAAACTTCTTTCATCTTTATAATATATTAAATAAAAATTTGCAGTCCTGCAATATTATCAGTTTAACTATATAATGTTTTTGCCATGAAAGCGCGCTTTCAAATCGTTGGCATAAAGCTGAAAATTTGTGGCTACCAATAGTTTAAAAATAAAACGGAAAATAGGACAAAATTAGCACAGATAAAATGTATTAATTTATTCGAGATATTCTCAAGAATTTATGTTTCAAAAATGTGTTTACTTGTTGTGGGTTAGCTCAGATATATATATATATATATATATATATATATATATATATATATATATATATATATATATATATATATATATATATATATATATATATATATATATATATATATATATATATATATATATATATATATATATATATATATATATATATATATATATATATATATATATATATATATATATATATATATATATATATATGCCTGCATGTCGTTGGGTAATGCCAACTCATCAGTAGATCTACTACTGAAAGCAATAGTTGTGAATTTGTAATTCAAAGTTGCTTTAAAAGTCGATGTTGTTTAACAAATCGATGTTAACTTTTAATTTATAAAAAACGTCAACAAAATTGTCAAAAAGCCGATAGATAGTCAGTGAGCCAATATAGTTGACTACCCGATGAGCTTCTTCGCCCTCTTTTGTACGCGCTCGAGTAACTTCAGAGTAAGCTTTGAACCAACTTCCTATACATTATAGCTGTATTCTATTTGCGGTCAGATATACGTGGTATAAATAATAAGGAAATCAGAGAGAGAGAGAGAGAGACAGAGAGTGAGTAAGTGAAGTATCTCTTGTATCATCTTTAAAAATCGATGCACTAGTATCCGCCTTTTGAAACTTGAAAAATGTGATCAATCCATCGTACATCACACTGGATTTTCATGCCAAGAACATCAATACCCTAATATTTATACCACCAATACTAATAGAGCCGCATGTTCTGTTTTATATACTATATGCGTACGCATAAAATCTTGGGTCCTACGAGCATTAAAATTAACCTTGTTCGCATGTCCCTATTCAGTTATTCAGTAGTACAGGCTACTTTTTAAAGATCAGACCCTTTAAGGACCTGACACGCTATAGCTCTAATCGATCTATTTTATATTCGTAGACAAGTCCCAGTGTTTTCCAAAGAAATAAAACTTAACTAGAATAAAAAATTTATCATAGACTTCAATGCCTCCCTTCGAGTAAAGTTGCTGCAAAAGAAACAACATTTTTTATACAAATTGGTATTTTAAGTATTTTGTACATTAAATAAATTTTTAAAAAATAATTGGCATTGTTTTGTTCCTTAGAAAAAAAAAATACATTTCTTGCACTCTTTGCACTTTTCGTTTAATATTTGCAGTTTGGCGTTCATTAGTGAAGTGAATGTAGTAGAAATGAATGTACCCTTCCATCCTTTAGTGGAGCATTTATTTAAGAAAGTGCAAATAATCTTAGATCTTTCTAGAAAAGAAATTTCACTTTCAAACCATTTTTGAAATATAAAAAAATGTAGGAGGATTAAATTTTTTATATTTCAAAAATGGTTTCCGGTTACTTGTATCACCCACTATTTATTAACTGCACTTGGCTGAAAGAAAAAAATGTAGAACAGTTTATATTGTGTATCAATGAACTCATTTATTTCATTATTGTACTTTTTCCTTGTTTGTTCAAGTTTGTTTTTTTTTTTTTGTTAACATATTTCTCTTTTTATCAATATTTTTTTATTTTTTCTTAAGTAAACTTTTGCAAATATATTAAAAAAGCGTTGGTATAATATTTTCAACTCATTAGCGCTTAACTTTGAAGTTGTTGATCGCTTTTAGCGTTCTGTTTTTTGTACTTTAAATATATTTCGTTTTTTATTTAGTTGGCATAAATAATGATAATTTTTTGCTGAAATTAAAATATTTATGCATACTCTTTTTGGCAAGCAAATAAAAACAAAGATATTAAAAAGTAAAGCAGTTGCAAAATAATTGCGTCAAACAGGCATATCACAGATCGAGAAATGTGTTGATTAATTAAATAGAATACTTAAATTTTTTATCAAATATTTTTTTCATATTTTCAAAAAGAATAGACTGAATGAATACTATTTATTAATCGATCTTCCTATTTACATAAAAAATTGTGGTATTGTTGTGGCAAACACATTATAGGTGTCTCAACATACAATATACGAAATCTTAAATTCCATTCCAGCTATAAAGCTGTTCAGCTATAAAGGCTACACTAGGTTGAGAAGGAGGGATACTAGTGCTCTCAAACGAACACGAAATACTTGAACGACTATTCTATCAGGAACTATAGCAAATAAGTTCTTCTCGTCTAGCCCTGGCTATACTGAAATACATTTTTGAGCTAAGTTTTGAGTATTTCTTCAATTTATTTTAAAAATACAATAAATAATAAATTGCAAACCATGTGATAAAACAGATTTATGTGTATTAAACAAACAAACAAATAATAATAATAAGCAACACAAAATAAATTTGTTATGCATAAACTATTCATTCTTCTATTTGATTTCATTGAATTTTAATGAAATTCCAAACGCAATTACTATTATTCTACGTATTAAATATAAACAGATGTTTTAATTCTCATGACTTTTGCGACAAAATGTTTAATATTTATTAAAATAGTATTATGGCAATTCTAGTATTTATATTTGAAATCAAAACTTAAATTTAAGGCTTTCCATTGTTGCGCAAAAAGAAAAATCGTTTTAAAAAAAGAGACGCGGTTAATTTAAGCATTAATTCTCTAAAAATTAGCAAAAAGCTTCATAACGCTGTAAATCATTTGAATTCTTTGAAACTTGTTTGGTAATTTTTATATACTTTTTTATTACCCTAAAATATCACTCTGTAAAAAGATAAACTTTCATATTTTTCTTCTTGGTATTAATTTTTTTCGAATGTCAATTTTTTATGTCAATGACTAATAAACTTAACACATTTGAAATTGTTTTTAGTTTTTGGACTTTTTTTTGAACTTGTTAAAACGCAATTGTTTGCTATCAACTTGTGTTGTAAGTGTCTTGTTAAAAAAAAATAATAAAAAATAATACTAAACTCAATATGTATATTAGTTATTTTAAATAGTCGTTGCAAAGATATGAGAATTAGTGTTGTGAAGTATAAATAATCGCTTACGAACAAAAATCATTGTCATTTTGTCTTATACATAACTTTTTTATTTAATTCATTAAACTTTTAAAAATACTTTAAGATTGCTTTTAAACTATCAGTGAAAATTATAAACTCATTCGCTACCTAAAATGTCAAAATACATATTTATCACCGAAAAACTGCGGTTTTATACACACCTAACAAGACCAATGAAATACACAACTGCCCAGCCAGCAGACAAGATATCTGAGAGAAATGTCGACAAAAAAGTCCGAATCGCATACGAATTCTGTCAGACTTCTGACCCAAAAACATATGAAGTTGTTGACACGAATTCTGACAGACATGTCGTGTGAAATTCTGACTTTTTCGCCGACATATCTGATAGAAATATGACAGAAATCTGATGAAAAGTCAAGGGAAATTCTGATCTTTTACTCGACATTCGTACTATTTTCTGACAGATATCTGATAGAAAGTCTAATGCAATTCGAATCGACTAATCGTACAGAACTCTTGCCAAAATCGAAGATCATGTTAGTGAAATTTACACAGATATCTAAAATAAATCTGATCGAAATCTAAATGATACTTTTAAAAATAAAATAATAACTACATCATAGGAAATTCCATGTTTTATGGACCAATCACACAGAAAGGATCTAAAGTCATCAGCTTAGTAATTATTTCGCCAATCTCATTCACACGTTGAGTTCACAATTGATAGTGTTTTGCGCTCTCCTGAAAAATATAAATTGCATATCGATGGTTTAATATAAAAATGCCGTATCTCGATTTTTTTCGAAGTTGAGTTTTTAACGTTTTTTGGTAGCTAACTTCTAAATACATCCTCCCTAAAGAACTAAGTAAGAAACTGTTGAAAATAACGATGTTATGGCCACTTAAAAATTATTTTTTGTATGTAAGTGTTCTAGTTTGTGTTCAGTTTTTTCCTTCTTCTGTAAAATAACGAAAATTCGAGTTACGCTTTTTTATATTAAGCTATCGATATGCGATAGCTGGACATAGTAGGGACAATATCACAACATTACTTTTTTAACAAATTTGTTAATCTTCTTTCTAAAGGTTTACACAAAAATTTCTTTTTCACATTTTTTAAACAATTTTTTCAATTCGGTTGAATTTTTTTTTAAATCACGACTAAACTACAAAATTATTTTTCATTATTGACATTTTAATTTATTTGTCATTAACGAAAAACCAAAATTAATTGTTTAAAAGGACAAACAACCAAAAGGAATTATAAAACTTAGGACACAATTGGCTCATTGTAAGGAACTCTACTCTAAGCCTAGATTGTAAACTTCTTCTATACAACTTCATTCTAAAACCAATATGGTCCTACGATATTCAGTTATGGGGCACTGCCTTGGCAGCAAAATGTAAAACAATTTAAAGGCGACAAATGAAACTCCGTATGATTACTGCAGCCCCACGGTATATCAGAAACAAGCGAATTCATAAAGATTTAGATGTGCCGCTGGTTAAGACAGTGTTGTCTAAACACGTGACAAGATACATAAAAAAAAACTTGAGTTGCACCCAAATCCCCCAGCCTGAAACATCATTAACTTTAGAGGCCACACTCGGCTGAGAAGGATGGACACTCTTACTCTCAGCCGAACACGAGAGACGTAGACAACCAGTGTTGCCATATTTTTTTCTCGAAAATCTTCAAAATGCAGAATAAAAATCTTATCTTTGCTTTAAAAATCTTCTTTTAGGTAAAATTTATTTCATTTAAGGCACAACGCGAGAAATATAGAAATATATAAACATGTATAAACATACATTAAGGAAGGAGCTTATCAAGTTCAAACCTTGCTGGACTTTAAAGGAAGAAGTTAAATATCCATTTCCCTTGATTTACACGTTCGTGCAATTTGAATATTTTGATATTTTTAATGAAAAATCGAGTGAATAATAAAAGTTAAAACGTTCAAAAATTAATTTTGTATAAACGATCATTTGAGTATTATACCTTGCAAAAACATGGACACACTTTGTCCTAAAAAGGACTGATCTAAAGTCTTTGTCAGAATGCTCTTTATAGTGTTAACTAAAAATAAGTTGTCCCAATACGTTCTTGGGATGCCAAAAAATGTTGCGAAAATATTTCAAAAAGCATTTGACATCTGAAGGAGGTAAAACATACAAGCAGCAAAAATAGACAAAAAATAATCACCTGAGCTTAGCGGTCGACACCATGCGCGCGTTGGTTTTAATGATGTAATAATAAATATTTTAGTTAAAAAATATGTTTTTTCTGAAAGTAACACCAATTAACGTGTTGTTTCCACAATGCAAACAAGCACTGCTTGTCTAAAATTTATATGAAAAGCACTTAGTTTTTTGAGTGATTTCAATACAAATTTTAGACAAGCAGTGCTTGTTTGCATTGTGGAAACAGCACATAAGACAGAAAAAGTAAAACATTTTATATATATAAAAATCTTTTTTTAAGGGCAAAAATCTTTTTATCTTTTCGACCCAGCAAAAAACTTAAAAAATAAGATAAATCTTCACATATGGTAGCACTGTAGACAACCAAAGAACCAACCGCAGAAACAAATATGTTTGTCTGACTCTGGCTGGACTTAAAAATTAAAATTATAGAGTTAAGATTTGATTACTTATTGTTAGTTCTATTTTATTGAAGATACAAAAATATATAACCGAAAAAAAAAACAATAAGTATAATGTGGGGTCATCTGAGACCCCATGTGAGGTTATGCTATTTTCTTCGTTCGTTGGTATTAGGGTGGAAGGATTCCAGATGGCATAAATGGCGCCCAGAATTTGATGTCGGATCTAAAAGTTACCAGAGGAAAAAATTAAGACAGCGATATGGTAAGATCGGACTTTAAATGGCGGTGTTATATACCAAAAACAAAACTGTATTTCGGGTTGCGGAAAAAAGAAATTTTATACAGTTCTAGTAATGTCATTGATATACCTTTCATTCTAGCGCGTAACTGTTGCTTTTTTACTAGTTTGATCGACCCGGTTTGATTTAAGATGTATGTGAAAAGGAAACAAAGGTGCTTATTTTTGGGGTGTGGCATGAAAGTGACATTATAAAAATCTAGACAAACTAAATTTTTTAAGGTCTTTCTTGCCACTTGCAAAAAATTTTACATTTGGAGGGAAGGATCCGACCGGTATACTTTTACAACTGTATGCAGTCGATATCATTTGGGAAACTATCACATGATTTGTTTTGTGGCTGGTTCTCTTCCCTCTAGGAGAGCGAAAAACTCCTTAGTGATAGTATTCCTTGAATGGGTCATAAAGTAATTCGCATTTTATTCTAAAAAAAAAGAAACAGCTTTCTAATTAGACCATGAATATAATATTATATTTTGGATATTAATAATAAGCAATATCCTCAAAAATATTCGCATACTTGAATTACCCGACAAAATTATAAATAACTCCACTATCGAAGTAAAATAATTGAAAAAGACAAGACTGTTAAACAAACATTTAAAAAATTTAATGGACAAGAATGAAGAAATTTAAATAGAAATATGTATATACATATATGTGGCAACAATTAAATAAATCAAAGACCAATTTCAGTACTTGAATTGCTGGATACGAAAAACTAAATATTTCTAAAAAAAGTAACACTTTACCTTAAAGAATTTCCATGTTAAACATGACAAATTTTAATGGCTTAATTTTTGAACAAGAGTCGTAGTTTTTCCAACTGTAAAAATATTTTATGAATATTTTCAATTGAAATATGTGAAAATACTGAAAATAATAAATTAGCATGGAATGGGGTCTTCCAAAGAAAAAATTTAATTTTAATATTTTCTTATTTAATGGGCCATTTTCAAGGTAACTAAACTTAAATTGTTTTTCTTTCTTTTCCTTTTCTCCTTCAATTTTTATGTCTTAGCTCTTCATTATCTTGTTTAAAATCGATAGTATAGTAGAGATGGGATCGTGGCTGAATTTTTCGCCGCGATCATAAGTGCTCACCAACGAAATAAGTCACTCCCACACGCTCATGCATAATCTTTTTTATTTTCCTTGCGATCATCCTAACATGCTTATTCAAGAGACTATCAGCCTACGAAGCACCTATGTTATTACACACATTTTTACCACTTAAATGAATCAAAACGTTTTCTTACGGTCCTTTCCACAATGTACAACCAAAAGTTAACGTGGACTTTAATGGCAGCTTTTGTATGTAGAATTGTTTATTAAAGTCCATGTTAACTTTTAATCGTACATTGTGAAAAGGGCCGTTAGACGACTAGCATTTATAATACACCATTTCTACTTAAATTATTCAAAATTTACGAGTTTCATTTCAGAAATTTCGAAAGGCAGACTAAACAAAACGAACTAACATTATAGCCCGATTCACGCTAATCAAGTGAGCAGTGCACAACTCTAATTCGCAGTATATGCTATCTTGTTAACTACCTGTCTAGTTATCCATCAAATACTATTACAGACTTTTTACCAAACACGACAACAATGAAATTTGTGGCAAGCTTTTTACAGTTTTTTACAGTTTTATTTTACGTTTTTCTTATTATATTTAAGTCCTTAAGTTAATAATGTAGGTTGTTAAAGAGAAAAGTGAAAAGAAATATTTATGTATTAAAGGCAATCTTTTCATCGGAATCATATTATTATGGGCGATGAAAGAAAAGCTGAAGTAAAAGTACATCTGAGACTTTAAAAACATCACGTAAAGCTAATTTTGAATCAAATTCAAAAAAAGAAAATTTTAAAGTAAGTAGTTATAGGATTAAATGAAGTAGACAATGATGTAATTTAGCCTATCAGCGGTATGCTATGCGGAGTTCTTTCGTGCACGCTGTTTAGCGAAGAAAACATTGCGTGAACTGATAAGCTAAGGTTTTAAGTTGTATAGCGTTCTGTATTGCATGAACATTTGGGTGCAGCGAAGAATCATGCAGTTTTTTGAATAACATCGTAAGTCAACTTACGTTGATCTTGAGCTATTAATGCTAAATACGTATCTCTATTTTAAACGCTCTTTCCATGAGAGTAAAAGATTTCGGAATGTCGGAATGTCACCATTTTGAACTATTTTTGAGCAAAACAACCTAAGCAATAACGACATAAGTAATCAAGTGTAATGGATTTTTTAAACGCATAAGAGAGACACGTTGTGATTAGGGGTTCGTTCCCGGGAAGCGTCGGGAAAAAATTCCTAGGAAATAGAGCAATGTTTCACTTCTCGATTCCCGGGATTCTTGTCGGGAATTAAAATGTGCTAGAATATGCATTTTAAACGCTCTTTCCATGAGAGTAAAAGATTTCGGAATATCATGGACCATTTCGAACTATTTTTGAGCAAAAACAACCTAACTTATATAAATTCAATCAAATTTTTAGCAATAACGACTTAAGTAATCAAGTGTAATTAATTTTTTAAACGCATAAGAGAGACACGTTGTGATTAGGGTTTCGTTCCCAGGAAGCGTCGTGAAAAAATTCCCAGGAAACAGAGCAATTTTTCACTTCCCGATTACCGGAAACTCTTGTCGGGAATTAAAATGTGCTAGAATATGCGACCATGTTGTTAAGAACATATTTTATCATCTTTTGTACTCTCAAATAATTCTTAGAAACAAATTTATGGAGTTCTTTCTTTTAAATTTATATTTTTTAATTATCTAGTTATGTTTATTTATTATGCTGCTCAATCAATTTTCTGTTGCAGATTGAATATCTTCCTTTACTTTGTTTTCATTAAAAAAATGTAATACAGTCCACTTTTTAAAAATTTTTAAATACACTGAATCGATAATTCAAGGAAGAAGTTTGTTGTTTCAACGAATTGTTCATTAATTTTGACCTAACGAACTAGTACGTTAAAGCAATGAGCTGCTTAATTAATTTTGTTAAAGAATAACAACAACGAATGTATTCAATGAACCGTTCTATATTTAACTTCAGTTATTATTTCCATTGAAACAACGCATCAGTACATTGAATCAACGTATTGTTGCAAAAATTTATGAATCTAGGTCAATGAATGTCATTCGTTGAAATTATGCTAAATAATTTTTCCAGTGTAGCGCTGTTTAATATATTTCGGGAATTCCTCGGTTCCCGTGAACGCAACAAACTTTTCCCGGTTCCCGGTGATTATATGAACACATGTTTTGTTTGCAAGAAATATAAAAATTGCCTAAATGTTAATAAATTAAAATTTTCGTATAAGAACTCTTTAGGGCAAAACTCTTTTGGAACTAAATTCCTCAAATCGAAAAAAGGTTGTAAGGTAGATGAGCAGAAATAAACCGAAAAAAAGCTTCAGAGCTAGTTAAATATCGCTTAAAAAATAAAAAAAAATTTATAAATTCCGTTTATGGAACTAAGTTACTTACATTTTGAAGATGAAAAAATATTTACCTGAAAGAGATAAAAAAATTATTAGTTTCAGAAAAATCACTGACAGAATATTACTAACAGAATATTACTTTATTTAATCAGGTCTGTTCTGTATTCCATTCGGAGTGAAAAAATTCGTAATTGTCATAGCATTGTTGTTGTAAATATTAATTTATAACAACAATGCTTTGACAATTCCGAATTTTTTATTCCGAATAGAATACAAAACAGACCTGTATGTATATAGTTAGGGAAATAAAAAAAAAGTCAACAATTTTGACATTTGCAAATGTGTTCATTTTTCTATTCCCCTAAACCTGCCGATCTTTGTAGTCAGTTGATGTCATTTTATACGACTGCAGCAAAACCACGCTTCACATGTTCCACAGTGTGTAAGTACGTAAACTTCTCATAACTTTTGAACGGCTTAGCCGATCGTAACAAAAATGAGACATAACAGACAGAAAAAGACCCATCTATTTTGGGCATGAGACTTGAAGAAATCCAAATTTTAACATACGTAGGCTTATACACACAATACCCTTCTTTGCATCGTGTAGTCGGGTAAAAATACCATTCTAATGATATGTTATAACACATGTACGTAGCGGGTTTCCCTTTCTAACTTTTCAACTTTAATTATTGCCGTTCTTTTAGGCTTCAATGAATTTAAGTTGAAAGTTCACAACTCCCATTCACTTAATCTATAATAATATAAGCATTAGATTTTTATATTTGTAACTATATTTTTAGGAAAATTTATCAAATATTATTTTATTTTGGCTGTTAAAGTTATCAAATTAAAAAAAATTAAAATAATATGATAATAATAAAGAAACGTGGGGTCAGCTATTAAACAGAAAACCAAAGGGTTAGGAAGGCTGCAAGAGATTTCTTACTATTTATCTTTTTTGTTGCAACAAATTAACCAATAAACTTATTCACAAAAACTTGAGCACTTCTCATATCAGTTTGTATATATATTTTTTGTGTTATTTTTATCAATTTGATCTTAGAAAAACAAATTTGTGCATTTCAATTTGAAAAAAAAGGAATAAATATTGAAAATAAAATTAATTTTGATTTTAATTAGGGGTGTAACGAATACCGATACCGATATATCGGCGATACTTCAGATTTTCCGATACATCGGTATCGGCGATATTTTACTGTCGATACGCCGATACTTTTAAAATTTTTTTTCAGAGTTTTTTTTAACAAATAATTTATTTTCGTTCGATTTTACCATGAATTAAATTCACTTCGTTATTTTTTAAATCTTATTAATATCAATTTTAAAAATTAATAATATTTTATGCTGTTATTTTGTAAAAAAAAATTTTTTTTGTTAATTTTACCATGAATTCAAATTCAAGTCGTTGTTTTTAAATCTTATTCCAGAAAAAAAAGATACTCCAAAGAAGCATTGAAAATGTAGAATTCGCGATCTGGAAGTATTGCAAATTTTGATAATTTCTAATTAGTTTTACATATCCTTGCCATTGCAAGAAGTTCTGTTTTTCGGCTACCAATCATCGAATTGAAAGCGATGCTAGGACAAATTTCTTTTTCGGTATTCTATAATGATTTTTCCTCAAGGAAAAATGATAAAAAATTACCCATTTTCAAAACTTTTTTATGCGAATTTAAACTCAGAACTGTGTTTTCATGTAAATTTAAGTGAATATATATAAACTTAGAAGTCTTTTAATAAATAAACTATTAAGTTATAGAAGAATATTAGTTGATAAGTGTCCTTTAAAAAAATCAATTTTTTAAAAAGCATGGCGAGTATTTTTTATAAAGAAATTAAACATTTTTTCTTGCTTTTCTACTAATTATCTGCATATTTTTAATATAAATTTTTTGGAAGCAAAGAAAATGTAGCTCCTTAAAAATTACTTCCAATGTTTTATCAATTTTAAATATTCTCTCTTATAATGTAATTTTTTATAATAAAAAATTGCACTTGAGTTTTGTTAATCTAAACTTGAACTCAATTTCAATATTCGTATCGGTATCGGAATCGGTATCGGCGATATTTAATTTTAAATATCGGTATCGGTATCGGATCGGCAAAACGGCGTATCGTTACTTCCCTAATTTTAATGATCATAATGGTGTCAAAGTGAATTAATTTATTAATAAAACTTACAGAGCAACCTCTGGACTGTTTTTAGTCAAACAAATCAAGCAGCACGCGTTTATGTGTGACGTAAATTTTTTATTAATGTGTTTTTTTTTAATAAACTTGTCTCTTTTCCACGAATATTTAATGAAGCAGCAACATCATCATAACCAACACCATCACAATAATCATCATTATTAATTAGTCAGCATCTTTTTAAATATTTTATTTTTATCTTTTGCTAAAGCACCAACAATTGTTTTAATAGATTTAATAGTGTTTAAGATTTTAGTGACGTAAATTTCACTACTAATTAAATCTTTTGAATTTCTTGAAAATATTCATAAGAAACTCATTTTAAATTCATGTTTCAACGGAACGAAAATTAAAAAGACATTGTGCTAAGAATTACTCCAGTTTACAAAAAAAATTAACATATAAAAAATTTGGTGTATACGAACATGACATTCACGAAATGTATTTGATTCAGGGGGGCAAGAGAAAATGCCCCATTTTCCTTTCCGCTGTATCCGCGCCTGGGCATCGCCGACGTCGCATCAAGACGACAACAAAAATTGTCACTTATCTACTCGTTGTCGACAACAATTGACTGCTATTGATAGTTTCTTACTATTCTCTAATGCTTCGAAAATTAATAGAGCATGTTAATACTAGTCAATTTTTGTTGACAAAAAGTAGACGAGTGACAATTTTTGATGTTGTGTTGATGTGAAGTCGACAACGCTATTCATAATAGCGGGAATATAATTTGCACTTTGTTTCACAGATCTGTTTTTTCAGATAATATATTAATTGTCTGATGAACAACATCTATTTATATATTTCTAAGGTTAAGAGAAAAAGAAAATTTTTTGTGGAGCAAATAAAGCGCAAAATCGTTAAAGTCCGCCGAAAAATCAGAAAGTTTTACGACATTAGGTGAAAACAGACGTTTTTTTGCAGACTCTACTATATTCGGTTTGATGAAAAAGAACTTGTATCATCACACTAGTCACGTAATATGGTCCCAATTGGTAGAGACTTTTAATAGTACTAGAACTTTATATGAAAGAAACATGTCACCTTTAAATTAGGGATGTAACGAATACCGATACCGATACCGATATATCGGCGATACTTCAGATTTTCCGATACATCGGTATCGGCGATATTTTACTGTCGATACGACGATACTTTGAACAATTTTTTCAGAGTTTTTTTTTAACAAATAATTTATTTTTGCTCGATTTTACCATGAATTAAATTCACTTCGTTATTTTTTATATCTTATTAATATCAATTTTAAAAATTAATAATATTTTATGCTGATATTTTGTAAAAAAATTATTTATTTTTTGTTAGTTTTACCATGAATTCAAGTTCAATGGGGAAAATTCCATTAGCAAAAAAAGAGATACTCCAAAGAAGTCATGAAAATGTAGAATTCGCGATCTGGAAGTATTGCAAATTTGGATAATTTCTAATTAGTTTTACATATCCTTGCCATTGCAAGAAGTTCTGTTTTTCGATTACCAATTCGGTGGAAGCGATGCTAGGATAAATTTCTTTTTCGGTATTCTATAATGATTTTTCCTCAAGGAAAAAGGATACAAAATTACCCATTTTCACAATTTTTTATGCGAATTTAAGCTCAGAACTGTATTTTCATGTAAATTTAAGTGAATAAATATAAACTTAGAAGTCTTTTAATAATTAACTATTAAGTTATTTAGAAGAATATTAGTTGATAAATGTCCTTTAAAAAAAATCGATTTTTTTAAAAAGCATGGCGAGTATTTTTTAAAATTATAAAGGAATTAAACATTTTTTCTTTCTTTTCTAATAATTATCTGCATATTTTTAATATAGATATTTTGGAAGCAAAGAAAATGTAGCTCCTTAAAAATTACTTCCAATGTTTTATCAATTTTAAATATTCTCTCTTATAATGTAATTTTGTATAATAAAAAAATTGCGCTTGAGTTTTGTTAATCTAAACTTGAACTCAATTTCAATATTCGTATCGGTATCGGAATCGGTATCGGCGATATTTATTTTTAAATATCGGTATCGGTATCGGATCGGCAAAACGGCGTATCGTTACATCCCTACTTTAAATGTCATTGTCATTGAAAGAAGTCACTTGCATATATATAGAGAGAGAAAGACAGACTCCTCTATTGTACTCGCAAGCTCATGTACACCCGTTTCCGTTGAATTGTTCCGGTTATATGCATGTCGTTCCTCGAACCGACATGCAGCTTTTGATCAATGATGCTGCTCAGTTGTATCGCATGTGAGCTTAAAAGTTGTCTGTCTACTTATTTTATTAAAACGTAACAACAAAGTGTAACTACCCTGCGGAAAATGTGGTGACAATTGATTGATCCAAAAGTACCCCTCCTATGACTTGAGAAAATGGGAGTGGTACCAAAACTAAGGAGTAGTGAATGAAGAGGAAAGACATAGTGTGTAAATGTTCACATATTAACCATTTTCATTCAGTCAGTGTAGTTGTGACTCGGACTAGTATTCTAGTAAACGGCACTGAAGAAATTCGCTGCAACTGGACCTACGACCTATCGCATAGTATCTAAATAATGTTAATTGTATCCCTCCAATGAGACCGCCATATTAACTTCAGCTTAACTGGTATTTATAGTTTTAAAGCATGAGTGCCTCTGTCGTCGAGTGTGTAGTGCGTTAGTCTGTCATGCCGGAAGTTGTCGGTTCGAATCAAAGACTCTACTTAAAAATAAAATACAGTTTCTACTTGCATTTGAACCAATAAAAAAATAAATAAACTTTCAATTACTACAAGTCAATGTCCCAATAATATTTATATATATTTATATTATTCTAAGCCGATTAGGTCTCCATAAGGTAGTTCAGTGACAAGTCACAAGGTGCATAAAAGTATCAATTAAACTCGTCGTGTCAGTTGCATTTACCGTAGGGTACTTTCAGGTTATGAGATAAATACGTTCTAATTTTATTAATGACTATGTAGTAGTTCTAATTTGAAGAACACTAATAAGATAAATTAATACCACTCATTACTTTGTAGCCCATTAAAAGAGTACTATCTATTACAAAAATGCCAAAAGGGTTTTCTGGGTGTAGCAATTGTGCTTCAAGCATAAGAACGGTGGGCCACATATCAAAAATTTATATTTTATGCTATTGGTTTCTATATTCTTGGCGTTAAAATAACATATTTTTGAACTTGAACTTCAGGTCCTTAAGTGCATAGAGTTGGCTCTCTGTAGAAGAGCGATGGCTAAATCCATATTGTTAAAAAAAATCTACGAACTTGAAAGCGTTGTAATATGCACGTGGTGGTTGTTTTCCTGTATTTTTTTCTTTAATGTTAATTAAAAAATATGTACTTTTTGAAATTAATGAAATAAATAAAAAAAAATTACATAAGCCAATAAAGAGCACTCATTAAATTAATAATAAAACAAACAGCTGTGTAATTAGATCAAATAAAGAAAGCGTAATTATGTATTTGAATAAAAAAACAACTGAAATATGTGTGTTTATTTTTCTAAAAAAATACAAAATTAAATTAAATAGGGGCTCTTTGTAAGATTAAAAAAGAAACATATCATATAAGACCAAAACTATAATATGACATAATTATGACGAATTAGTAAGTAGTTTACAGAAAACTTTAGAAAATGTTCCAGTACAATTGGATTTAATTATGAATTATTGTTTGCCCGGCAAATAAATACAACAGTTATTTTTTGAACTTTAGTTCCTTATGGCGCGCCATGCACATCAATGCTTTGAATAACAACAACCATTGGTGAGGGTAAAAAGAAATTTTTTTGAAAATGAAAATATGCATACTGGTCCCAAATACTGGTAACAACTACATAGGATAATGCTGTTGCCGCTTCGGATTTTTTTGATTTTCAGTGTTGCCGTAATTTTCCGGAGAAGTGCCGGGGAACTCCAGGGATTTTGAGGATTTTAACCTATATTTTGTAATCTCGAATATAGTTTGTGTCTTTGCTAAATGGTTTATGGCTTGGCTAAGTGTTTCGCGCCTGTGCTAGGTGAAGGAGTCCTTGATAATTATATCAATTCTTGTAAATGATATGAAATTTTTTGACACGACACAACATAACATAACGTAATGGTGCTGCCGCTGTGGAATTTTAGATTTTCAGTGTTGTCATAATCTTTCGGGGAAATGGTGGGGATATCCTTGGAATTTGGGGACTTTTTACCAAGTTTTTGGGTATCTCCAATATAGTTTGTATCTTTGCTAAGTGGTTTGTGAGTTGGCTAAGTGTTTCGTGGCAGTGAAAGCTGAAGGTGTCTAACTATCCTTACTAATATTACAAATGCGAAAGTAAGTTTGTTTATTTGTTGCTCTTTAACGGCTAAACCACATAACATAGATAGATCTAAGTCTAGAAGGACACATAGATTATATGTTTTTGAAAAACTAGGACCGCGAGGCGGGTAGGGGATTATTTCTGCCCTTCCAAAACTATATCTTCTATTTTATTGAAATTTAAAACATCGACATATGTGGGCCTAGAAGGACACATAGGCCAAATAATTTTTCAAAAATAGGACCACGAGGGGGGGGGGAGGGTAAAGAGAAATGTCTGCCTCTCTGAAACTATCTCATCAACTTTAATGAAATTAAAAAATTGATAGATCTGAGTCTCGAAGGACGCATAGGCTACATGTATGTTAAAAAATCAGACCACGAGGGGTGGGGTAAGTGGCAATTTCTACCGCTCTAAACTATTTGAACAATTCTAGTGAAATTTAAAATATTCATAGATCTGAGTTTCAAAGAACGTACAGGTTATATATTTTTTCAATAATAGAACCACGAGGGGGCGTAAGGCGCAATTGCTGCTAGAAATTATCTAACCAATTCTAATTATTTTCAAAAATGGGACCACGTTGTGGGTGGGGAGGGGGTTAAGGGTCAATTTCTAAGGTTAGTATAACTTAAGGAACTAAGTTCCAACCCGGTGTTCCACAAACACCGTGCTTTCTTTTTTAATTTTTTTTTTAATTTTTAAATGTAACTGCCCCGAATTAAATTACACAAGCACACATACATAAACTTTATTGCCCAATATTTCTAACACTTTCAAGAATTTTCAAAAATTGTCTACAAAAACTAACAAATAACGTAACTTTTTACGAAGACCGTTCTAGAAATGATATGAAGATAAAAAAAATGATTAGGTTTCGAACACAGTTCTCGTGTGATTAACAACAACTTAGTTTTTGTTAGCAATCAATCTTCTATTATGCTAGAACTCTTATTTAGTTCATTTAACTTAAGACGTTATAAGTAAAGTTGTAATGACAAATAACAGGAAAGGATTTAAGAACACATATATTCATAGCAGAGGAGCATTCCGGCTTATGATTTAAATACCAACTTCCCAAATTGCTCAGGAACCTAGCTATGAAGTCTCAGAGTAGAGCACTTCGGTCATGTACAATTTTTTAACGCTTGCAATTTTGTTGTTTCTCGTCCGATTTCAAAAACTGTTTGCTTTAAAATTGATGAGTATTTTCGAATGAAATTTAGCAATTATATATATATAGAAATTTACGTACTGAATACCAAGCAAGGATAGAAAACTAAGGTTTGTTTCTGAAAATCTCAGAATTCTTAAAAAAGTTCCAAGAAATCCAAAACTCAAACTGTGAACTAATTTATGTAAAAATAAATTTTTTTCTTTTGTTGTTATCAATAAAAAGCAGAATTCCGATTTGCGCACTCCTTTTGCTCATTGCGCACTTAATACAAGCGTAGTAAAAATGCATGTTCTTTTTTATACCAACAGTGATTAGTTTGAGTTTATTCAGTGCTGCAAAATACATCTTTCGCAGTGACATAATTTTAAGACATTTTTATTTGTAGCATTATATCGTTCTTCTTTACTTTCTTATTCTCGATCCCAGACAAATGTGATGCCACGGGACAGATCAAACTTCCGGGCCGGCCCAGGCCCTAAAGTGGACGTGCGAACTGCACTACCGACCCATTTCAGGCGGAAGTTCCAATAATGTCATCCCAATAATGTCATCCCACTGTTGCTATTTGTACCTAGACTCAGCCATACGATGTGTTTGAAAAATTGTTAAGAAAAAACTTCGGTGGCATGCAATAACATCCTTGCAAATAATGGCCATTGCTTTTTGTTACTACTGTAAATGCGCCATGCGCATTTCATGCTATTTTCGCTCTTTTTGCGCAAACAAAAAGCGCAAAAGAAAATGCTCCTTTTTGCGCTTGATCCTTTTATGCGCAGAGCGAATATATGGGCGCGGAGCAAGCGCAATAATAAATTGGTTCCGCTCTTTGCGTAAACGCAAAAAAGAGAAAAAACGGCGTTGTACTGCGTTTTTTCGTACTCTGATAAAAAGTGTAAAAGGAAAAAAAATTTTTTTATGTTATTTATCCATAGAAATGTAAAGAACCGAGTAAATTTGAAAATTTTCCCATTAACTCGAATAATTTTTGGTAGTAAAAATTACTCGAATAACGCGAACGAAATAAAAGTCTTCATCGATTGTTCGAGTAACTTAAGAACGTCAATTTCGATTAATTGGTTAATTGAACAATTGAAAAGTCGATTAAAATGAATACCACAGTAACTGTGCACCGATATATATGTATATATTTGATCAAATTACGGACATTATCTCATCGGATTACGTATAAAGCGGTATTTGACTCTTAAACTTAGTGAGCCGATCGAGTCAGTATGACATCATATTATCAGGACGTAGCGTTATATTATAGAAATCTATTCAATCGTAGTTGCCTAATCCAGAAGCACCGACTGATTTTACACATTATGTTATTTCCCAAATAAGAGTTGATCTATCTAAAAGTCGTGCTGAGTATTCTAGAACAGCCCTCGTAGTTTCTATTCTTTTATATATTATTTGATGATAAGATTCTGTTCCTTTTGATTTCATTATATTATTCTAACAAATTGCAACCTTATCAAGCGAAGTGGTTATAAAAAGAAATTAAAGAAAAAAAGCTATTACCTAACCAAACTTCCATATACTTCATAGTCAATTAACAGTAAAAACAACCCTTCTAATCATTTATATGATTAATATAAAGAAGTTTTAATTGGTTTCATTTGAAATTCGAGTACATTTTATGTATTAATTTATTTACTTTTTCAATTCGTGTGTGGAATGTCATAAAAATTTATTAGAAATTTTTTTTCTTTGAAGTTTTTTGTCCAGAAGACGGAAGTTGGTAATTGATATTAATTTTTTCTTTAAATGGCAATGTTGTTCTTTCTTTTTAGCACAACTCTTTGTTTCCTTTTCGCTTTTGCTGCTGCATTTTTTTCTTCTTCTGTCTTTTGTGGAGATTTTTAAATACAGGTCTTCTCAAAGTAAAAAAGAAAAAGATATTTTAAATTATTTTCTTTTGTCCGCTTAAATGTTAATTTATTATTTAAATGATTGATAAATGTATGTCGTTTTTCTATATTTTAAATAAAAAGAAATAACAACAACAGCAAATTATTTGCATGCAAAAACCTGTCAACTTAAGAATCTTTTAAAGTCATTAATGACCATCAAAGATGCTCACAGTAGACTTGTCCAAGAGCACGGTAAAGTGTAGCAGGGGGAAGTAACCATTATAATAATTGTTGCTTTTGATTGGCTTAATTGATGCAATTTTTAACATGAAACATTAATATAATAAAATATGTATTAACCATTTGGGGACCTATGAAAAATATTATTAGAGTCCGATGGAATATTTAGTTTCGGACTCGGCCAAAATTGTGGTTTCGACTGATATTCGGCTTAGGCCAACTTTTTGGCCGAATACCGAAACCGAAACTTTTTATTCTGTATAAATAAGGAAGTTAATCGAAATAGTATTTTCTAAACTTAAAATACATACATATGTCACCGACATGAATCTGTTTTTTCCCGTACCATATCTTTTCAAATTGAATGAAAATTTTACTTAGTTTTATAAAGCATAACCAAAAGATATAGTACCGCAAATTATTCAACCGAAAATCTATTTTGCGTTATAATAAATCGATTTTTCGCAATCGAATTTACTTCTGCGATTATGCACTGAAGTTGATTATTCGTCTTTTAAAATAGATTTTTTTAGATACATAATATCAAAATATGAAGAAAGCCCATTTTCATTATTTACGATAAATTCAATTATGTCGAGAAAAATTCTTTATTGTGTATATCATCGATGAAACGCGGCACACTGGGTTCAACTGTGGCCAAAGTGGCGCTTAATTGAAAATTTCAAATTAGGGTGTCATGATAAAAATGTATAGCCAGTAAAAGGATATAAAATTATCTATCACTATTCAAAATTTCACCAATCTATATTATATAGTCAATGCGGAGTAAGCTGCCAAAGTCAGACAATAGCCTGCGGAAAATTCGATCCAAAAGTACTCGCCCTATGACTTGAGAAAATGAGACTGGTACCAAAAATAAGGAGTAGTGAATGGTGAAAAAGGACTTATTGTGTAAATGGTCACATATTGAATATTTTCATTCAATTTAGTTGGTACTCCGGCTAGTATTGTAGTAAACGGCTCTGAACAAATTCAATGCACCTGGATCTAAGGCCTATCACATAGTAACTATATAATATTAATTGTCTCCCTTCAATGAGACTGCCATGCCACTCATGAACCTGTTCCGTAACTATATTCAGATATTAACTCCAGCTTAACTGGTATTTATAACATTGAAATATAAGTTCCCCTGTTGTGGAGTGGGTAATGTACTAGCCTGTCATGCCGGAGGTTGTCGGTTCGAATCCTATCAAAGCCACCGCTTAAAAATAAAACACAATTTCTACTTGGATTTGTAACAATAAAAAATAAACTAATCGATAATTACAGCTGAATTTTATTATTCTAAACCGATTAGGACTCCATAAGATAGTTCAGAGACAAGTTACAAGGTGCATACAAAGTATCAATTAACCTTATCCTATGCCATCCGCAAGGAAAAGTGACTGGTTCGCTTCATATGAAGTGTTAGAACTCGGACTGGTCCCTATCACCTGGGTATCGGTCACGTGACTTGTTTTGTGTCAGTTCTATTTACCACAGGGTACTTAGTTTTTACAAAAAGTGATAAAAGTTGAAATTTAATAGAAGAAACTGATCATTTTATCTAACTTCCCTGCGGAAAATTTGGTGACCAATGATCCAAAAGTACTCGTCCTATGACTTGAGAAAATGAGAATAGTACCAAAAATAAGGAGTATTGAATGGTGAAAAAAGACATATTGTGTAAATGGTGACATATTAACCATTTTCAGTCAATTTATTTGGGACTCCGGCTAGTATTGTAGTAAACGGCACTGAACAAATTCGATGCACCTGGATCTAAGGCCTATCACATAGTATCTATATAATATTAATTGTATTCCTTCAATGAGAGCTTAACTGGTATTTATAGCATTGAAATATAAAATTTCTACTTGGATTTGTAACAATAAAAAAATAGATTAATCAATAATTACAGCTGAATTTTGGAATAATATTTATATATAATCTATATTATTCTACACCGAATGGGACTCTACAAGATAGTTCAGAGACAAGTTACAAGGTGCATACAAAGTATCAATTAACCCCATCTTAGGCCATCCCCATGTAAAAGTGGCTGGTCCGCTTCATAGGAAGTATTAGAACTCGGACTGGTCCCTACCAGCTGGCGACCTGTCACGTGACTTGTTTTGTGTCAGTTCCATTTACCGCAGGGTATTTACAGTTTTTACAAAAAGTGATAAAAGTTGAAATTTAATAGAAAAAACTGATCATTTTGTCTAGCTTAATACTCAAAACGTTGCACTTTAGGAATGGAACCTTCAATTTCAAGTATTTATGCACACAATAGTGAGATTCTATTAAAAAAATATGTGTGGAAACAATTTTAATATTTGTTTTAAAAAAGCACCAAAATTAGGGTAATTTTCATATTTGATGGACGAGAAGTTCTGACTTTATCGAGCTTCAGTTTTAAAATAAAGATTTTTATAAAGTGTGGATTCTCTACATGAAATTCCAAGAAAAAAAGTTTGCAACATTATTGCGAACTTTTAAAATATTTACTACTTTGTGTGAATTTTTGTTGTCGATATTTTTGCAACATATAAATTAATCGGATCTTCTTTGTATTAGGAACAAGTATCAAAACAATTTTTCTATCGCGCCTCGAACTTTAAAATTTCATGAGAAATAGCGAAAAATTAGTATTCTTAAAATGAGTATTATTAATCGTATCACTCCTCGCAATATGAATGATTTTGACCTACGATTTTATAATTTTATTGAACAATTCAAAATTCGATTTTGAAAAAGTTCAAAGAGTAACGAGCGTTTCTTGAAATATTATAAGGACTGGCTAGACGCTTCTATCTCATTTGTTCCCTCACCAAATAAACGAAGTCGCAAGGAACTTTCATTCGAAGACAGTAGTGAGAAAATTAAAGCAAAGAACAGTAAGAGTATAGGGGACACATGCATGTTTTGGCACATGCTACGCAAATGAGTTTAAGAGCTGCTGGGAAAGTTGAGGCGTCAAAGCTAGTTAAGGAAATAACAGCGTCTACACCTACAAGGGCTAAAAAATATGCAAAAAGATTTAAGCAGGTAAGACCATAACCGTTAAGTACAGAAGAAACTTTAAGCGTGTTGAAGCAAAATTGTCTCACCATAGCTATAATGTTATAAGAATGGTTGCACCGGAAAAATTTCCTTCCTATACTAAAGTTCAAGAAGCAAAAACAAGGTGCTATCCAAAACGAGATGAAGTAAAAATTTCTGAAACTTCAGCGCAAGTGAGTCTTCAAGAGTTTTTAAATCACATAGGTGAACGTCTAGTTATGCTTCCAACATGTGCGAAAAAACATTATATTCCAAGTGGGGTTTTGATTGCAGTTCCGGACACAGTTCTTATAAACAGGCTTTTCATGGTTCTGGCGCAAGTGACTCTTCAGTTTTTATAACATCCATTGTACCACTTAAACTTTTTAGTGGAAATAACATAACTTGGAGAAATCCTCGTCCTCCATCAACAAGATTTTGCAGACCCTTAAAAATAGAATATATCAAAGAAACAATAAGTGTTTCAAATTTAGAAAAACTTAGAGTGGAGAATGAAAAAAAATGTTAAACCTTCAATAGTTTTGGTTGGAGAAGATTCCATGAAAATTCATCACGATTTATTTTTATTAATGATAGATGGAAAAGTATGTAACGCAACTACAGACACACATTCTACACAGAAGTGCTATATGTGGCGCGACAAGTAAGATTGACACCATGATTGTTACGGAAGTAAACACAGATAATTTGGAGTTTGGACTATCTATCATTCACGGCTGGATTAGATTTTTTGAGTGCCTTCTCCATTTGTCGTACAAAATACCAATTCAAAAATGGGAAGCACTTTCGGATGACGACAAAACAATTATTGCGGAAAGAAAAACACAAATGCAGGAGTTTCGATAGAAAATCGGTTTAATTGTTGACCAGCCAAGGACAGGCTTTAGTAAGTCGAATGACGCGAACACCGCTAGACGTTGTTTTTAATGTATAAATTTCAGCTAATATAACAAAAGTTGACCTAGGGTCTGATCAAAAAATGCTCACAATACTAATTGTTGTTTCTAGTGGTCATGAGATTCATTTGGAAAATTTTAAAAATTTCGCTCACAACACTGCCTCCTACATTACATAAATTTTTAATTCGTGGCCCGGAAATCATACAACACGCACTTTTACCAATTGCAGAATTAGCGGAAGAAGCTCAAGAAGCAAGGAACAAAGATTTTAAGAATTATAGAAAGAACTTTTCTCGTAAATGTAGTAGCAAGAAGTCGAATGGAGATATTTTTAATAGATTTCTACTAAGTTCTGATCCATTTATATCGAGAAAAAGCGAGCAATATGAAAAGAAAAAAATAGAAGAAAATTTTTCGGAGTCACGACAAGATCTGTTAGTATTGCAAAATACTTCGCAAGAAAAATGCGATAACTGCAATGATGACAGTGATGATGATACAGATGATTCACATCATATTGATGGTAGTGATGATGAAGACTAAAAAAAACTTCTATAGACTTGCTTATTATATATGTAAGTTAACTCAACTTGAAAAAAAATTTTAAAATGACGTCATTTCTCCACGTCATGTATCCGTGATGTAACTACACAAAGAAGAAGCTGTATTAAATTTGATCAAAATTGGAGATAAGTAGCCCCACCAATTATTCATTATTGTCGATTTGACTTGGTATGTCTCCATACACATAACTTTGTTTTTTAAAAAAATTAAAAAAAATAGGCGAAAAAGATTAAAATTTAGTTTTTTAAACTAATTCGCGTACATTTAATCTAAAAAATAAATTATATTATCAATTACACCCTTCCTTAAACTAAGCGCCACTTTAAGTACAATCAAACCCAGTGTGCGCGGGCGCAAATCTAAAAACTTCACTTTAGTAGCAATGACATCGTATAAATATAGCGTCAAAAATAGCTAAATATTCCACTTTGTTATATCTTTTTAGTTATTCCAACTCAGCTTTTTGATTGGTGCTCTTATAACGTCATCAATAGAGTGATGAAACACTCCTAAGTGTATGTGTACCTAGGGTTGCCATTTCCATTTTGAGAAAAAGAGGACGCCAACGACAAAAAACTATGACATTTTACCCAAAAAAGAGGACAATCTATTTATAAATAAATAAATAATAAAAAGAACGCATTGGGTGATCAAAATAAATGATGTCTTGTCATTTGAAATAACAAGGAAAATACAGTACTGCTAATAATTTAATAGTTTCGATGTAAGACTGAATTTATTCGATGAAATATTTTATGAAATTAGTTACATGAAATTTTGTAGGTGTAGAGAAACAAAAGGGGTAGAAAAAATGCCATGACTTCAATTTCTTGAATTTTTTTATGAAATATTTGTATACATAGCAATCATTAGAATTTTTGCATTGATTCGTAGCAACTTTAAGAGAATTCAAAAAATTTTCATGCAAAAATTAGGGAGCATAGATATTTCTTTTGGCCCATACGATATCGATACTAAAAAAAAAAGTATCAAGAATGTGAAGCCTAGTGGATCTTTTTTGCAGTAAAAAACTATCATTCAGGTTCGACAGAACTCATTTGAAAACTAAAGTACGGATGAGCAATTGAAGCGGATGTGGGTGTTTAGATGTACTAGAAAGTCTCAGGTGTCTCTTCACTTCTTTTTTCAGAAGAATTACACCTTAGTCTTGGCTGCAAAGCCTACTTTTTGTAGACTTAACGGAACTTGTACGAGTTGTAAGGGTGACCGCGTTAGCTACATTTATGTCAACTAACTCCATAAGACAATGAAGGAATTCACAAGGTAGTTATAAGTGCTCTAACTGTTGTAGGTACTAAAGTTTTACAATAGTTGTATGTTTGTTGTTGATATTCTCAATAAAAAGATATGATATTACACTACAACTTATTTAGATGTGTTTATGGTGTGCTATGTGCTCAGCTAAATAATTTTTGTATTTTTATTGTATGTACATAAATATTTTTTTATATAATATTGTGATGTTTAATTTTTGAAGTTTTTTAGTCTTTAGTATTTGAATATATGACAGGGTATTCAAATATGTCCCATTTGAAATGTTGTACTATGTTAGTACCTATGATATTAGTACACTTTGTGAATTCCTTTAATATTTCTGATGTAGAAGTAGTAAACCGCAATTGCAATATTCGTTCTTATTTATCGAAGATGGAACATTGTAAATAAACAATATGTGCCATTACCAAACCACCAATTTTTTTTTTAAGAACCAATACCAAGTTAGTCACTAATTTTAGCGATTTCGGTCTATGCTCCATATCTGTTCATGGATTTATCATGTTTTCTAATAATTTTCAAAGGATGATAGCTGAAGGGATTGAGTGGTTTTGTTAATTGGTTTTGTAGTCTCTTTAAAGTAGTCTCTTCAAATTTTAACTATCACAAGATATATAAGCTTGTCTTGTAACTCGTTGTTAAAGATAACGCCTCCCAGTTGTTATTAAACAAGAAAATAAACCCTGAAAATAATAAAGCAGTTTCAAAAACTGGCTACCGTTAACGTTATTTATTAAAAAACTTACAAAAGAATCGTTTATCCACAATAAAAATATCGGCGATAGAAAAGAAGAGTATAAAAGGTAGGACAACCCCGGACACTTGCTAAAAAAGAAGTAGGACTACCCCGGGCGCCCTGAAAAAGAGGACGCTGCCCGGGGAAAAGAGGACGGATGGCAACCCTATGTATACCGAACCCAATATTCCAGTTATATTTATCATTTATGCTAATTTCTTGCCAATTTTTTATTAGTCACATGCTCGTAAGTGCTTAAGTTTAATTTTTGCTCGATGGAATAAAATATAATCAATTTGTGCTATTATTCTGACTGACACTGTATGTATGTAATACTCTTACGCCCCCTTTCACAGTGTACGGTTAAAAGTTAACCAATAATTTAACGGGAAGTTTTGCATGCCGCATTTGCCGTTAACGACCTCGTTAACTTTTAATCACATTGTGAAAACTGTCGTTAATAAAATAAATGACTTTTTAATTCTAATAATCAATATTTTTCGGCCTCAAAAACCTGATTTCGGTCGGACTCTAAATATTACATAAACGTTCTCTTATATGTATATAAACGTTTTCTTCAAAATATTGAAACTTGAGCAGAAATTAGTGTTTATAGATCTTACGGCCCTTTTCACAATGTACGATTAAAAGTTAACGTGGACTTTAGCAGCATGTTGTGTATGCCGAACTTACCGTTAAAGTCCACGTTAACTATTAATCGTACATTGTGAAAAGGGCCGTTAATGTTTTATACAAGAAACATAAATATGACATGTAATGCAAATCTATCTCCTCAGAATTGCTCAAGAGCAGGGCAGATGTCATGTTTTAGCGAAACCCACGATAGATAACAGAAAGTCTTTGGATGTCGGTGAAGGGCAAATAAGAAAATACTACATTTACTAGCAAGGATTTGTTAAAAGAAAATCGATCAAATTGGATCAGAAATGGGGTCCTCTATATCAGTAGCGTCTATTGCAATTAGCCATACGCAAACACGGCGGCCGTTGAAATATTAAAGCGTATTTTTAGTGGCATGCAATAGCGTCCATGGAAATAATGTCCATGGCTAGGCACAAAGTTTTACTCTTCCAAACCAGTACTTTTCTTTTAAAAAAGGAATTTATTTTCTTTTCAAAATGAAAATAATGTCCATGGATACTATTTTCTTTTTTACGTGGAAATAATGTGCATGAACGTTATTGCATGTAATCGTATTTTTATTATAGTTTTTACAAATAAATTATTTTTGAATCTTAGAGGAAACATAGATATTTTTGTTAAGAATTAATTGTACTTTAAACTGACAACAATATTTTCAATGACATCCGTTTTGACTATTCACATTTGCTTTGGGACTATGCCGAGAGAAAACTTGTCATAACGCTTATGTAATTTGGTATCAATACTATGAATAATGTCTTCGTTTTTAACCGCTTTACAGTGTCCATCATTGTGATCTCAACCCTTACATCAATTAGTTATCTCGTCATTAACGACAATGATGAAATTCTATCATCAATGAATATGATTTCCGTTATGTGTGGTTAAAAAAAATATATTTACATTGTTTTACTTTTACTTGTTTCTTTTTTAATTCTACTTTTTGTTCTCATACATTTTCTTTCTAATGTTGTTCTTCACCTCAGGTTTCTCAAAATATCGCATCTTTATAAGCCAACACCTTTACCATCTCAGCCACGTAACGTTAAAATATCGACAACCCAAAGTCAACATAAACATCATTATTTTTAAAGTTGATGCAACGTACATTTGATGACTAAGTGTCATCAATATGAAGACGGCCTGTCATATTATCGTTTGCTTTGTCTGTACACGTACGCTGTTCTTTATGTAGTCTTTTAGATTGTACTTTTAGTTTTGTCGTAGTAATGATGCTGAATATTCATCAACGCGATGAACAATATTTATTTATTTTTTCGTTTATACATAGTTTTCCTGCTAATTGTAGCAACAAATTTATGTCGTCGCAGTCATGACACTTAAAATATAATAAAATTCTATGATGTCAGCTTTCGTTTTATTGATGACATTTGCCATAACTTTTATATCACAATTATGATGACAGTGCGTCATCAATCCGAAAATTTATTTTTCTGAGTGCACAGCTATTCATAACTCAACATAAATAGACTCACGCCGTAGCAATCTTCACAAGTTGCTCAAATTTATTTTAAAAACCATTACCAAATTCGAAAAACTCGTCGGAAATTCCAATGGAAATCTTGTGATTAAATGGATATGTCAATTAACATAACTGTCACCATTGCATCCAGGAAATTTTACGGTTAGCTGTGGGAGGAATTATGGGCTGCCATGACTACTGTTTCATCATAATAATGTGTGAAAATTGGACCTATAGATTACGTACGCGACATATCCGGAGCCGCATAACGGAAATAATATTCTAACATTAAAGGCATAAAAGTATATATTAAATAATACCAATTTCATAAATACTAAAAACAAATTTTTAATATTTTCAAGTTTTTTACGCGAGTAGCAAGCTACTCCAGCCACTCTGTTCAGCAAGTATTTCTTGTCGTTCATATAAGAATTAAACTATCTATAGCTAAACACGTAAGAATTAAACTATAGCTAAACAATAAACACATATAAGAAATAATTGACACAAATATCCCTAAATCTTAAATCGGAACACATACCAGGCATACCTTCTCCCATTTATTATGACTTTGTCAATCAACTAAAAGATTAATCATTGACCATCATCTTAAACAGTCAGACTATACTGCATTCCACTAATATTAAATAATTGTTGAATTGTGCTCTCAACAATTGTGGCTGTGGCTCCTTAAGAGACGTAAGCGAGAAAAAAATAGAACTCCAAGAATACATTCACGTACCTAAAGAAGACCTTTAATGCGATTTTCTTAAATGTTCATTGACTGACTGTATTAGTTACAAATTCTTGCAACATCTCAAGATAAACCCATGTTGTGGACGGACTACAAAAGGAACATCTACTATTATACAACTATTATTATCTGACAGCTGTATGTGCGAATATGCAGCAACTGCAGAAAAATGTGCATCGAATGAAAAGTCATAAATGTATCAACTTTTATAAGATTGAATGTTGCAACTTGCAGCCAACTTGAAGTGGCTTGACTATGATTTTATTTTAATGCAAAGTAGTAGTATCATCTTCAACATCAACTTGAACATTATTAGGATTTTTATCATCATCATCTTCGTGATCATTGTTTGGGCATATGAGTTGTGGTTCATAATGTTATTCTAGGTCTCCAGAATCTAAATATTTGTTTATGTGTGGATGGATGTTTTGCATCTCCATAAACTCTTGTGTAGTGAGTGGTTGAGTGCTGAATGGCTGACTGGCTGGCTGACATTGGTGCAGCACAGATGTCTACTTTACAAATAATCTGAATTTTGTTGTCTTTAATACTTTTATGTATTATGATGAGCATTGTGTAATTGGATCTGGGTCTAAGATTTTATTCTTCTGCTTTTGTTTATGCAATGCTTAAATTTATGCTTAGATTTAGATAAAGAAAAGTTAAAGATGAAAATAAGATGTAGTTGGAAATATCGCCGTTTTTGTCTTAAGGATTTTATTTGTAATAAACAAGATTTATGAAATTTTTACACAAGTAGCTTGTATTAATTAAGGGTATTCCCTATAAAAAAGCGAAAACAAAAATATAACAGTTTTAGGCAACCATACTTGGCCGATTATGTTAGTCGAAATGCAGCGGTTGGTTGGTTGGTTTACGTGGCTGTTTGCTATGTGAAAGATTTACCCCGTCGCATTGAGATATCTAATCAGGCCGCCGTAATATATCTCCGATAACTCTGATAGGTCTTCTACAATTTGATTCGCCAGAAATTTGAGCATCGATAGATGCAAAGCCGAGTACTCGCAAAGAAGGTGGAAAATAGCTTCATAGCGCGATATCTACGTCAGAACGCATTGTAGGAAGGGGTAGCCTGCTAGCAGGCCTGCCGTCATCACTACGTCGAGCCCTGAGATGTCTTTACGGTTTCTGTTTATTAAATGTGCTGAGCGCTTGTAATTATAGCAAGGTCACATCTTCCTAGCTACCTTACATATGCTCAGTTTGCATTTTCTATCTTCATCTTTTTGAAAATAGTGTTTGAATATATTGTTTCTAATAGTTCCAAACTATTTAGCGATGTGGCATCCAGACCACGGCCAGCTCTGGCCAGCTCGTGTGCCTGTCCATTTCCAGATAATTTGCTATGTGCTGGAACTCAGATAAGAGTAATATCAGTCTGATTAACTAACACGGATAGCAAATCCTTGCACTGGCTAACTAGAGTTGAAAAATGGGTGTGTGACCTTAGAGACAGAAGTGCCAACTGTAAGTCGATAGAAATGCCGATTCACCAATAGAACCTCCTGTCAATCAGCAGCCTGCCTGATTCCCTTATATGCAATATTTCAACCTGGATGGAAGTAAGACTTTAAAAGCACTATAAAAGTCCAGTTAGGCACCATGCATCCGGAATGTTTGCTCGGTACCGTTGATATCCAATCCAATATCCTGGCATAACCAGAAGTTACTGATCTCCACTAGCAGGTTGCGGCCAATTTTGCCGCAATACTTTTGGATACAGCCAATACATGTAGATCAGTTGCAATTAAGTATAGTACAGACTTCAGAGCCTCTGAGGGACTAGTACGAAAACAACTTGTAATCGCGATGTAAGCAGTGGTCTGTATTCTGTGTAGTTGGTCATGCAGCGGACTCCGAATATTTATTCGTCCGTTATGACATCACGAAAATATGCTTAATGTGGGTTCTCCATCGCACATACAGGTATTTGTTTAATATAGTGTCGCATAATTTTTGTCGTAGAGAATATAAATAACAATTTTAAGTGTTTACAAATCTTGCACATATATACAATACTTAGTACAGCTTGTGAATTCCACAAATCTATAAATAACTCTGTATAAAAATTAATTTGGTCAAAATAAAAGTAAATGAAGAACTTAGACCAAGCGTAGATACAGGGGGAGATATATATCTCCTACCAAAACTAATAGAATACACCTTGGGGGTTATTCTGTAATTCGATTCGAAAAGAAAACGGTTCGAGTTTGTATCTTGCTTACATTGCAAATCGAAAACATTTGCTTTCGTTTCAAAACACTGACTAACACTCCTTATTCTATTGTGTTTCTAAAATAAATTTCTTAGTACATATTGAATATTTCATTTGAAATTTCCCCTCCCAAAAGCTTAACCTGCATCCGTGGCTGTCTTACGCAAAGATCGATGGGAAGAGACCAACATTTATAAAAGAGAACACTTACTTCCGACCTTTATAAATGCGGTAATATCGCTTACTTATTTATTGAATGCTAAGTTAAAGCATCATTCGGTAAATTTTTTATTGTTAAATTGATCAAATTTCTAATAAATTTTGTTCTTGAAACATATAAAACTAAATTTTACAGCAACAAAATGTATGAGAAATTTTAACAACTTAACAAGTAATCTCTTACCAAATGACATGTGAACTGAGCTACTATATTTTAATTTACCGAGCAAAGTCACTCCACTCGTTGTAATGAAACAGAGCAGATTCTTCGGCGGGAACCAGATCCACAACCCCAAGACAGATTTGATAAATATGCGGAAGTATAATATATAAACTATTACTTCCTTAAAAGTGAAAATATACAGAAGAAGGTTACTGTTAAACTTCTTAAGAAGACCTCGTAAAATATTCGTAACATACGAAAAAATATAATAATAATAATTGTCGGCAATTTAAAAGAAGTTTGCTTTGCAACATATTTCAATGCAACAAATCATAATTTTATTCCAAATTTATATTCCAATTCTTTGAAAATTTTATTTATAGCAAAAATTTCATAACATTTTTGGGCGCCCCGCTAGGCTAGTTGCATTGTTTTAGACTTTTTGTCCGGCGGTTACGGGTCTGATTCCCACCAAAGACTCTTTGTGTGTTCTTTTCAGACAAGCCAAAATGTATTAGTAGTTTATGTCTGTTGAAAAATCAAAAGGAAAAGTTATTTGGAGAACTATTTACAAAACCATCAGAAGGTGCCTTTTTGGTTGGTATGATTTGTAACATTTTTATTTCGTACCGAGGCACAGTGGTTTCAATTGAAAAAATGTTAATAAATCTTTATCTTTGAAACTTGCGATCCGACTGTGTAAAAATCATAGAGGATGGCCTAAGCTTTAAGAATATTGAAACTTAGACTACCGTGTTGAAATATACGGTGAGCTACAGGGCGTCAAAGTTGACTACGTCGGGCATGAAAAATATTGTTGGTCTCATAACTTTTACAAATATTATCCGATTTTATGCTATAAATTTTAAGTACTCGATGGCAATTTTTTTCTTCTTAAACGATTAATTTAGAATTTCGTAGAAAAATTCACCATTTTCACCATTTTTACACTGCAGTCAATGTTGAAGTCCATTCTTTTGAAATATTGAAAATAAAAAAATTTTAGTTTTAATAAATTTTTGAGAAAATCGTCAAACAACTAATCTCTATTTTTGTTAAAATTTAGCCATTTTTAACTCTCATTTCAAAGCCATTTTTGTCACCAGCTCTTGAGGAACCTCGGTGAATGATCAGATGGCCACTCAGAAAGTTAAAATCACTTGGTGGTAAGCCCTGCCTGAGCCGGTGTACTTATCAAGGAGGCACCCTGCCAGGACTTTGATTCCTTTTCACGACTACATGAATTGAGATAACTAAAAATTTTTCTGCATGTTATCAAGGATTGTTTTAAAAATCATAATTTTTTTTTAATTTTGGCTGTGCTATTTATTACCAGAGATATTAACGAAATGGAGAACAAAGTCGAGGCCAAAACCCAAAATTTTGAAACTCAAAACCAAATATCTTTGAAACTATTAAAGATATCTTAATTAGGGATGTAACGAATACCGATACCGATACCGATATATCGGCGATACTTCAGATTTTCCGATACATCGGTATCGGCGATATTTTACTGCCGATACGACGATACTTTTAAAAATTTTTTTCAGAGTTTTTTTTTAACAAATAATTTATTTTTGTTCGATTTTACCATGAATACACTTCGTTATTTTTTAAGTCTTATTAATATCAATTTTAAAAATTAATAATATTTTATGCTGCTATTTTGTAAAAAAAATATTTATTTTTTGTTAATTTTACCATGAATTCAAGTTCAAGTCGTTGTTTTATAAATCTAATTCCAGCAAAAAAAAAGATACTCCAAAGAAGTCATGAAAATGTAGAATTCGCGATCTGGAATTATTGCAAATTTGGATAATTTCTAATTAGTTTTACATATCCTTGCCATTGCAAGAAGTTCTGTTTTACGATTACCAATTCGGTGGAAGCGATGCTAGGACAAATTTCTTTTTCGGTATTCTATAATGATTTTTCCTTAAGGAAAAAGGATAAAAAAGTACCCATTTTCACAATTTTTTATGCGAATTTAAACTCAGAACTGCATTTTCATGTAAATTTAAGTGAATAAATATAAACTTGGAAGTCTTTTAATAATTAAGCTATTAAGTTATTTAGATGAATATTAGTTGATAAATGTCCTTTAAAAAAAAACGATTTTTTAAAAAGCATGGCGAGTATTTTTTTTAAATTATAAAGGAATTAAACAATTCTTCTTGCTTTTCTACTAATTATCTGCATATTTTTAATATAGATTTGTTGGAAGCAAAGAAAATGTAGCTCCTTAAAAATTACTTCCAATGTTTTATCAATTTTAAATATTCTCTCTTATAATGTAATTTTGTATAATAAAAAATTTCAATTGAGTTTTGCTAATCTAAACTTGAACTCAATTTCAATATTCGTATCGGTATCGGAATCGGTATCGGCGATATTTATTTTTAAATATCGGTATCGGTATCGGATCGGCAAAACGGCGTATCGTTACATCCCTAATCTTAATAAAATAAACTGCATTTTCTTTACCTGTCTATAAACTTTACACCAAGTTTAAATTTAAATTGGATAATATTTGTAAAAGTAAAAAGGCCGACAAAGTTGTTCATGCCCGAGGTAGTCAACTTTGACACCCTGTAGCTCAACGTGTGTATAAATATCCTGGTTCAAATTTCAACATTCCTAAGCCTCAGGTCCTGCTCTATGATTTTTACATACATCGATTTGTAATCAGATCGCAAGTTTTAAAGATACAGATGTACTACCATTTCTTTCAATTGGAACCACTGTATAAGGGTGGAAAATCCTTGAAAGTTTTGTATAGTCAGGCCAACACAAAAATGTAAAGATTAGCACAATGTGCAGCAAAATATGTGAGCATTCGACTTGATAATACGGAAAACTAATCCATTAAAAAAAGCAATAGCAAAAACATTAATCGCTACAATTTACTTGTTCGCAACTTGAAAGAAAAAATGTAATTATAGGGCGCGGATTCAGGGGATCGGGAAGAATAATATTTTCTTTGCTTTAAAAATATTAGGTTGGATACTACCTGTTATTAAAAATTATAGTATTATCTAATTAAAAACATTTTCATTTCTAATTGTCAGTGAATTATAATTACAAAAATTTTGATTAGCGTTGTCCTTCAAAAAATCTGTTTCTAAGATAGCTGAGTTGGCATTGGAGAAAATTTAGTCTCCCACAAATAAATCATTTATTTTCTCAAAGCAAGAATACTTTGCTAATATCAAAATATATATACAAATTTAATAAAAAAAGTATGGAATTCAAAGTATGTATAAAAAAATTTTAATTTTTTAAAAAAATTAAAAATATATAAAAAATATATATAAAGATTTTTCTTCTTATCTTAATATGTTTCTTTTGGCCGAAGTTTCAGGGACACATTTCTAATATAAAGAACAAAATTTGTTTGTCAAGAAAAAAAAACTTTGAAAAATTACGTCTATTGTCTATAAAAATGTTAGTAACGCCTGATTGGAAGCGAGATTGAGAATAGCTCTCACGAAAAATTCGAAATGACCACTGATTCTGATTAATACGTATTTCTTCATGAGTTAATTATACACCAACCTTATTAATTTTTGTAGGTCTAGTGACCGGCACATCATAATCCATTGAACAGTAACCGTTATTAGACTTATCCAACATGTTGCTTTATTTTATGTTTCCTTTCCACCTTTATACAAACAATTTTTTTATTTAAATTTTTTCCAATTATTAATTAATGTTTTCCATATTTAAACACTCATGTTTCTTAAATTTTCTTTCTATTTATTTTCCTTTAAAAGTGCACAAAATAACTCGAGTACTTTAGATATATTTAATCCAGGACAATATAAATAAAGTAACTCGATACTTTTTTCAATAAAATTTTTTCTTTTAATATTTTACGTTGTTTTTAGAAAGGAGTTTTAAATGGAATCTCTTTCAACTTTATATCATGTTTTATTGAAATCATTTAGCATTTTTAATAAAAAGATATCTATATATTTTTTTATTGTATGTACTTTTTTCCAAAATCACATTTGTTTTATTTCAATCCCGCAATTTGAGTTGTTGCTGTTGTTATTGCTAGTCGTTGTTGTCGTTTCATGTTGTTTCCTAAAATCAAGTTTAAAGCGAAAACAGGCAGCACTCACAGTTATACAGAAATCCAGCTTTAAAACGAAAAAAAAATTTAAAAAAAAAATCACAAAAATTCGGTAAAAAATTGGAAAAAAAATCTACAACAAAAATGTTGTTAACTTGGCTTATTGTTATTACTTTTTTGCTTGCACTACTTTTTTGTTTTATTTCCATATATGCGTTTGTTCTCTCAAATTTTAATTTGTCTTAATATTTTGCTTTAAGCCGTTTCACATATAAGACCTTTCGTTTTTATTCTTCGCTTTTTAACGTCAAAATTAAAAAATTTTGAAAATCATTCCACAACCCGCTTAATAGTATTAAAACGTACCGTAACGCAGCAAGTATCTCATGGAACTAATTTTCGTTTTGTAGATATAATTTGGTTACAGTGTTTGTTATTGTTTTGTGTCATGACGAAATGTTGCGATACATTAAGAGCGTACATGTATATGTGCTTGTGAGTAGGAAAAGTGTTTATGTTGAGAGTAGTTATCGCAACATGTTTAAGTCGAGGTGACCAGCCTTGTAAACGAAAATGTGTAAAAGAGGAATTTAGTTTACATTTCCTTCATCTTTGACCCTTAACCTCCAAAAACAAAATTTTGTAGGAGAAAGATGTTATTAATTAACTATCTTTGAAGCAAATAATTGCACTTGTTTAAAATTCCTCTTGTCCTAAATTAAAATATTGAATGTCGTAAAAAAAGAAAATGTAAATCATGTGTGTAAATAATAGTACGTACATATACTACAAAATAAAAAACTTTGAGGCAATTTGATTCACTATTAGTTATAACTAATGTTTATATAATCCATATATGGATTATATAAACATTAGACCTGCACAAGACGTATCAAACTTTTCGGTACATATTTTTTCCATTCACACCTTAAAAATCCAATTTTGCTATTATTTTGCTTTAAATACTTTTAATAATAAAATTATGCTATATGTCATCATTTGTACCCAATGCACTCTGGCTCAGACGACCACTTTACTCGGAAAAAAACTATGTTCTGTTTTAATACATTTGTTATTTAAATCTAGTAGGCCATTCTTGAGTCTAACTAAATATGCACTTTGTTTTTGTTCACATTAATTAAGCGTTTAATTATAAGCCATCAAAGTTTAACTTTTTGTAATAAGATGTAATTGGTAAACAAGATTTTTTGAAGTTTTTACTTGCTGTTGTGGGATTTTCAACGGAGATTAACGTGCGTTCTTACCCTGCGTTTAGACATGTAAGTACTTGCATGCAAGTTTTGTGTACGTATTATCAACGAAAAAGCAATTTGTATTCGTTTCTCTGTCTTTCTCATAGCTGAACCAAAAGTGTGCTAGTAGAAAAGTTTGAGTGTATTGAGTTTTTCCAACTTGCACTTTCATGTGTAAAGGCCAGGTAAGTTTTGCAAGATTCAGTTAAGTAGAAGTACATTGTTGAAAATGAATATTTCCTTTGGTTGGATACACAGAAAAAAAAATAAGTTTCGCTTTTGATAACAAAAATCCCGGTATTCAATATATTTTTTTTAATTTGCTATGATGATAACAAAATTATTTCAAAAGAAAAAAAAAATTATAAATTAAAAAAATGTTGACATGGCTGGGATACGAACCCGGGCTTCCCGGACGCAAAGCATACTGTCTACAGCCGTGACATATCCCATTAATGAGATAAAGCTTGTTTTAAGTACTTATGTATGAAAAGAAAAGAAGTAACCAGCATGGGAAATAAATACATACAAGGAAATATTGTATGACAAATGTTATCGAAATTCATATATTTTTTTTTCAATAACATGATTTCATTGAACATAATTCTTGTCTATTTTTTCTTGTGTATGGCACTGACCACTTGCATAATATTGTATTTTCAATGGACCTTAATCTGCGCGCCATGTTTCATAAGATTCGGTTAAGTACAAGTAGTTGAAAATAGGTTTGGCCAAAGCAAGTTTACGTCTGAACCTTAGTGCAATGATTTAAGCAATACACATTGGCGGACAGAAGTAGATGGGATTGGAAGATAAGTTGGTCCTATATTTTTATTTATTGGTTATGTTCTGTATTTCATGTGGATTAAAATTTGAGGAATTATCAACAGACTCAAAATTTAAGCAACTACACCTAAAAATATATCTTAATCCAACATCGAGGTCGCAATCTTTTTTATCGATAAGAACTCTCCAAAAAAATTACGCTGTTATCCCTAAAGTAACTTAAACTTTTAATCGATAATAACGGATCATATGTTCATATATTAATGAAAAATACATTAAAAGTTTATTAAATTTTAATATCACCCCAATAAAATAATTTTAATTATTATATTTAAAAAAAATCTGTAAAAATATAATAAATAAAAATATAAAGATAAAAATACAAAGGAATTGTAAATTTTTATTAAATACGGTATCATACAAATTTAAAAAAAATCCTACCGCTTAATTATCAACAATAAATGATACTAATAAATGACACCTTTCTACAGATTTGGAAATTCAATTTTATAAACCTATTCTGCAATTTAGTAAAATATGTTGTAAGATGCACCTGAGAAATCAATGACAAGTTTTAAAAATGCAAGGAAAATATTGCATCTAAAATATAATTTTCATCGACCCCAATTGAAACTAAGTGCCTGATTCATAAAGACGAAATAAAACTTTTTCAATAAAATTTATATGAAAAATACTAAAAAAACTTGGTGTTACCATAAAATTTTCTATAAAGAAGTTTATGTTCGTGTTTGTGAATCGGGGGGTGAGAGCCTTCAAAAACCCGTGATGCCATATGGCATCAAAAATACCTTTTGTTTAAGAAAAATGTAATTAATAAAACAATACTAAAGAAGATATATGGGGTGGTTGGTTCATTGTTTAATATGTGCCGTTTGTCTTCATGAAGATGTGTTGAGGTTATTGAGAACATGGTCTGAAACGAAAATGTCGCTCAAATAAAAATATGTGGAATATAAAGAGTTTAATGCACTAAACTAAAATCCGTTTTCAGATCTTTTCTATCACGTACACTCAGAAAAAAGAATGAGTGTAAAATCAACATGACGCTATTTTGATTGGAAATCATATTAAATTTACAAGAAATAATTTGTTGTTTAATAGCTAATAAATCAGTCAACGTTTATAGCCTGGTTTTAGAAAATGAATTAGTTTGTTCGTTCGTAAAAAAAAATAAACGAAAGTAGTTTTACGTTTTTGTAACATAAAATATTTAAGTGAGTGAGAATTTATGAGAGAACAAAAGAGCTTTTAATTTTTTCATATATATTTGGTTATTACGAAATGAAATCATTCGTAATAAACGAATGAAAGCGTTTAAAATAGTCGATAAGAAATATCCACTCGTTTGTCTAACAAATTGCAAGAGTAAAATTATATAGACAGCAAAAACTTCGCGCAAAATTAAAATTTGCATAAACAAAGTAATGTATAAATAAGAAATCTAAATTTTAGCAAAAATATAAATGAAAATTCAGAAAGAACTCTAATGCGCAGAAAATATTTATTGATTTATCCTTAACACAAAACATGGTCATTATATCCACGTCGAAAATGATATAACATCCATGGACATTAGTTTCTTTCCAAAGTGAAAATAATGTCCATCAAAATTGAGAAACAACGTCCATGAACTTAATTGCACTTTAAAATGGAAACAGTATCCATTCTTTTCTCCTGTGGTCATATAAAATAATAGCTTTGCTAAGATTTTTTTCTTGAGGACTTTCTCCTCGGGTATGCCGATTAGTGGTTTCTTTGAGTGGTTTTCTGCCATACCAGCCTCCGGACAACTTTTAGCTAGTCTCCTCTGGGTATGTTGAATAGCTACCGCGCTGAGTAAAAATTTGCTGACTAGCCTTTAGCTATTAGGCTAAGAAGAAACTAGTTCAGTGCTGAAAATAATTACTAAGCGAAGCCACCATTCGATATACCCAGAGGCGAAAATGCAAAAGCCCATCCAGCAAGGCAGAAACTAACTACAAGAGTAAAAAAAAAATCAGTACATAAATTTTTTAGAAGGATAACAAACTGAGGGTGCTCTTGGCTGGGTAGTTAGCGCGTTTGAATACAAACCCTGAGGTCTCGAGTTCAAGACTACTTTCAGGCAAGCCAACATCATGTATTTTTCTCATGTGCATAGGTGTGTTATTGTGTTGGTTGCTGTTAGATTGATGACGGTATAGCACTGATCACTTTGCCAGTACCGGCAGCCCTCCACCTCAACCCTCCTTCGTCGGTATTGTAGCAGAACCGTCGGCGAAGTAAAAGAACTAATAAAATGGCTACATATCTTAAACAACGCGAAGCCTCTACTTGACACCAGAGAGGCTTGCAACACTCCTCTACAAAAAACGCGCAATAGCAAGGTTGTGAATGAATGAAAAATTTTTTTCTCCACCTTATGAATTTTATTCCTAGCCTGTCGTGTGTCATAAAAAAGATCAGTTTACTCATTTTTGTAGAGAATTGAACGCTCTACATAAAAGGTCTCATATGATTTTTTAAGAAACCTAAAAGTTTACGAGTTATTTGAAGCCAAATTTCAATTTATAGCAAATTTTAAGGTTTTTGATGCATTACAGCAAATTTTATGGTTTTATTGGAACAAATCACCAAGCGATTTTTTAGAAAATGATATTTCAACTTGATGATAGTTACATCGAATGTGCTGAATTTTTTAAAACATTAAAAGTAACGCATGACGTTGCTGAAAGAGAAGTTGCGTTAATCGAAGAATATAACAATTACCTCACTAAAGGTGAACAGCAACTAGAGTACTCGTATTTATTACAAGTAGTTCGAGAACATCGGCAACGTTATCCAGATTGTTAAAAAAATCTTCAATAATAATATTGATTAAGATTAAATTTGGCTTAAGGAATTTTAAAACTATTTATAGAAAAAGTAAATAATTTTTTTTATTCAAACAAAACAAATGGTCAGTTACTATATCCCTTATGTAAGTATTTCAAATGACTGAAGAAAATTGTTTGTCTTTAGGTTAAACAAAAACGCGATGAACTATGATTTCGAAGCCAATTAATGCTAAAAATAATCTCAAAGAGTTTCACTGATCTCATTGTTGCAAACATTATTAACAATTATTGTAATTCACTACAAAAATGAGTAAAAGGTTCTTTTTTTATGACACACGACAGGCTAGCAATGAAATTCATAAAGTGCAGAAACAAATTTTTCCATGTTATTCTTACGGGAAATAGAAAAACGCAATGTGGACAAACTTAATATTAAGGGCTAAAATTTTAACTGGTATATTTTGATGTCAAATTGAAACTTTGAGTCTGTTTGCAAGGAAACAAAATTTTTTTTTGAGTGACCCTAATATATACTGTGTGTCCTTGTAGACGAAGGTCTATTGTTTTTAAAATTTCATTAAAGTCGATTGTACAGTTTCGGAGAGGCGGAAAATGACTCTACCCCACTCTTGATCATAGTTTTGAAACAATATTTATCCAATGTGTAGTTCTAGACGCATATCTATTTATGTTTAAAATTTCATCAAAATCAGTTTGATGGAAGAGGGGGGTGGGGGGGGGTTGGGCAGAAATGACCTCCTTCGCCCTTCTTGATCACAGTATAAAAAATATATAAAACATAAGTATCCTCTTAGATGCAGATCTATCTATGCTTTAAGTAGCATCAAAATCCATGTTTCGGGGAGGCAGAAATTGCCCCTCTGTCGCCCTCTTGGTCCTATTCTAAAAAATTATACAGCTATGTGATGGAAATCGATTTCGAAACGAAGCAATTTTAAAGGCTATTCATTCCAGGCGGACATTACATTTTTATAATTTTTGTGATAAAATTATATTTAACAAAGAAATATTTTTATAATATTTGTGGTAAAGTTCTTATTAATAAAGAAATATTATTAAAGTTATACCTCTTAAAATGAGTTCGTTTTCGAGATCATTTTCCATAACATACCTGATAACCTATATTTCTTTTGGACGCAGGCCTATCTATGTTTCTAATTTCATCAAAATCGGTTTGACTCCTTCGAAAAGGGAGAACTTTCAGCTTGCCTTCTCTTGGTCCTAGTTTTGAAAAATATATAGCCTATATGTTCTTTTGGATCTCGGTTGGATAGTTTCGGAGAAGCAGAATCGCCATCTTGATCCTAGTTTAGAAAAAAGTAAAATCCTTTGAATTCTATCAGACGCAGGTCTGTCTATGGTTCAAATTTCATCAAAATCGGTTGGATAGTTTTGGAGAAAAGTATATAAAGCCGTTGTGCTCTTTTAGATGCAGATCTATCCATTTTTCAATTTTCATCAAAATCGGTTTGATAGTTCCGGAGGTGAAAATTTTCCCCCCTGCCCTCCTGTTTGTCGTAGTTTTTCAAAACTATAAACCTGTTTTATTATTTTGTGCGCAGATCGATCTATATTTCAAATTTCAAATAAATTCACTTCTTCGAACACAGAAAAAATTATCACTAAAAAATTTTCAAACAAAAGTTTGTCTAAAAATAAATTTAATTTTCAGTAAATGTTCTGTCCGTAATCTATGAAATGTTTGATTGACTTTTATTTAGAGCGCAAACAGAAAAAACAACAAGAAAAACTGTGCTGTAAAAAACAACCCCGATGACGACATACACACAACTAACAACAACAATGATAGAAAAAGGAATGCGATTGTACCAAGATTTTTGAGTGAATCAATTCGTTAATGTCGTTGCGGTTATTCTCATTCATTCTTTTAGAGTCTTTAGATAAACATTCAGACTTGAACACATTTAACAAAGTGAAATTTCATAAATGCTTAATGCATGATGAAGATGAAGATGATGACCTAGACAAAAATGTTGATTAATATATTTAAAAAAACCACTAAATATTTTTGTCTGATTGTCTGATAGTATTTGTTGGCATTTTTAGACTAATTGTTTTAATTGGGGGCCCCTGTGGCTGAGTGGTATCGATGCTAGCCTGTCAGTCCAGAGGTCGTGGGTTCTATTCCCGCCATAGACCCTGGGTCTTTTTTTCCTCACACAAGCTAATTCCTTCGCGGTTTGCGTTTGCTTATAAACTAAAAAATAAATTTAAAAAAATTCAGAAAAAATATCGTTTGATATTTTTCAGAAAATCTAGTAAATCTTTTTGTTTGATTTAGTAAATTGTTTTGTTTACAATATGTAAATATTTTTAGACGAATTGTTTTATTGATTTAAACAATTTGTTCACTGAAAAAACACGTTTTTTTTAATGAAATTTTTGAGATATTTTTGTCTATATTTACAAATTTGTTTGTAGGTCCGTTCCTAGGCAAAATATTTACTATTTCCTTGAATGGCTTTACAAAAAATGAAATTTAGTTTTTTTTTGTGAAACATGATTATATTGCAAATTTTCATTAAAAAGGGCAAATAGTACAACACACTTTTGTAGAAAAGAAAACGCTATTAGTTTTTAAAAAATAAAATAGCTATAAAGCCTAAGTGTTTTATTGTATGCAGATCTATCTATGTTTTAGATTTCATCAAAATCGGTTAGATAGTTTCGGAAAGGAAGAAATTACCCCTTTGTACCTTGGTCCTAGTTTGGGAAAAATATAAAGCCTTTGTGTTCTTTCAGACGCAGATCTATATATGTATGTTTCAAGTGTCGTCAAAATCAGCTCTGTCATTTAGCAGATAAAGCTTAAAAAACAAATAAAGTTACTTTCCCATTTGGACAAGTGACTGACCGGCGGACAGACGGCCTGGAGGGCAGACAGAATGACTGGAGGGCGAACAGCGTACTCACGTTAATAGGGGTTTGTTTTTCTTTTGACTGCGGAACCCTAAAGCATTGATAAACATAGATAGCAAGCTCTCGCACTGTCAATAAAATAATGACAACTCTTTTTACACATATAGATATTGTGAACTCAACAAAAATGAGAGGTTAACATTTTTTCATTTCAACACACTTGGGAGACTATAATTTTTCCACTTGAAAATGCACTAAATTGTAACTTTTTTCCACGCACAAACACTTTTTAGTTTTATTTAATTTTTTTTTATTTGGTTTAATATAAATTTTATATTTCTTCTTGCTGTAATTTTAAAATATTTTTTTAATTTTGTTGACATTTGTGTGTTGAAATTTATCAAAGTTTTCAACCCTATTTTTCATTGAACAGTATTGTATTTTTGTTCCTATTTGGGATAAAAATGTTTGGTACTAAATAGAAAAATTGCAAAAAAAATTTTTAGAAAATCAATATTTTTGAGCTCGAATGTATTAAAAAGCATTGTAAATTTATATTTTCGGTAATTAATACAACAATAATTGCATAAACTTCTAACAATTCATGTCTAAAAAATATAAATAGCTTAGAATACTTTTTGTTACAACCAAGTGCAGTTTTAGTGCTGTAGGGAAATTTTTATTTTAAACCAATACTAATACAAAATGTTCTCCTAATACATCCTTAGACTTAGGTTTTTGACAGCACGCTTAGGTTTTTGAAGTTTCTGTTTGGCCTCTATGTACTCTATGCCCTAAAGCTCTTGCTTTAATAGATCTCTGCTAAAAATATAATAAATATTTTATGGGTATGGGGGCTCACCGCCCTTCGACCATACTCTAAACACTTTAGAGGAAACCTATGTATCCTATGTCCGTTCAGATATTCCATTCTAAATTTTGTTGAAAAAATTTTAGAAATCGGACCGGTGGTTACGGAGAATACCTCTTACAATCACACAATCATACAAACTTTTCCTCCTAATTTTTCACCGCTGATTTCTAAAAAGTGGCTTAAAGGTAATTTTACTCCACTACCAGTTTTGTTTTTAATGAGGTTTTGGTAGAATTTTAGAAATTATGACAGTTGTGTTAAAAACAGGAATGAAGTTAAGAGAATTCTTTATATTCTTTGCATTGCATACCCTACAATCGGAATATCTGGAGATCACTAAAATATATTCGTATAATATTTTCAGGCGTAGTAAAGAGATTCATAAAGAAGTCAAAACTGTCAATTAAAGAAAATAAAATTATTTTAATATATATTTTTTATATCTTTAAGATTTAAAGGTTTAACTAAAATTTTATTTTTCATTTTGCCTTATAAATTCTTTTATTGTTTTATCTTACAGGTTTTTTTCTAATCTATGTTTTTCATTCCAAATGCTATATTTTGTACATGAGCTTATATTTATGTATATTTTTTTTTATTCTGAACTTTGTGAAAATGGGCAAAATTATAACAAATAACAATATTTAGGGTTCCGTCCACCAAAAGTGTAAAGGACCCTATTGTTTTCACTACTCTGTCCGTCTGTCTCTCTGTATGTCCGTCTCTCTGTCTGTCACAGGCTGTTTTCTCGGGAACCATAAGAGCTACGCACCTGAAATTTTCACAGAACATGTAAATTGTATACGACAGTTAAAAATTAAAGGGTGTTCTAAAGCGAGCAATGAAACATGTTGAAATACTAATGTAATATACAGACACTTTAAATTTTCAAAGCTAGTGTTAATTGGTGTAGTCCGTAGAATAGACTACACCAATTAAGACTGATATTTAAAACAATAAAAATTAAAGGGTGTTCCATCAGTTAATGTAATTTTACTATGTAATTTAGACAATATGATGTATCTTGGAAACCGTAAGATGTAAACTCTAGAAATTTTCAAAAACTAAAATAAATCGCTAAACTAAAAATATAGTCAAAAAGCGAAAAATACGTTAAAAAAACGCCAAAACAAAAAAACGCCAAAACTAAAAAAATTGGAAAAAAAACAAAAAACAAATTGCTAAAATACAAAAATCGCCAGAACAAAAATAAATGTCATAACCAAAAAAGAAACGCTAAAACTAAAAAAATCACCAAAAACCCAAAAAATCGTCAAAACCGAAAAAAGTGCCAAACTGAAAAATCACCTTAACTAAAAATATCTTCAAAAAGTGAAAAAACTAAAAAATCGGCAAAAAAACAAAAAAAAAATGCAAAAAACGAAAAATCGCATGAAAAAAACGAAATAATCACGAAAATTAAAAAGGCGCCAAAACCAAAAAAAAATCGCCATAAACAATGAAAAATATTTAAAAATTAAAAAAAATAAAATTAAACCAAAAAGCACAACGAAAAAACGGCCAAAATGAAAAAAGGGGCAAAAAGGAAAAGGGATATACATATCGCACTTGATCAACGAGGTTATTAACTCAAAAATTTTAAAATTTCACTTTTTGCAAGCAATCGACTAAGAACATCAATATCTATCTACTGTAAAAGTTTCTATGTTTGCCGATTACTCTGTCATCTCAAAAACCACATTTGAGACCATTTTCGTGATAGTGTAGTGACTACCTTTATATCAATAAAAAGGTATTACATATTTTCAATTAAAACAAAAGTTGAAATACATCATATATTTTTATAAAAAAATTTATTATTTTGATTTGAGCCTTTATTCAAGTTAAAAATAATCAAAATGTTTTACTTAAATTTGGTTTTATTTTGAGTTGATACTGTTTTGTTGATAAAAGTTGTTTTACTTTATGATTTTAATTCGAAATGAGACTCTTTTTATGATAAATTGTTCACGTTTTTTCGAGTTGTGACCCTTTTCATGAAATAATTCCATCCTTCTTTAGTTATAACCATTTTCATGCAAATTTTTAACAGAAAAACAATGCAAATATATTTTGAAATGGAATTTGCTTACTATGATGTATTCGGATTTTCAAACTCCTTTAAAATGTAACGACAAAACGTTTTTGACCTCTGCTGAAACTTTTAAAATTATGAGTTAATACCCTCTAGTTGATCAAGTGCGATATGTGTATTCGTACGGAACCCTTCGTGTGCGAGCCAGAATCGCACTTTACTTAATTTATTTGGGGTATTCACAAGGTGTCTTATCATGTCATAATGTCATAAAGTGCTAATATTTTAAAATACTTTAAAAACATTGTTGTTGTGCTTCAAATAAAAAAGTCCTAAAATAATAAGACTTTTTGTGCTGTGTTTATTGTTTTGTCATAACTCACAGTAAAAATCTGAGCCGAACGGGCGAAACTATTTAGTCGAGCCGGTGATAATATTTACAATCCGCCGCCATTGATATAAATTAACGTAAGTTATATGCAGTAAAGTATGACCTAAAATTGTTCACAGTTTTATAACTTCACATTTGATTACATTTTTATAGCTGTGTAACAAGTAAAAAGAAAAAAATCGAAACATTTAAAAATATGCAAGTGAGAAAATTTTGTTTGTATACTTTAGCTGGCTGGCAGCCAACTAACGTTTTTCCGCTAGCAGCCGCGTGGAAATTTAGTCGGCTCAGTCAGCGGCAACAGCTGGTTTCGTTTATGTTTATGTATTGGAACAATTTCATTTTCGGTGTGCGTGAAAATTTGTTTTTACTTTCATTAAAAAAAAAGATATTTAGCTGAATTTTGCTTACTTTATTAACAAGTTGAATAATTTAGAAACAAACTGGCTATTATTTTAATTTTTTCACTTGTTCTTGGCATTCTGATTTCAAGTATTTATAATTGTTTTTTTTATCAGCTGACACAAATTTGAAATAGCACACTAACTTATGAGGGGTTGCTCACAGCAGTCATATTTTTTTGTGTTATTATTTTAAAACATATGACTTTATGACTACCTTGTGAATCCCCCAATTATATATTAAGCAATGTAAAAATTGGCATTTGTTATTATTCTTATTTTGTCACAGAGCTTAGAATAAGGGTTATAACCAGGGCTCAGACTTTCATGCAACTAAAAACTGATTTTAAGCGCTTAACAAAAGCACCTAAAAATTAAAATATGTGCAAAAGTATGCATTTACCTACGAACAAAGTACCAAAACTAAAATAAAATCAAAATATTTTTTTTAATTTTTTATTATTATTAGAGAAAAAATATAAAAAAAAACATAATTTGTTCTATTATTTTATGCAACCGCACTTTAGTTGCGTTGCCAGTTAGCAACTTAAAATTAATGGTTTCTGGAAAGGCACTAAGTAGCAACTGAAATTGACAGCTCTAAGTTGCCAGTTGCCATCAGTTGTATCATTTTCAGTAACACAACCCAACTGAGGCTCACTTGCCATCCATAATCAGCCCATTAATATATTTTCGAAAATTGAGAAATATGCATTAAAAAACTTTTTATTACTCCAAAACTATGCATTTATTGCCAAAATATGCACTTACCACCAAAATATGCAAACATATGCAACTACAAATCGATGCCAAACTACTTAATTAGTCAATACCTCTTTATCTATTACCACAAAAAACATACATTTGCATGAAAGTCCGAGCCCTTGTTATAACTATTTTAAGTTTGTATAATGATATGAATATTTGTTTTGTTTAAAGATTTTCATAATCGTTTTTTGCAACATTAAAAAATTATTAAAAAATTCATTGTGTATATTTTTCTTATAAAACTTGTTTTGTATTATTAAACTCAATACTTTTAGACCTTTATCCAGCTCTAGATATCTTAACAAAATGTAATAAGTACGCATTAAATTAATTTTTCAACCATTATAAAATTTTTTTATAAATTTAATGTAACCGATAAAAATTACCATGCTTTTTCTGATCAATATTAAAAAAACATTTTTCCAATTCTACATAAAATTTTGTCGCGAATCGAATGCTGACTTTTAATTTAAAATCCAACTGTAAACTAAAAAGTTATAAGGGAATACTAAAAACAAGTCAAGACAAACAAAAATTTGTTTTTTCTTTATAGTCAAATATCTTCTAAGCTATGAGAGATACGGAAACAAATGTGATGACATCATTTCTTTGTATTTTTTAGCTTAACTATTAGCCTTAAGTATAGCTCGACTAATAGCCCAATTCACTATGTCAGTTTTACACGTTTTCCGACCAATTTCTGATTGATTTCTTTGTTTTGTATTCGCTAAATGGCTTAGAGCATATTTAGGTCGTTGTCTTTGAAAATGAAAAATTATTGCGTCCAATAAAATAATTGTTTGAATTGCCACATTAGAATAATTATAAGTTGAACAAAAAATACAGGCCAAATAATTTTTTAAACTATTATGGTTTTTGACTTGGCAGTACCTTATTTCCAATTTCTTGTAGGCAAGACAAGAACCTCGAAACTCAAAAGAAAAAATAATAACGAGTTACTGAATTGCATTAGTGAGTGCTTTCCGTCTATAGACGTAACGTTTTTTGAGTGGCAGGTGGGCAACTTTGGCCCACTGTAACTCCTCTCGTGCTTGAACCAAAAGGCCACAGAAATACGCGTTAAAAAGACCGACTCCTTCCAAGAAGTCCAAGCTTTATTACCATTAATTTTGCAAAAGTTCCCACTGTGCAGCGATACAATGCTCATATTGCGTCGACGCTCCAATAAGCAAATATATATAGCTACGATAGTGTTCACCGAAGATATCGTAAACAGACTTCGATTTGTTATAAATATAAGAGGGAAAAATAGCCCCTTGTATCTTTTATACCTTTCAAAAAGCTGATTGAGTGTTGCCTTTGCGATTTAGCTCATCATCGAACTGAATGCCAAAAACACCAATAGCTAGCAATTCCTAATACTTATGTACATATATCACCCATAACTACAGATGACTATGCATATTCATCTGTAGTTATGGGTGAAGCACTTGCGCTCTATTCACACAGAAAAAAATAAGTTTCGTTTTTGATAACAAACATCCCGGTATTCAATAATTTTTTTTTTCAAATTTCCTGTGATAAAGAATTCCCCTATATTGATAACAGAATTATTTCAAAATAAAAATATATATATATATAAATTAAAAAAATGTTGACATGGCTGGAATACGAACACGGGCTTTCCGGACGTAAAGCATACACTCTCTAGCTGAGCCATATCCCATTTATTTTTTTATGGGATACAACTTGTTTTAAGTACTTATGTATAAAAAGAAAAGTAATAACCGGCATGGAAAAGAAATACTTACAACGTAATATTTTATTATGTTAAAGATAAATGTTATTGAAATTCATATTTTTTTTAATAACATGGTCTTATTGAATATAATTCTTGTCTATTTTTTTCTGTGCATGAATAGCAAACAAATGCTTCTGGTTTTCTATAAGAATAGTTAGATATTTTAGAAAAATATCAAGTAATGTAGGACCCCTATAGTATCCCTGAATAGAACCTCCCATTTCGAAAAGGACATGAGTCACGCGCTTTACAACCATCATTTTCTATGTCATTTTATTTACTACAGACGTGTTTTCCATATTCCATCTGAGAAGTGGTAATGTAGGGTATCAAATAGTTGGCTATATTTTCTTTATTATGCTAGTTATCAGTAGTACTACAAAAGTATGATCCTCGTACGTAAAATCTTCACAAAAACTATAGTTATAACAAATTATATTGCCGTGGCGCCTTTAACCATAATTTAGATATTAATTATCATACAAATTACTTCTACTTAAAATAAACTTAAAATAAATGAATAAAAGCAATAAAACTTTTAAAATATTTATTAAGATATTTTTCAATATAATTCAGTATGTAAAGATTTTTTTATAAGCGGCGAAAAGTGTGGAGGTGTGTGTCTAACAAAAATAAAAAAAATCACCATAAACGGAAATGCTTTTCAAAAAAAAAATAAAAAATTAAGACATTTAAATAATTCATGTACAAATCAAAGCCACAAAATTTGAATTGATGAATTGATTTTCATACAAAAGAAAAAAATATATAATATTATGAGTTTATTTTTCATTTAAATTGATTTGAAAATAAAAAATTAATTGATTTTCTAAAGAATTAAATGATCAACACATTTCAAAAGGTGGGTGAAATTAATTTCGAAAAAATTGTTTTAATAAAAAGACTCTTCACAACTCAATCCTAAAGTATTTCATTCAAATCAAATATTTGATTTAACATGTCAGTGTCAAAAGTCAACTTTGTTGCTTAAGAGATTGATCTGTAGATCAACAAGATCCAGGGAAGGGTTTCCTTTTTCTTTATTTTCTTTTAATATTTTGTTTATCAAATCGCTTCGAAAGAAAGCAAGCAAACAAGGAAAGTAACAAGTATTTTTTAATCAAAATCCAGTACAAATAAAAAAAACCAACAAAAGGTGTGTCTTTTGTGGTTAAAAATGTACTCGTATTGTAATTTTTTTTTTTTCTTCAGCAATGAATTATTTAACTTTTTTGACTTCTCACTTCCCTTTGTTGTTTGTATTATTTTATGCACGAGGCCTGTTCTAGAACTATATTTTAACGTTTGAGTTTAAAGTTTGAGAATGAACACTGTGCTTTATAATTTTTGTAAAAAAGTTTTCCTAACCAATCAATATAAAAGTCGAAATAGATTCTAGTCAGCGGTGTTTTTTTCAATTTATCTTGTAAATAATACAACGCAATAAAATAGAGGTTTTTTAGAGTTGTTTGAATAAAAATAGCTGATTGCTATGTATTTATGTATTTTCATTTGTTGCTTATGATGACATCATTAGATTTTCCCTAACAGCTCTAGTTCTACAGATATGCATACCTAGTGACATTTAATATCTGCATAATTTAAAAATTTTTGTATTATTCGATTAATATTTCACGAACGGTCGTCAGAATCTAAAATACTTTCTGGATGATTAATCTACACAAAAATCTCTTTCACTTGAGTAGAATCACATTGGTGACTATATTAGGATATCTTACTGTTATTGCAAGGATGTTAAAAATTGTGTGTTTTTTGTATAGCCATTAAAACTTTTTTTTTAATTTTCTGAAATCTGAAAGGGGAAAACTAATGATGCCGTCGTAATCAAAAGGTGAAAATACATAAGGATGAGCTATTTTTGTTAAACAACTAAGCCGCTGCTCCGTTGAATAATATGTGTATTAAAAAAGTGCTCTGTAAAGATGAGTATTAATTAAGGAATTATTGATGAGCTCGCGACCGAAATCACGAAAAAATCATAAGAAAAGCATTGGATGACTGAGGAAGAGTAGATTTACATCTTGGTCCAATGACATTTGACTTATTAGTTATTTTAGTGAATTTTTCTTACCTTGCATTTTATCCTACAGCAAGTGATCTAAAGTACACATATTGTAAGCAAGGATCCTAAATAATCAGGGCTATTCGGGCGAATTTTATAGAAATTGGATTGGAAGTGTTTTATGAATTTATATCGGTGAAGAATAATTTTGGTAACACATTTTGTTGATAGAACCTGCTGGCGAAGCATATATGTCGCAAGATTAAATAGTATTTGAAAGTTATAACTCTTTTTGGACTGTTACGCGGAAAAATTGGCGTCGAACGAAAATGACATTGAAGGCTGGTGAACAAGTATTTTAGAATACATACAAAGTGAAAGAAAACATATGTTTTCTAGAATTTACATCTCCAACGTATTTTAGAATAGCAAAAAGTGAAAGAAGCGAGTATTTGTGGTGAAAGTGACTTCCCGAATAGCCCTGAATAATTATGCTCATTTTACAGGTACCAAGAATTTTACCACTTTTAAGAAATATTCTATAAAAATGTATTTCAATTATTATGCATAAAATAAAAATTTATTCGTAATAATTATTCGAAATTTTTATCGAATAAAAGTTATAACTATTAAGTCCTTGATTGTAAGTAGAAATAAACGCTCCTGATCTTCTCTTTCAATGCTTGACATATGCTGGGTCTACTATGAGACTTAGTGTCAAGCTATTTAAGTGTATATATAAGCAGCGTTGTCAACTCAGTGCTTTTCGCACCGTTTTTAGTGCTTTTTCAACTTTTCGACGCGAAAAATTTTGGTGCTTTTTTAGTCTAATTTTTGGTGCTCAACCCAAAATTAAAAAAAATAATTTCTTTATCTAAAAAATGTTTTTCTAGTGTAAAATTCTTTGCTAATGGAACTAGTTCCTGAACACGTTTTTTTGCAGTCTTGTAGAATAATACAAAAATAGATTTGAATAATCAGTGGTGCTTCATCTTTTGTCTTTTTTGTCGAGTCCCAATTAACTAATTTTTGTACGTATTTCGTTTGCTTCAGATTTCAAAAACTTTCCGTTTTCTACTCTTACGTGCGCATCACGTGGCGTAAGAACTAGCGCGATACTTTTTATTGTTTCTTTTTATAGCCGTCTAAACTAGGGTGTCTCGGCCATTTTTTGACAAATGTTCGTCATATTCAATATTGAATAACTTTAGAGCGCGTCATCGGATATTAATAACTTTTGTCTCATTCAAAAGGTTTCAGTCTTCTCCTAATAAATATTGATTAAAATGACATAGCTTCCCGTTAGATAGTCCTCTAAAATGCCAAAGTATCCTGAAAAAGGTATTTGTAATATCCTTAATTTTTAAACCGACATTAAAAAAGGATGTTATGAATTGGTGTGTATTTTTTATGTTTGTATTGGCATAACTCTGTCATTTGTGAACCGATTTTCAAAGTTCTTTTTTGTTTGAAAGGGTTCGCTTGCTGAAAATCGGTGAGGAAGTTCAATCCCACCAATCAAAACTCTGCCGCTTGTAAACCGATTTTTTTTGAAAGCGTTTGCCTGCAGTTTTGTTGCTTATTTTTTTCAAAAATTGGTGGGAAAATTTGCTTCACCTAGCAATATGTGAACCGATTTTCGACATTTCTTTTTTCAAAAATTTGTATATATCCCCCGGAAATATTGATTATCGCATAATCCTCCATTTATGAACCAACTTTCAAAACTCTTTATTTTTTTTTTTTGTGTTTCAAATGAAAGATCATAATATCTTTGCATTGAAGTCGGATTTTTTGACATATCGCGACCTTAGTATTGGCTTAGCCCATATGCCAAAAAGTCGGAATGGAGAAAAACAACAAAGAAGATTTACAAGAAAACTTTCTCAAAATATATCCGATAGAATTTTTTTGTATTCTCACCACTGCTTCCGTCATATGTTTGGAAGAAAAATGTACATTTTTGTGAACTTTCATCAATCCGATTAGAAATTAACATCTTTTTACTAAAAGTAAAATATCTTGTTTTGTGCTCCAGTTACCACTTTTTTATTTTATTTGTAAAAAGTAGGTTTTGTTGCTCCATGTGTATACTAACGGCTGTGTATTGAGTAACTTGCTATTGAGATGAAGTTTTCTACTTTTTATTGAAAATAAGCGTATAAATGTTATTAGAAAGGATATTTACATGGAATAAAAAGTTAATATTGATGAAACTTGGTATTTTACTTGATTTCTGATTTTTATTTTTTATTTAAAAAAAAATTTTTTTACAAAAAATTTATCAAAAATGATGATATCGAGCACAATGAATGCTTGATATCTTAGAAACCAGGGCTCAAATCGTCACATCCGTGATCGTATCGGCAATCGTACTAAAATGAATTACGTGACACGTTAATCGTATAAACTGTATGGGATTACAGTACGTTCACGTATGTCATAATCAGAAAATGGCGTTTTTACGTGACGAGTTGTACGTTTACGAACGTGACGATTTGAGCCCAGGAACAATTTCGCGAAACAGTTTTTGGATTCTGAAAGAGGGTATTCAAAATATATATACCCCATACTTAACTCAATTTTTTTTGAAAATGGTCGGTGGGCCAAAACAATACTAAGGTCGCGATATTTATTATATTTATTACAGAGTTAACTACAACTGACAGGTCTTTATTGTACAAAGTCTTTAAGTAGGAATGAAAACAGATTCAATAGTTACGGTTTTTTCTTTATGATAACAGACAGGCTCATTTCAATGAAAAACCTGTAGCAAAAACTATGATGATCATATATAATGAATTAATATCGGATATGATATATTAAGCTCTAAAAAATAGAAAACTACAAAAAGGTCTGAAAAATTTTTGCGTTTAGTGGATTTAATTTTTCTAAAACGAATCGTTTTAAATCGGCTCGATTTACAGAACAGGCAGGTATATAACAACCTTTTTAAATAAAACTAAAAAAAATTTATATTCAGTGCTTTTTTGTAGAATTACGCGTTTTTTTACTTGTTTCATTGCTTTTTGATATCTAAAAGTTGACAACGCTGTATATAAGTCTCATCCACGATACATGGAGAGAAGCCACTCATGGAAGATAATGAAAATAATGGCGCTCAGAATAGTTTTTTTGGACATCTAAACTTCAGCAGGAATGGAAAAAAAAGATAGAAGAAACTATATTTCTTTGGGTTTTAGCCATTTAGTTGCGTCGGAAGAGTGTTGTTTATTATAAACTGCTCTGACGGGAGTGTGTCAACTTCTGAAAGCAACGTTGCTCTCTTCTGCCGGGTGGGTTGAATATTAATTGATGTTAATTTTCCTAATTCCTTGTTCCTTCGAATATTGATCATGTCTAATTTGTTTCTAAATATACATACGTGCGTGTAAAACTGGATTAAAAAGCAAATTACTTTGGAATAATCACATTAAGTTTGAGTTTTCAAACAAATTCCCAAAATTTGGTTAGAAAATTTTAGGTACCATCCTCGTATTTCTTTTATTCAAAAAAATTTAATAGTTAAACAAAGTTGATTTTATAGTTCCTACTTATATAAAAAAAACATATCAAATGTCAAGAAGTGTATTTAAACTTTTTTCACAGGGAGTTTAATTTGGTTTTTTACGTCGTTAATATTTGCCTCAATAAATGTTGACGTGTTGAGTTATTTGACTATCGCTAGTTGAACTCTAAACCTGTAGATATATAAGGTTACGTTTGCATATTTTTAGATACGTAGAGAAAAAAAATTATATGATTCATATTTAACTACATACTAGGAATTAATAGATATAAAAAATCACCTGCTTCATTATTATTTACGCAAATATTTTATCTACTGGTTTTCAGTCGGTTCTTAGATATAAATGATAAGAAATGCAAATAGTGTCTTTTTTATTTTTAAACACAATACATTTAACCGGTGTATGTGTTACACGTAAAATAATCTTTAAACTAAACCTTAAGATGGACACTTTTGGAATCAGTGTTACTTAAGCATTATAGAGTCAGACTCATGAGTCAGACTCATGAGTCCCAGCTTTCAAACACTGCAGTGTTTGAAAGCAGGGACCACAAATAATGATTATTTTCCAAATTTCAGCCAAAAAATAATAGTGGAAAAGAATTGCTTGCTATAAAAAGTATATCAATATAATTTTTATAACAGGTTCTATATTTGTCTGCACTAATTTTTATTTATTTAAAAAATTAACTTAAAAATTATTTTCTGAATTTTATTTTGTGCTTAGAAAATAAAAGTACTTAATTTTTGACAGACAACAAAATGTATTTAAGGTCTAATTTATCTCCACAGTTCGTATATAAACTTTTATTTGTTAAATTTAATTATATATAGTTTTTATTTAGTAAGCAAAAAATAAAAGTTAAGAAATAACTGTTGTATCCCAACCAAAAAGTAAAACTCAGAAAATAGCAATTAAAAAGTAATTTTTTTTAAAACTTTTAACCGGTACGGTCCCTGTTTGAAAGAGCTGGAACTTGATTTCGAAAACGAAGCAATTTTAAAAGGTGCATTTCTAACAATATTTCTGCATTAAAAAGAAATTTATCACAAATATTATAAAAATACATACTTCTTTATTATAAAGAATTTTATCATAAAAAGTATAAAAATTTAATGAAAACTATAAAAAAACTAACAAAAAATAATAAGTCCAGTAGTGCAGAACATAGTGAATTTTACTGTCGGGAGCCACACTCTAAAACATTACTTGAAATTTAGTATCATACATATATTGTCTAAATTTGTGTTGAAAAATTCTGGTTGTCTAAAATTGCATCGAGCTTGTAGTTATTTGTAACAAAACAACATAATTTGTCTAATTTTTCGCAAAAATAGAAATCTGCTGTCTAAATAACATTAAAATTTTGGATATTAAGCAATCTGTCTAAAAAACAGTAGAACAATTTTTAAGCAATAGAAGCACGCTATATTTTTCTTCGGTCATCAATGTTTAATTTCTGGTATTTAAAGGGTTTTAAATATAAGTTTTGTAAGTATTGGTAAGTAAATATTGTTACCTTATAAACAAAATTCTAAGGATTTTTTCTTGTTTTAATAAATGTAATGAATTAAGAAAATGTACTTCATACATTTTTATTAAAGAAAAAACTTTTCAAATTAAGTATATTTTGTCCAAGTGAAAAAATTTTACATAAAGTATAATACGCCTATAGTTATGTGGTAACTACGATAGGCTATCAGTCAGGAGGTCACCGTTCGAAGCTGAACACCGCCAATCGCTTTATATGCGTTTTCCTTTTATTTTTTTGTATTAAACATATTTTGTTCAAAAATCAACAAAAATAATGCTTGTCTAATTTTAGGTCGATAATAATCAGTAAAGTGTTGCCGACAATTATCGTCCTAATTTTCAACAAAAGTGTTTTAGAGTGCATTATTAAGAAGATTTCATTTTAATTGCTTCCCGACTGTAAAAGTCGCCATGTTCCGCACTACAGGACTTGCTATTTTCTTTTTATTTTTTATGCTGTTGGGTATTTTGATTTAAAAATATTTATTTTTTTATTTTGAATTTTTAGTTTTTTTTAAGTTCATTTTGTACACAGTTTGGTTTTTGGTTTTTTGTTTAAATAAATCTTGCCCTTTTCACGAGACAATTGCTTTGAAGTCTCACACCATTTCTTTTTAAGCTCTGAATTTAGTGGTTAATGAGAGAGCGAAGAGTATACATGCATAGTAGTGATGTTACTAATATTCGTATTCGAATCACCGAATATTCGCCTCTTTCATGATATTCGTATTCGCCAAATTCAAGCGAATATTTCACGAATATTTTGTGAATACGTTCCAAAAAATAATATATATAAAAAATACTGAAAATTAAACAAAAAATATTAATTTTTACTAAAAAATTTTTGTCTATAACGCAAAACAATAATCTTCTTTTAGTAAAGAAAAAAGAAATGAAATATATTTCACAACGACAGGGTATTTAAAAAGTAAAGTCCTGTTAAATTAATTTATTAATCATGTTAAAGTAATACTCAAAGCTCAGTAGAGGAATGTTGAACTTCAAAAATAAAAGTTTTGAAGTCTTTTCTCCATCAAGCCTATTGCGCGATGTGTAAATAAGCTCCGCACCACTAAACACTTGCTCGCTCGGAACACTCGCCGCTGGTGTCACTAAATATTGCCTGGGTACAGGTCGTATTTTCCCTTATTTACTTTCCACCAAAAATGTAAAAAAGTAGCATTCAGGTGCTAAGTTAATAATTTCAAATTGCGTCATCGGAATATCATAATAATGTTAAATACCTATAGTGTTGTGACAGTTTTTCTCAATTTATTGTTATTGACGCAAAGGGTAGATTTTTTTCATTAATTTTGAAATATTAAGTGGTACTAACTATTTGGATTGAATATTCGTATTCGAATTCGGCGAATATTGTTTCAGATATTCGTATTCGTATTCGCGGAGATTAAAAATTGATATTCGCAACATCACTAATGCATAGTAGCTGTGTAGCAGGTATGGCAAAGTTGGTACAATTGTACCATTTTTGGTGCAATTCGGATTTTAAAAGTACAATGGTACACCAATTGCTTATTTACTACAATTTATAATTTTTTTTAGAAAGAGCTGCAATATTTTTTATTGAGATAAAATATTTTATCCTTTTCGTCCGCTCGTACATCTGCCACTTTTATCTGAATTAAAATTAAATTTTGCGAAGTATTGAAAACAAAATTTGATTTAAAAGTTGTCAAATAAGGTTAGCTCACAAAACGTCTCTATAATTTCAAGCTCTTACTGATCATGATAACTATTAGAGTCTGGAAGAAATAAAATTTTATAAATTTATTTGCATTGTAGTAAAGGTAAATTTTTCGGAACATTATTGAAACTATCAGCCATGTCACAGATTCCGTTCGGATTAATTTTGATTCCGTAGTTGTTATTCCGAAAAACTACATTTTTGGTGCTTCAGATTCCGTTTATTTTGTATTTCGATTTTCCAATGATAAAGTTTTTATACCTTTAGGCGTTTGCTTAATCTTGTTCTTAGATGCAGAGCTCACATTGAACATGGAAAGCTCATGACCAAATATTTATATGACGCTCTCAAAAGAATGCACGATTTTTAATATTTACTGCAAATGAAGTCTATAGAAAAGTGTTTTTCAATTCCACTTTGAAATTTAAAAGTGGTTTGATTACGAAGAAAATTTTAGATTTTCGTTTTCTGAAGAAGCAACTTACGGAACTGAAACCACTTCCGATCGGAATGGTACTCTGTGACATGGCTGTATGTATGTCGTTCTCCCTTCCAATAGTTAGTTTGTGAGCTATTTTAGCTTAGAAATTGCAATAGCCAAATCCGACTTAAGCACAGTTTCCCTTTTGCCACAGATATATGTACAGAAAAGTGATGTATTTTCTGTACTTAAAGAAATGTGTCTGGCTTCAAAAATCTGTTTTGGTACTACAATTATGCCCAAAAAAATACAATTTTAGAGAACGTTTGGTATAATTGTAAAATCTCATTTGCCATCCCTGCTGTGTTGGTATTTTGTCAAATACATACAGTGTGTAAAATAAATGATGATGGAAAAGAAAGTACTTTTTATTAGATATAAAAATATATTTTTGTGAAAAACTAAGGAGATTGATACAAAATGTATTGGAAATTTACCCATTTTACCAAGTAAAAAATAGCAAATTCAGGGCGAACTGCATTATTTACATTTTTACGACCAACATAACTTCTTGTGATGAAATTTTAATAAAAATCTTTGCGTCTACTTTATCGTGTCACTATACTTCAAAATCCTCTCATCAATACAGCTGCAAAATATTTTTGGGCAAGAATGGGTTAAAGCACAGTCTAACCAGACGCGACACGAGCCGGAAGATATTGCCGTCTCAGCCAAAGTGGCCAGCATCACAAAAGAGAAATAACCCTGTCGGAAACTTAGTTAACTTTAAATTAACTTTAAGCTAACTATTTCCCAACTAGCTCTGACTGACACTTGGATTGCTTTCCAATGGAAACAGCTAACTATTTTAGCATTGCGATGTCCTAGGCGATAGTCAATTGTCCCACTCTGCACTACTTTTCAACTAACTTAAGTTGACTTTATTTAAGTCACCTGGTAGTTAGTATATTTGCAAAAAGATGTTGCAGGGGTTCGAACTAGGTATCACACGTTTTATAGTTAATACGCTGACCACCCAGCTAAGGTACCTTTTAAAATAGCAACAGCAAATAGTTAATATAAACTTGAAATGAGTTTCAAAATAGCTGAGAGTAAAGTTGTTGGCTCTCACCAAATCCGACTATGTACTCAACTTAAGAATTGATTTTCTGGATTTCATTCTGGATTACATTGTATTTAGCTTTTAGTTAATTTAAGGAAAGTTAATTATAAGTTGATTATTTTTGTAGTCGACTAGTGATTATCCGACAGGGAAGAACATATTAGTACTTCCTTTTGTTTTGTTTTACGCATACATTTGTAAAATGTGCAACACTTTTAATTGGATAAAATGAAACATCAACAATCTGTTGTCTCTTTCCCAACTACCCGGCATAAAAAACTGATTTGGGCAATTTTCAACCGTCAAAGATGACGTGTCTGGTTAGACTGTGGTTTAAAATCAACTTTTTACGCAGTCGGACTTTTTGGTTGCTAAGCAACATTGAACCAATTTATTATTCCTAATTAAATTTAAGCATCTGCATATGTAACTCGTAAAAGGTCCGCCAGATAACTTTTTTTTTTAATATGCTATAAAAAAAATACTGAATATTTTCTCAAATTTCTTTTTTTATTTGAAAGTACAATGCTTCCGGTTAATAATGAAAAATAATTTCATTCAAATGGCTGCCTCGGCTGGCAGTAGCCTACACGATCGGTCCAATTTTTAAGCACATTATCGATTGTGTGCAGCTGTATTTCACCAATGGCAAAATCGGCATCTTCTGTAAGTCGATCGCAGGCCCACTTAGCGAAGCGAAAACGCATTGGATGGTCAGTTGGCTTCAACTCCTGAACCAATTGGACTTTGTATGGCGTCATACCAAGGTCTTTATGCAAAATTCGTCTCAATGATGTCTCCGAAATGTTCAATTGTTGAGAACGACGGTGAATTGATGTTGATGGCGCTTCACGCACACTTTCTGCCACAGCAGCAATATTTTCGGGTGTACACACTGTTTTTGGCTTTTCACGTTTTGGTTTATTGATGGAGATGCCAGTTTCTTTCAATTTTTTCACGAGATAACGAACATACGGAGCTGACGGTGCTTCTCTTCTTCCAAAATCCGTACGCAATTTTCAAATTAATGTCGCAATATTTCCCAGCGTTGTTGAAGCGTATACACAACCATATTCGTTCAGCGGAAGGATAAAACTAATTATCTGTCAAATCAGACATGAGCTAAGTGTTACCATTCACGAAATAAGCACTAGTTGAAAAAAAACGTCAGATGGCGGACCCTTTATATATTTTTATAAGCTTCTTTGAATTTCCTTTATTTTGATACACCACTCGATAGGTTTGCTAAATTTTTTTAAACGTATTACATGTTCACGCCAAAAATCCGCTATTTTGATTTTTCTTTTCAAACACTTGGGTTCTTCAGATGAATATAGCGATACCTAAACTGTCGAAATCCATATAGTCGTTTGGAAGATACGAGGTATTAAAGCAATTTACAAACATACATATAAGAAACGCGTGAAAAACAGAACCCTTCTTGGCAGTCGGGTACAAATGTCTTAAAATTCAGCCTTAGAGGCGAACATTGTGTTCACGTTAAATAGTTCCCATGAACAAAAAATTGGAAAGGGAATACATTGCACGTGAACTGTTATTCCCGATAAGGGTGATTGTTTCCTGAGGATTTGTTAAGTTATTTATAAGTCTGAGAAATTTCGAGCCAATGAGAGAAATGAAATTTAGCTTCCATCGATTGAATTTTTCTTACAGTGCAAAGCACAGAATGGTACAAAAAACTACCTAGTGTAATATACAACTGCTGAATTTAGATAACGTTGAACGTGTCCAACTTAATAAAAAAAATTTATGCTCTCTTTTATATATATCGCACACTAAATAATAAGCAGTCCCAACTGAAAAAAAAAAGAAAATGTTCAAAAGAGGCAAAAAATAAAAATTGAAAATAATCGTTATTTTCGCGCTATAAAAAAAAACTAAAAAATAAGAATTATTTTACGATCAAAAAATAAAACTCAATTATAATTCTTATTGACTGATTTTTTTAGTAAAAATTGAAAATAACAATTGACGGCCCTTTTCACAATGTACGATTAAGAGTTAACATGGACTTTAACGGCAAGTTTTGTAAGTAGAACTTGCCGTTAAAGTCTTCGTTAGCTTTTAATCACACATTGTGAAAAGAGCCGCAAATCGATTTTTTTATGATATTACTCATAATCGTTACGGTCCCTGGAATTCACCGATTTCACATCTTTTTCAAAAAGTGGAGTTTTCATCAGGCTTGGACATATTGAGATCAAATGGCTGTAGGTATGTGTGTGTACGATTGCATGTGTAAGTATGTAAACAACCCTGAAGGACTTTGTCTCCAGTACTTTGTCCCCAGTACTACTGACTAATTGTACCCCAGGATATGTTCTGTGCTATAGACATTTAGCATGTGCTTGTTATTCAGATTCCACTACTGACCTCGGAACTATTGACTTACTATAGACTAAGTGGCTCTTATGGGACCACATTGAGATATTGGCACCAGAGATTCACTAGTGCATTTTAATGATTCTAGTCAACACATATGACATTTTTTACTAGCTAAGGTAATTAAATTAGATTTTTTATGAACATTTTTAGTTTTGCATATAGCCGCATTTATTTTCAACACAACAAACTGAGACAAAAAAAAATCGTTTTCTAGCATCAAAAGCTTCTCTTTCTATTAAAGGCAAAATAAAAAGTGTACACGATTCGTTGACAATGTCACAAAAAAGTCACCAAACTTGTCGACAGTGGTGACTGGGAGACATTTGTCCCCTGGCTTTCTTCAGGGAACTTATAGCTTTTGAACAGCACACAAAATTTTCGCCATTCTTAAGATTTTGGATTAAATTAGATATGGTTCAAATATTTAACTTATTTTTTCGATAAATAACAGTTATTGCTTATAATCAGGGCTCGGAATTTCATGCAAATGCATGACTTTTGTGGTGATAGATAAAGAGGTATTGACTAATTATCTATGCGAGTCATCAAATTTTAAGTAGTTTAGCATCGATTTGTAGTTGCATATTTTAATTTTTGAAAAAAAAAATGGATGGCAGCCGAGCCTCATTTGGGTTGACAGTTGCTTAAAATCATACTATTGATGGCAACTGGAAACTGAGATCTGTCGGCTTCAGTTGCTATTTAGTGCCTTTCTGGCAACCATTAATTTTCAGTTGCCGGCTGGCAACGCAACTAAAGTTCGGTTGCATTAAATAAAAGACCCAATTATGTTTGTTTTATGTTTTTTTCTCTAATATTAATAAAAAATTATTATTTTAGTAAATGCATATTTTTGTGCATATATTTAATTTTTTAATTTAGACACTTCGTTTTCATTCATCTGACAAACGACTGGGATAAGCATTAAAAATGGTAATTAAAATTTTAAAAATAAATGTAAAATTTTAACTGAAGAAAATTTATAAAAAATAACGAATATGCAATAATCGTTGGTTGACTTTTCTTAAAAATATTAAAAAATAAAAATCTTTTATCTTTTAGCTTATGCAGGCAGTTTTCGCTCAGTTGGGTTCAAGAAAAAGAAAGATGGATAGAGGTTGAAGAATAAAATAAAGAGAATAAGGGATTTGATTATAGAATATTAAGGAAAGGATGCACAAGAAGTTGCAGATATGGAAGCAGAAGTACTGGTAGAGAAGAAGAGAATAGAGCTAGCACGTGCCCATGAGATGCTTCCATTGTTCCTGATGAAAGAGCTGAGTCCGTTGAACGTCGCCGACGTCATCTCAAAAAGACTTGCAAAATATTGGTGACCAATCATTACATCTTGAGTAATAAATTGTCTCCGATTCCTCCACATTTCGGCAGCTTCCGCGGCAGCTTCCCATTAGCCTGATGTGATTACAAAATTCCCAGTGACCAGTAGTCATTGCTACACTATCATCATCCAATTTGGGGACACATGGTATTCGTAGACCCGGTTAACCGTGATAGATGTTGTATATATGTACACCTGTCAGGAACCTGATTGCGTATACAGCTGTTAAGAACCAGATTGAGCTTTTGCTGTCGTTGAACATTCTATAGTCATTGAACATTCACCACTTATTAGGTTAACTCGATTTTGTGTAGCTTTAAAAAAATTTAGGTCTGTTCAATAACTGGAAGTTGTTACTAATTGTTACTATGTAGTTGTTACTGGAAAGTGTACACGTCAGGGATGCAAAAGTTTGTACAATTGTACTTTTTTTAGCACTATCTGAAAGTCAATAGTACCCCAATGGCTAATTTAGCACTATTTCGAAAATTTTCAAATGCTGCGAAGTCTTAAAAGCTAAAGTGGATTTTAATAATGAAATATTTTTATGGGTTAACAAGTTTGCCCTAGAAAATTGTGTATCAGGAAGAACTTCTAGCATTGTACCATTAATATTAAAAAATTTTCCTAATATTGGATGTTGAGATCTGCAAATATGGAAAAGATATTGCAAACCAAAGAGCGTTACACTGATTGTTTCGACTGCCTCCAATATAATCCTAGCACCTAGCAAAAAGGATGTACATGTTCAAATAAACTGAATCTTGTACATCTGAGCACGACCCGGTGAATTTCAGTATTTGAATGTGTAAAGCATATTTTTAAAGACTTTCAATCATTAAAAATATTTTTAGATTTCAAGAAACTTTCAATAAAATTAACTCGGCCGTTCAAATACGTACTTGAATGGTTTTCATATGTACTTATACGCTTAAAGTACATATGAAAACCATTCAAGTATGTATTTGAACGGCCGAGCTAATTTTATTGAAAATCAATATATTTTTTATTAACTGAATATATTGTATACCTATTTTATTCAAAATAGTGTTACTGCCGTATTCATACGAAACTATTTAGGTTTGATATGAAAAAAATGCACAATTACATTGGAACTAACTTTATTTCTACTATTTACAGATATTTTAACTAAAAAATTTTTATGTACAAGCAATTCTACTTTACGCATAAAGCTAAAAGATAAACCTTTTTTACCATAATTTGTGTTCAAGAAAGATCGTGTATCTCATTTACTTTTTACCCGACTGCACACGCAAGGAAGGGCATTGTGTTTATCAGCCTACATATGTCTGTATCAGAGTTGTGGAATATAGGTATTTGAAATTTTTAAGTTTAAAATACAAATGGTTTTTTGTTCTTCAGTTTCAAATAAAATAATAACATTGAATTAAAAATTTTAAGAACCCCCGAAGAAAATAGATGATAACTTCAAAACGGCTGGACCAATTTTCTTCAACCATAGCTAAGAACACTCGCGATCAAGTCACCTTTCAAAAGGAAAAAAACTAAATCAAAATCGGTACAGCCGTTTGGTCTGTACGAGTGTTCCACACAGATACACAGTACAAACTTATAACACCCCTCTTTTTTGTCGCCAAAAATACGCCATTTTGTGAATATGAAAAAATAAAAAGTCGGCGAACTATATTAAAATAGGTATCATTCGACAGGTATTTGAAAATAATCTTTAGGTTTAGGATCTGTGACGGTTTAAATTTGTATAACAATCAAAAAAAGCAATTGCGTAAAAAGTGAACTTTTAACAAAAAATATAAAACCAAGCTGTCTGTGTACGAAAACTAAAAAGAATACAAATAAAAAATAAATTTAAAAAATCAAAAAACCCGACTGTGTAGAAAACTAAAAGAAAAAAAATAATAAGTCCAGTGTGCGGAACATAGCGACTTTTACAGTCTGGAAGCATTAAAAATCGAATCTTCGCAATAATGGTTCGCGGATGTAAAATTAGCTATGTTCCGCACACTGGACTTGGATCCGAAATGAGATTTTACAAATTGTACTAACCTTAAAAAAAGTGTACTTTTTTCAGTCCGAGTGTACTAATTTTTTTTTTAAATAGTTTTTATTCAAAATTATTTAAAATATATACATAAGGATTCATTTGTACTACAAATTTGTATGTGCGTAAAGTATTTAACAATTAACAAAAATGAACATTGACGTTCATTTGCATTAAGTACTTATATGTGATGATCCGTTTAAAAAGCGACCTTATTTTAGAATTTTTTCTGTAGTTTTAAAATCTGCAATGCATTTTACTCTGTGTTGCTCCTTTTTTTTCTACGAGCGAATTGCATAAAATCTTGTGTATAAAAATAGCATTTCAGAAAAAGGGCCCTAACTTCCCCATGCATTTCATATGAAGGAACTTAAAGCCCCTTTCTCTCTAAATATAGAGGTTGGGAAAAATCTCTTTTTAATTAATTTCGGATAATTCCACTTGTAAAGTGAGGGGAGCATACCTGAGCAGCTATCTGTGGCCCTACGGAAAATTCTTGCTCACAACATCTTAGTAAATTATAGCAGCAAATCCATTGTTTGGATTAGATTGAAGATAGTCGATCTCTTGAATATTCAAGAGAACACTTAAGATGGCTCATAGCCGAAATCGATATATTTATCAGCCAAATTTGACGTGTAATGACGAAAAATCGTTCGAAACTCAAACGAACCCCGTCGGAAAAAAACGCAACGCTCAACTTAATAATTTATACATCCAACGGCACTCGAAAATGTTTATAGGTGAAATATTTTTCCTCTCATTAGGAAGCATTTTTTAATATTAATGTTACGATGCTAGAAGTTTTTGCTAAAACAACATTTTCTGACGTAAGCTTGTTAAACCATAATAACATTTCATTATTAAAATCAACTTTTGCGCTTGAAACTTCAGAGAAATTTAAGTAAATAGCCAAAATTTTTAAATAGTGCTAAATTAGACATTGGGGTGCTATTGTACTTTTGACTTGCAAATAGTGCTAAAAACAGTACAATTGTACCAACTTTTTCATCCCTGTTTTACGCAGTCGGGTTTTTAATATATTTTTTCTTCATATCTAGGAGAGTAAGTTTGTAAATTTCTGCCCACAGAAAAAAAGGAATGTAAAATCAACATGACGCAATTGTGATTTAAAATCATATTAAATTTACAAGAAATAATTTGTCGTTTAAGTGTATTACTGTTTATTTGCTTTGTTCATTGCTACAGTTCACTGTTGTGTTTGCCCTGCGGACAAAGTAACTAGTATGTATGTAGTTAGAACTCTACGAGTTTCTTTTTACTTTTTACTGTACTTTTTTTCATATATCAAACTATCGATTTTAACATTAGGTTGTCGTAGGAGCCCAACTAGTTCATTTGTATACAGCTATATCCCTGTTGGAATCCTAGTTCTTGTAAACTAGTGCTCTTACTTGTTTGTTTATTTAGATTTTGTAACTCTTAAAAAAACTTTGGCTCAACCGAGGTACGAGCACACATTCCTCACATTTCAAGGCAAGTACTCTACCCACTGAGCCACTTTCTACTTACAAGTCGTATACCTGAAATTTAAAAAAATTTTTTTTGACTAGTGCCGTTATTGTCTCGACACAACTAGTAATATGATTGTTCTTTTTTTACTACTATCGTTACTAGTCTTGCTACAACTAGGAATATGACTGTCCTTTTTTGGCCAGTAACATTACAACTAGTAATTACTGTCCCAAAGCGTATCTAAAGGGTTCGCCAGATAACTTTTTTTTTAAATGCTATAAAAAAACTACTGAATATTTTCTCAAATTTCTTTTTTTATTTGAAAGTACAATCCTTCCGGTTAATAATGAAAAATAATTTCATTCAAATGGCTGCCTCGGCTGGCCATGCAATAGCATACACGATCGGTCCAATTTTTAAGCACATTATCGATTGTGTGCAGCTGTATTTCACCAATGACTTCACGAATATTGACCTTTAAAGCATCAATTGTCTCTGGCTTGTCGACGTAACACTTATCTTTTACGGCACCCTACAAATAATAGTCCAACGGTGTCAAATTGCAGCTCCGAGGTGGCCAAACGACATCAGCTCTGCGGCTGATAATGCGATCTTCAAAAACAGGGCGCAAAACATCGAGTGTAGCTTCGGCTGTGTGGCACGTAGCCCCGTCCTGTTGAAACCAAATGTTGCCAATATCCTCCTCTTCAATTTTTGTGAACAAAAATTCGTTCAACATGGCCCGATAACGATCGCCATTGACTGTAACGGCCACTCCTTACTCATTTTCGAAGAAAAATGGCCCAATTATGCCTCTGGACCAAAATCCGCACCAAACAGTGACTCGTTTTGGGTGCGTCGGCTTTTCAATGTATGCGTGCGGGTTTTCTGTGCCCCAAATGCGACAATTTTGCTTGTTTACATACCCGCTAAAATCAAAATGAGCTTCATCTAAAATATGATTTTTTTTTTGCAAAATCGGCATCTTCTGTAAGTCGATTGCAGGCCCACTTAGCGAAGTGAAAACGCATTGGATTTTCAGTTGGCTTCAACTCCTGAACCAATTGGACTTTGTATGGCGTCATTCCAAGGTCTTTATGCAAAATTCGTCTCAATGATGTCTCTGAAATGTTCAATTGTTGAGAACGACGGTGAATTGATGTTGATGGCGCTTCACGCACACTTTCTGCCACAGCAGCAATATTTTCGGGTGTTCACACTGTTTTTGGCTTTTCACGCTTTGGTTTATTGATGAAGATGCCAGTTTCTTTCACTTTTTTCACGAGATAACGAACATACGGAGCTGACGGTGCTTCTCTTCTTCCAAAATCCGTACGCAATTTTCGCACACATTCTGCAACATTACCATGATTTTCAAAGTAATGTCGCAATATTTCCCAGCGTTGTTGAAGCGTATACACAACCATATTCGTTCAGCGGAAGGATAAAACTAATTATCTGTCAAATCAGACATGAGCTAAGTGTTACCATTCACGAAATAAGCACTAGTTGAAAAAAAAAGTTAGATGGCGGACCCTGTAAATCATGTTGAATTAACATGACACGCATATGAAGCAAAATCACTACCAAAAAAGGTTAAATTAACCTGTTTTTCTACAATTTTACATTGAAATTTTTCTGTTAGTGCTTTACTCTCTCGTTGGTAGTTTTGGCTAGGAAAGTAAATAAACAGACCTTTTATAATAAGACTTAAAATACCAAACGCCGGCGTTCATTTCAACTTTCAAAGTCCTACATCTCTTTAAGCAAGCTTTATACACAGAAAAAATTATCATCAAAAAATTTTCAAACAAAATTTTGTCTAAAAATAAATTTCATTTTCAGTAAATGTTCATTACATAATCAATGAATTGTTTGTTTGACTCTTATTTAGGATGCAAACACCAAAAACAACAAGAAAAACTGTGTCGTAAAAAACAACTCCGATGACGACATACACACAAATAACAGCAACAACAATGATAGCAAAAGGAATGCGATTATACCAAGTTTGTTTACTGAAGAGTTTTGATTGAATCATTCTCATTCTCATTCATTTTTTATAGTCTTTAGATAAACATTCAGACTTGAACACGTTTAACAAAGTGAAATTGCATAAATGCTTAATGGATGATGATGATGATGATAAATGACCCAGACAAACTTTTTTTTATATATATTACAAAAAATCCAGTAAATATTTATGTTTAATTAAGTAAACTATTTTGTTTAATATTTGTTAGTATTTTTAGACTAATTGGTTTATAAAATATTGCTTGATATTTTCCAGAAAATCCAGTAAATCTTTTTGTTTGATTTAGTAAATTGTTTTGTTTACAATTTGTAAATATTTTTAGACAAATTGTTTTATAGATTTAAACAATTTATTCACTGAAAAAAACAGGTTTTTTTCAATGAAATTGTTGAGATATTTTTGTCTATATTTACAGATTTGTTTGTAGGGCCGTTCGTAGACGAACTATTTACTATTTCATTGAATTCCTTTACAGAAAATGAAATTTAGTTTTTTCTGTGTACTGTAAAAATATTTTGCATCTGGATAGAAGATATACTTTTATCTACCTATATATATGTATAACATATAGTCAAATAATACTAAAATCGAAAATACCCCTGTGTTAATTAACTGAATTAAGTTTTCTATATAATTACTTTTTAACTTTATTATCCTAGCACAGTTTTCACAAAGATAAGTAATTGCTTTTTAATGTAAATTTTCAATTTCTTTCTTTATTGCTTCTATTTTTTTGAAAGTCCCAAAAAAGTTGTAAATTTCTAACAAGTTACATTTTCTACCCTCATCAATGACAAGTTTAGTAACAAAATACAAATAATCACCCACCATTAAACAAATAGAATTTTGTTCCACTTCATTTGACATGTGGTATTTTTACGCAACAACAACAACAAATTCAACAAAGACGATAGAAATTTGCAAAGTCACGTGACCATCATCAGCATTTTCAGTCTTTTTTATTGCTTCTAATTCCTGAATCAATATATATTTTCATATAGAAACTGGATTCAAAAAAGTAGCATAGCCAACAACAAGAAAACAAGGAAAAAACACCACAATCAATATTTTAACAAACACCACATGTTGAAATTTTGTAGCATTTCATTTCAATACAAATAAATATATTGAATTCGCACCCGCACTAGTGTGAGTGAGGTTTTCACAATCGTGGTAATTAGCTTGTAGGGCTCCCTTCTGAATTTGAAAAACTGAACGACTAAGAAATTAATTTTTTTTAATGAAATAATAAATAAAGTTGTTAAAATATAAATTTATGGGGATGATTTTGTCTTCTTTTTGAATTTTTAGCCGAAATTATTTTTTAATCCTTTAAATTCATTTTATGTTAGGATTAATGAATGAATGCATTAATTTGTACGTGTCATAATGTGTTTGTAGTTGGGATTAGAATGTTTGAGACTTAAAGTCTTGTAGCCCAACTGAGACACATGTGGGAGGTAAAATTTTGTAAAATATTAATTAGTACAAATTCCATGCGACTTAAACTTTATTATAAAGATTAATTCATTTGCTTTAATTAAATTGTCTTACTTTAAGCATCAATAATACAAATTGAAATTGGTACTTTTCTTTTCGTTTTGAACAAACTAAAATGTTTCTAATCAGTTTGATGCGCTAAAAAAATATGTGGCCCCAGATTTTTCCTATCACTTACAGATTTTTTTATGGACGTATCTAATATTTCCACTAGGTACGTTAGTATATTTCAGCTTAACTCGAGAACAGTGTATCTGATTTCGACTAAGAAAGCCTCAACAGATGCATGATACCTTTCATTAGTTTCTTACTTAATCACAAATTAGTATCGAAAAATAGTGTTTTTTTATGCAAAGCAAAAAAATCGACAAACTCATAAAAAACTTAAAACTGCAGAAACATGCGAACAAAATACGACATAAAATATGAAAATCAATTGACATATCGTCAGCTTATTATTGGTTTGGCGCATATGCCACAAACTCTGAATGGAGAAAAACGGCAAAGAAAGTTTAGATAAAGTTTTCTCAAAATGTACCCGATAGAATTTTTTTATACAGGGTGTTTTTTTTAGAGGCATAGAACTTCGAATTGAAATAAAACACAAGAAAATCGTTTTAATGTCCATCAATTTGGCTTTATTGGAAGGATAATTTTATGCCATTAATGTTTAAATTAGGGATGTAACGATACGCCGTTTTGCCGATCCGATACCGATTCCGATACTTAAAAATAAATATCGCCGATACCGATTCCGATACCGATACGAATATTGAAATTGAGTTCAAGTTTAGATTAACAAAACTCAAGAAGGGCAATTTTTTTATTATGCAAAATTACAGTGTAAGAGATTATTAATATTTAAAATAGATATTAACACAGTATATAAAATTGGAAGTAATTTTTAAGGAACCACATTTTCATTGCTTCCAAAGAATCTATATTAAAAATATGCAGATAATTAGTAGAAAAGCAAGTACAAATTTGTAATTCCTTTATAATTTTAAAAAATACTCGCCATGCTTTTTAAAAAATCGTTTTTTTAAAGGACATTTATCAACTAGTATTCTTCTAAATAACTTATTACCTTAATTATTAAAAGTCTTCTAAAAGTTTATATTTATTCACTTAAATTTACATGAAAACACAGTTTTGTGTTTAAATTCGCATAAAAAGAAACAAGTTCTTTCTTAACCGACTTACAAAAAGAAGAAGGTTATCAATTCGTGTGTATGTTATTTTTTTTTTACTTTTTTATGTTTGTACACGCATAACTCTGTCATTTGTGAACTGATTTTACAAATTCTTGGTTTGTTTGAAAGGGTTTTACAAAAATTGGTCCCAAATTTTTTTTGTCGAAAATCGGAGAGGCAAGTTTGCTCCCCCTCCACCCCCTTCCCACCAATCCGTAACTATGTCATTTGTGAACAGCTTTTCAAAATTCTTGTGTTGTTTGCAAGGGTTCGCTAGTAGTTTGGCCCCATAATTCTTTTCGAAAATGGGAGGGGGAACCTTGCTTCCCCCATGCATATCTTTGTCATTGGGAACCGATTACCAAGTTTTTTTTTCGAAAATCAGTTGCGAAATTTGCTGCGAACCTCCCTTCAGGTTGGTACCATAATTTTGCTCCAAAATCTGTGCGGGATTTCCCCTTCCCCCAGAAATATTGACTATCGCATAGATCCTCCATTTATGGGCCGAATTCCAAAATTTATTTTTTGTTTGAAATCGTTTGCCTAGAGTTTGGTCGCATAATTTTTCTACGAAAATCTGTGGGCCAAGTCTTCCACGCCTCCACCCAAAATATTTATTAGAGCACAATTCCTCCATTTGCATACCTATTTTCAAAATTGTTTATATGGAAGGCCATCAAGTATATTACTCTTTATACTGAAGTCGGTTTTTTTTGCCAGAATTATTTGAGGAATCATTATAGAACACCGAAAAAGAAATTTGTCCTAACAGCACTTCAAATTCGGTAATTGGTAATCGAATAAGAGAACTTCTTGCAATGACAATCAAATGTGAAACTAATTAGAAATTATCCAAATTCGCAATATTTCCGGATCGCGAATTCTACATTTTCATGATTTCTTTATAATGTCTTTTTTTGCTGGAAATAAGATTTAAAAAACAATGAATTGAATTTGAGTTCATGGTAAAATTAACAATAAATAAATTATTGTTTTTGCAAAATAACAGCGTAATATATTATTAATTTTTAAAATTGATAATAATAAGATTTAAAAAATAACGAAATGAATTTAGTTCTTGGTAAAATTAACAAAAAAAAAATAAATAATTTGTTTAAAAAAAACTGAAAAATTTTTTAAAGTATCGTCGTATCGACAGTGAAATATCGCCGATACCGATGTATCGGAAAATCTGAAGTATCGCCGATATATCGGTATCGGTATCGGTATTCGTTACATCCCTAGTTTAAATATGATTTCGGGCATGTGGCCGCCGCGGCTGGCTCGAATAAAGCCAATTCTACAGGTCCAATTTTCAACCACTTTTTCGAGCATATGGGGCCGTATGTTGGCAATAACGCCACGAATGTTGGCTTCCAAGTCCCCTAACGTTTCTGGTTTGTTGGCGTAGACGAGCGACTTCACATATCCCCAAAGAAAATAATCCAATGGTGTCAAATCACACGATCTTGGTGGCCAATTGACAGGTCCATTCCGCGAAATTATGCGCTCATCGAATGTTTCCTTCAATAAATCGATTGTGACGTGCGCTTTGTGGCATGTAGCGCCGTCTTGTTGGAACCACAACTCATCCACATTCATGCCATCCAATTCGGGAACAAAATAGTCGGTTATCATGGCTCTATACCGGTCTCCATTAACGGTAACTGACTCTCCAGCATTATTTCGGAAGAAGTATGGCCCAATGACTCCACCAGCCCATAGAGCACACCAAACAGTCAGTTTTTGTGGATGTAATGGCGTCTCAAGGGTCTCATGTGGATTCTCTTCACTCCAAATGCGGCAATTTTGCTTGTTGACGTAGCCATTCAACCAAAAATGAGCCTCATCACTGAACAAAATTTTGCGATTTTGCTTGCGGTAAACTTCGCGAAGTGAACCATTATTTTCGAAATGAATTTGCACGATTTGCAAGCGTTGTTCTTTTGTCAACCTGTTCATGATGAAATGGCAAACCAAACTAAATATTAATCACTTGACAGCTGACAAAATGGCCGCCAGTTAAAAAAGTGATGCCAACTTAAAGTTCTATACCTCAATAAAAAACACCCAATATTTTCACCACTGCTACCGGCATATGTTCTGATCAAAAATGTGAATTTTTATGAACTTTCATGCATTTAATCAAAAGTTAGTACCCTGTTTCTGAAAATGAAAAATCTTGTTTTGTGCTGCATATCAAACTTTTTTTCAAAAGTTTATTTTTTTTGCTGCATATCCACAGAAACAGATGTGCCATTTTTGAATTTTTGTGGAAACGAAGAACGATCGTATGTGTATATCAATGGAGAAGATATTAATAATGAAATAAAACATCTAGGTGAGGAAATTTGGTATTTTATTTTCATTTATTTGATAAAAACGTAAAAACGTAAAAAATAGTTCTACTATTATGAGTTAATTTCTTATTTAAAATATATTAATGTACATTTAAAAGGTACAGAGTAGTATTTTAAAAGCTTAAAACCGTAAATTTGGTATTTTGTTTTAATTTATTTTATAAAAACATAAAAAACAGTCCTACTGTTATGAGTTATTTGCATGTTTGAAATATATTAATACATGTACATATATTTGAAAGATACAAAGTGGTATTTCAAAATTAAAATGAAATAAATAGAAGGTATAAAACAGTATTTTTACTGTATGTTTTTGTAATTAAAATAAAAATTTTCGACAGGGAATTTATATTGAAACAATAATAAAAAAACTCAAATTTGTTTTTGTTTTCAATTCAAAGACCCTAATGGACATTTTTATTTCATTTACAAAAACTGCCAGTTAGTTTTTAAATAAAAATTATCAAGACTTCAAATTTCAAACTTAAAAATTACATTTTAAGTAAATTTTAAAAATAAATCCTATCATTATTTGGAAGAAATATAAATAAGTCTTTTAAATCCTTTTTTTTTGTCATTTGGAATCGTTGAAGGGGTCGAAATTTTTAATGTTTGCTGTAACAAATTCTGTGGAGTTTCCAGACAATTTCTTGATGCTGATTTAAGTAAAATTGCGTTTTGAAATTCTTTATCTTTGGCAGACGTTTTATACCGTAAATGGTACTCTTCATTCTTTTTATACAGCATTACTTTAATTTTAGCAAATGGAACTTTTCTAAAATCCATTTTATTTGCCAACACTGAATAAGAGTGAAAATCCTCTGGAAGCATTTCTATAACCTTTAATTTTGTTTTGTTCGCAGGCATATTTCTAAGTAATTGCATTAAATGGAGGGGACTGTGTATTTCAACATTCTTTAAATAGCGATCAATGACTCCATGAACACAATCGACTTCCTGATTTAAAGAGTGCCCCGGTTCCGAAAATTTGTGTATTATGGTGGTTATATTGTGCTGTTTGAGAAATATTTTTATTGCTGTTGAATTTATCCGATTTTTATTCTGTGGAACACAGGAATCGCTCCATAGTGTCAGCGTTTTAAGAGCTGGATAATCTTTCACTAACTGTTTTAAAATCTTGATTAAGGCACTAGCAATATCGTTTCCGCTTCTGCCACTTTGAGCTTCCGTCCATAGCGCACAATATGTGAAAGTTGGTATGTTTGGCATAATTATAGTAGCAGTTAGATTGAACGTACTCAATTTTCGCTTATAATAAAACATGGAAGCATTTCCCTTGGGAAGACTAAACACGCTTTGTAGATCATAGCAAATGATGCATTTGCTAGAGTGCACATTTTGCCTGTCGTTATCACGATCTAATTTTAATGCTTCCTTTTCTGCCTTGTGTTTTTCATAAATGAGTTTTTCGCTTGTTGTTAAAATATTATCCTTATTATGAAACGAAACACATTTATCACACTGGTCTTTTTTGGGCTTAAAAAAGGATATATTAAAATCATTATTGAATACTTTTCGATAAATATGTATGCCAACAGGATGATATTCAGTATTTTGACGGTATAAGAAGTACATTTTATTTAAATTAAGACTGCCGTCAATATATTTTCTTTTAGAATTTGATCGGCAGTAATGGGAATCGATAGTGGGGAAACTTGATATGTGAGCACGCACATCGGACAAGTTATCGTCTGGAGTAACGCGCTTAACATGTTTACCCTTTTTTCTTCCAAGTGGAACTCCCACTTTAGCATCATTGAATTGTTCGAAACAATAATATATTCGTTTTTGATCTATGCATAGCGTGTTTAAAAAAAATTTTCGACACACATGGTATGTAAACGTATCCTTTTCGAAATAGTATAAAAACGAGAATTGCTTCAGGGATGAATTTCCTCTGCGACGTTTTACTGGATGTCGTGTAACAAATTTAAAGTAGTATTTGGTTTTTTCATCGTCACACATATTCCAAACTGCTTGATGGATCTGCATGCGGTCATCATGGGAGAAAATAGTCATACATTTCAGATAGCAATTATTGCATGGGGATTTCAGAACTCGTCCTGGTACTTCTTTTTTATTTATGGAAACGTAAGGTTTGCCAGATTCTCGTAGCCGCTTTCTTACTGTAGACACCCACATATCATAATTTTTTTGTCTTTTCTTTGATTTTTTTTTGTGTACTTTATAGCATCTTCCATGTGTGGAAAGTTTGGTCCACATTCCAATGCCGAATTTTGTGATAAGGAAACGTCGTCAGATATGCTAAAAGATGTAAATTTATTTTAAATTCAAATAAAATATTTTTGTGTGTACCTTATAGTATCTTCCGCGTGTAGGAAATTTGAAGCACATTCCAATGCCGATTTTTGTTGTAAGGAAACGTCATAAACCTTCAAAAACATTCCGAATTATGCAAAAATTATACTTACATTTTTATATCTCCTGTGTGGTATTCAACGTCTGTCCAAAAATATTCATCAAACATTCTAAAACCAACAATAATTAATAGCAAACAAATACTAAAAGAACAAAATTAAATATTACCCGATAATTTCTTCTGATACTGCTGGAGCCGGTGATGAAAAATCCATTTTTAAGGCACTTGCTCTAAATTCATTTATGCCGATAAACTAAATCACAAAATTTGTTTTGTATAATAAAGCTGCGTGGTAATGTTTATGTTTTCATCCAAAGTATGAAGTTAATCGATTTAAAACCGGTTAGGAGCCGCCGGTATAATGTTTTCAGTCATAGATTTGTAGCCTTATTTTGGCAAAAAACAACCAAGTCTACGGACTTTATTTTTAATAATGCATGCAATAAAACAACTTGACAGTTAAATAAAACCGCTTTATTTTGTTTTATATACAACAGTTCAATCTTGAACAATTTTACTTTATTTTATTTAATTGGCGGCTCATAGTCAGCTGATGATTTTTCGGTTCAACGCCGTTGTAGAATTTGTATTATGGCTTGTTTATCTGGCTGTGCCAATTACATTCCCATTTAATTTCAACTTTGTTTTAACCTACGTTCATTGTTATGTAAATAGTGCAAAACAAAACTTAAATAATTTTCTTTGCATTTTGTATGAAAAATATGCTGCATACCTTAAATAGTGGCTTGTAAAGCAAACCAATACTCAGTAGACGTTAAACTTGTGGATATGAGCCAAAGTCAATGCTCGATATTTCAAAAACCATAGCCGATTTCGTGAAACAGATTTTGGATTCAGAAAGAGGACATCTGAAATATATATATCGCGTACCTAACTCAATTTTTTTAAAAATGGTCGGTGCGCCAAACCAATAATAAGCTGACGATATGTTGATTTAATTCACAATTAAGTGCAGGCACTCAACTGATAATAATATTAATATTCAAGAATATGGTATCAAGGGTATGTTTTTTAAATTATTAATTAACAGGCATCTTAATATAAATACTAAATTACTGCTTTATAAAATTTATATACGTTCAGCGTTGCTGTATGGCTTTCAAGTTTGGTTTTCAATCTCACCAACGATTATGAAGGATTTAGAGATTTTTGAACGCAGCTGTTTAAGACTTTGCGTAAATGCAAATTTTGAAAGTTATACTAAGAGATTTTCTAACACAGCTATTTATCATAAAGTTCCAAACATGACATATTACTGTTTATGTAAACTTTTATTACATATATTTTGAGCTATGTAAGTTCACATACACACAGAAAAATTTCCATGTAAAATCGTCGAAAAACAGGTTAACTTAACATTTTTCGGTAGTGATTTTGCTTCATACGTGTTTCATGTTAAATCAACATGATTTACAATAATCTTGAAAGAAAATTTTTCCTTTTGAATTAACTATATTTCATGTTGATTTAATATTCCAGTACAGTTAAATCAAAATGAAGTTGATACTGAAATAATACGAAAAATCATATTGAATCAAAGTAATTTCGAGTTGAAACAACGTGAATTTGATATTGAAACAACATGAAGAATCATGTTGAATTAAAGTTATATCAAGCTGAAACAACATGACCTTAATGTAGCTATTTTATTAATTATTTTACTTACGTGATAGTCATCAGAAAACTTTTCGTTGTAGCTGACTGCCCCAGCCAAGATTTGAACTCGAGCCATCTGCATGCCACAAGAGCTTCAAACTTTTCTTTACTTATACACTAAATAAATACCATCGTATGTAAAATGCATTTCATTTTAATTCAACATGATTTAAATGATTATTTAACATAAAACTTATTTGAAATTAAAGTTATAGTCATGTCGATTGAAAATGAAACTTAACGTTTATAACAAAATTGTTTTAACGGTGATTTAAGGTTAGATTAATTATTTTCCGTTTAAAATTAATATGAAACAATGGTAATTTTAAGCCAGCAGCAGTAAATAGTCGATGGTAATTCGAGCTTTTGTCGATAATGTTGCGACAATAGGCTCAATTGCCAAATTTCATAAAATGTGAATGTTCGCGGCATTGAACTATTTTCGATAATTTACCGAATGTGTAATTTACATTCATGTGTGCAATAATTGAATAGAAAAAAATTTGCCACGATAGCCTAGTGGATGTGTGCTAATTTGTTAGCCTGGAGGTACCGTGTTCGAATCTGATTGAATGCAGCGTAAGCTAAAATTTAAAATAAATAATTATTCGATTTACAATAAAATAGATAAAATAAAAAATAAAGATAACAATCTTGAAAACTTATTGTTTACTGCATTTTTGTGGTATCGATATTTCTTCGATATTGGTTCGCTATTGATTTGTTAGCGAAACATCGAAATCGAAAGATTTGCTGCCACAAACTGAGCGATGAGTGAGCTCTAGCAGCTCTTTCTCTTTTCGACTTCGATAGCCGTTCGCGAGTGTTTTGCCCGAGAAACGTGTGACCAACATTCGAATGCGATATTATTTTCGAATGTTTTGGTTTGCTGTGGAGCAAGTAAACACTAACACACTCAAACGACAAATTATTTCTTGTAAATTTAATATGATTTGCAATCAAAATTGCGGCATGTGGATTTTACATTCCTTTTTTTCTGTGTGTATGTATATTTAACTTCAAATTAATACAACACTTTTCTTCTTAGCTTGTAGCGTTTTTATAAAATAAGTATGCCTTTCAAATAATACATAACAGTTATAAGTTTCTCATAATATTGTTATTTTTTCATATTTCATCTTTATTTATGTATTTTAAAAGCCTCAATAAATCTTGAATTGAATAAAAACTATACTTAATTTCCGTACAACATTAAAAAAATTTTTTATTTATTTTTGGAATTATTAAATTACATTAATTTTAATTTTTAACGTGCTTTTTCCCAAATTAACGACGATTTGCATTAGCCCCAAAGAAATGCGCATAGGAACTAGGTAATATCCCTCCATAATCAATTTCAATGTATTTTAATAAAAATTTAATATATTACTTAAAAAGTAAAATATTAATTTAGGAAAAAGCACGTTAAAAATTAAAATTAATGTAATTTAATAATTAAAAAAAAGAGCTTTTTATAAATATGCGAGTGCCCGCGCAAAAAAAAATACATGTTGGCATCACAGCTCGGTGCGAAAACACTTTGTAGCTGTTGTTGCTTTTATATATTTTTACAACTACAATTTAAAAGTAGAGAACAACCAACCTGTTTGTCGTACGCAAGTAAAGAAAATAAAAAACATGATCGATTATGGAGCTCATGTTTCAACTTCTTATTCTTATGATTAGGAGTTTAATATAATATCTTTAGTTTTTCTATGAGATTTTTAGGTAAAGGTTCCCTGACGATTTGCATTAGCCCCAATGAAATGCGCATAGCAACTAGCTAATACCCATCCATAATCAATTTCAATGTATTTTAATAAAAATTTAATATTTTACTTAAAAAGTAAAATATTAATTTGGGAAAATTAAAAGTTTAATTTGATGAGGTGTGTATGTATGTGAGTATGAAAATCGCAATTTTTGTCTATTGGGTTCCTTCACTTAGTTGTGAATAAAGCCAACATTTGCTATTCGATAACAAAAATAGCCTGAAATACTCGAAAGATATTTAACAGCAAATGGTAAATCTAAAACATTTCGAGTGTTCGTTAAATTAATCAAATAAATTACTACACGCAAAGAAAAAACATGGTTGAGGCAAACATTATCGAAGAACAACATACTATGATTGAATATATGATGGAGTATATGGTTGAAAATAAATCTATCTTACATATAATAACCATATCTATGGCTAAAAACAATTATATATATATATATATATATATATATATATATATATATATATATATATAGATATATATATATATATATATATATATATATATATATATATATATATATATATATATATATATATATATATATATATATATATATATATATATATATAGATATATATATATATATATATATATATATATATATATATATATATATATATATATATATATATATATATATATATATATATATATATATATATATATATATATATATATATATATATATATATATATATATATATACATATATATATATATATATATATATATATATATATATATATATATATATATATATATATATATATATATATATATATATATGGCTCAAACAACCATATTTATGGTTAAAAATTACAATATTTGGTTTGAAATAACCATATATATGGTTTCAAATACCCATATATTAGGTTTAAAATAACCATATAAATGGTTCTTAATAACCATATATGAACCATCAGTTGAAAAAATAGAATAAAAAGAGGGAATAAATAGAACAAAGCTATACGTTCAAACGCAAGGCATTTTAGGGCCTTATTTTCTTTATCGCTACGCCTCACTTCACATAGAATTTGTTGAATTGATAGTTTGGCGAACACTTTACAACGGCAGGTGATTGCTAGCGTTGAACATTAAATATCATGATTATTTTTTTGCAGTTACAATTTTTTGCGAATTTTATTGTTAACAGGTAATTTCTTTATTACATTTAGCAATTTTTCGCTAACTTGCAATTTTTTCGCGTTTTTTTTAAACTTATTATTTTAAACGGCTTTGGCGATTTCTAATAAATTTTAGGGGTAGTTTCCGATTTTGCAACTTCTCGCGAATTCTTGCAAGGTTCGCGATAAAAGCGACTTTTTGCATGATTTCAGCTTCTCAACAGTTTTGCCGATTTTTAAACAATATTAGGCTTAGTTATCATCCCGCTGTTAGTGAGTTTTTGCGAATTTTCGCCATTTTCGATATTTTTGCCGAATGTTTTTGCATTCCTTACAGTTCTAGCGAATTTTAATCAAAATTTTTTGTTTTCAAAATTTTGCACCTTCTCGCGAATTTTCGCATATTTCGCGATAAAAGCGACTTTTGGAATGTTTTCAACTTCCCTACAGTTTTGATTGTTACGTTATTTTTTTAATTATTATATGAAAAACAAATTTTATAAAACATTTCAGTGAAAAATAACTCATTTTATATGTCAAATCAAGGACAAGTTTGATTCAAGCGTTTGTGTTTAAATTTTTCGCGTAAAGTTGCAAAATTTTAAACAAGACAAAACTAATATTGATTAAAAATCGGTAAAACTGTAAGGAATGCAAAAAAAAATTTGGTCAAAATCGCAAAAATGGCGAAAATTCTCAAAAACTTACTTACAAAGTGTAGTATTGTTAAAAATCGGCAAACCTGTTCAGAAAAAACTGCAAAAAATTGCAAGTTAGCGAAAAATTGCTATATGTAATAAAGAAATTACCTGTGAATAATAAAATTCACAATTGTAACTTTTTCGTTTATCGCGATTTTTACCGAATTTTTTGCATTCCTTACAGTTTTAACGATTTTTAAACAATATTAGTTTTGTCTTGTTTGAAATTTTGCAACTTTTCTCGAAAAATTTAAACACAAACGCTTGAATAAAATTTGTGCTTGATTAAGCATATAAAGTGGGTTATTTTTCACTGAAACGTTTTATAAAATTTGTTTTTCATATATTAATATAAAAAAATAACGTAACAATCAGTTGTTCAACACTAGCAATCACCTGCCATTGCAAAGTGTTTACAAAAATAGCAATTCAACAAATTCTATGTGAAGTGAGGCGTAGGCATATAAAAAATTAGGCCCTAAATATTGATTGAAGCAACATTTTTTTAATTAAAACTGTTGAGTTACACAGAAACAATATTCCTCTAAAAATTTAATGAATAAAATTAGAATTTGTTTCATTAAATTTGTTTCAATGAAAATATTTTGAATTTGTTTCAATTATTATCGTAATTGAAGCCATAATTACTCGTATGATCAAAAAACAATTTTAACAATTTTTGTTGATAGAAAATAAGAAATATAATTTTCGCTGTAGGTTGAACGTTGAGCTTCATCAAAAATTAATTGAATATGTACTTTAGTAATTGTGTAATTCTAAAAAGTTTGTTATTGACTACTCAACGGTTTTGTAATTGAATCCTACATTTACATTTTGAAAACAAAATTCTATTGGTTAATAAAAAAAATATAAACAGTATATAAAAATACTATGGAACCCCCTCAAGGTTCTTAGGAAATTGTGAACGACTTTGTTATTTTGTCAAACAATTTAGCCGACGAATTCATCAATTGTTTCTAAATTAAATGAGCCGCTTCGAATGTGATTTATGAGTAGGAAAATTGTTCTTTTTTCATCTTTTGTGTTTCAAAGAAAAGAATTTTAGATTTCATGCTAAACAGTAGTTGTAAAAATACAAAATTTCTGAAACGCATGGGTAAATTAGAGACGAATGTGCCTCTTCAACCAATTTAAGGATCAGAGTAGTTTTTTTTTTCTTTTGGGCTACAAATTTCATTAATGAATCCAGCAAATCATTGTTTTCATAGACAATAAGAAAAATACGAAAGGAAAAACCCCAAATAACTATGTAAGCATACGAAAATATTTACTTCTTTATCTCTTTAGCATCTTAAGAGCCACACTTGTGTTTCAAATAAAGTAAATAAAACTCTCAGTCATGTTAGCATGCTAAATGGTAGAAAAAATTATTCTGGCAACCAAAAGTTCCTTTTTATGTTGAATATGTACTATTTATTTTTGGTGAAAGTATGGCTGCTAGTACAATTTTACTAATTGGGTATGAAAAATCATTAAAGAAGATTTCAATAGCCACATATGGTATGATATTTTCTTTAATTTTAGTTTATCATTATGTTATTGCTTTATTGAATTACGATATTGGGGTTAAGAAAAATACTTAATATTGAAATCTAAGCACACACACGAACAGAAAAAGGTCAGTTTATTTAAAAGGAAGACAGACCACTTCTAGGAATAACTCATTATAAATAAAATGAAAAAGAAAAAACTAAAAATTTTCACACCAAAATGTTACAGAATGTGAAGAAAACAGAAATCATGTGCAGCTTAAATTTCAACATTCCTCAAAAAAGATTTTACAGTTTGAAAAGCAATATATTTAAATTTTTAACACCAAATCAAAGTATAGAAGATAAAACCCACACCTTATATAAATAAATGACTCTGATTTGAAATGGAAATTATTGCCACTTGAAAATTTATTTACTTTTTTGTACGTAAAGTTTTAATATAAAATTCATGAATTTTCTCGAACAAAAATTTGAAATGCTAATCAATTAGTTGGATTTTGCTCTTGAGAGTACAAACAATCTAAGGATTTATTGTTTTTACGTTCCCCCTATTTGGGAATCTTAAATTTGAAAAGTTTGTAAAGAATGTATTTAAATTTAACAGCCATAAATATTTATTCCTTTTTACTTCTTATACCCTTTGATTTTTTACGCCAGAGGTCTTTTTGGATCAAATAATAATAATAAATATCATGATATAATAAATAGAAGGTAGTTTCCACAGATAACACGTAGATAGTCAACCGGCCTTCTGTCAAAAAAAAATTACAACTCTCTTCACACGTATGGGTATTTTGTTATTGGACACACTGAGAGAGGCAATTCAACACACATCAGAGAGCGTAGTTTTTGCACTTGAAAATGTACTAAACTTAATCTTTTTTGCACACGCTAACATTATTTAATAAAATTTTTTTGTCTTATAATAAATTTTACGTTTCTTCTTTGGTAATTGCACGCCTCGTAAGCGAAGCGTTGAGGTGGGTACTACTCTCACTTCACGCGAAACTACTGATTTTTCAAACTTAAAATGGCTCTATTATTACCATATGTTGCACTTGTAAAAAATATATACACAGATATATTAAGAAAAAATACTATTTTTAACACTCATGACATTTTTAATGTCATTTTTATTACTTAAACTAATTAAAATACCGTTTAAAAAAGTTCTGTCTTGGACGTCCGTTTGTCTGTATGTACAGATCCTTTACGTCACGATAACGACTGAAAGAATTCACTAATCGAGTCCTTTTTTTCTTTTTACGCTTCAGTATAATTAGAAATAGAAGCCTATTTGATTTCACAGTCTAAATAAGATTATGAGGTGTGCACTTTAGGATTTTCCAAACTATTTTAAAAAATTTTTTAATTTTGTTGACATTTGTATGTTGAAATTTATCGATGTTTTGAAAATTTTTTTTTCATTCAGCAGTATTGCATTTTCGTTAATATTTGGGATAACATTTTTTAGTACCAAATATATTTTATTTTCAACCATTACTAATACAAAATGTTCTACTAACACATTCTTAGACTTAAGTTTTTGACATTAGACTTAGGTTTGGGAACTACCTTCTATTTATTATGTCATGATAAATATGTATTTTATTTTCATTTATTTTTAATTATTTTATTAGGAACGGAATATTAGAAAAATCACACAAGTTTACAAATTCAGGTAAACTTTTGGACTGGAGCAACGGAAAGTCAGTTTTTAGTTATTAGGGGCACTGAACTCGAATCTGCACTCGGTTGTTTTTCAAATTGGTTATAAAATTGTTTAGTTGACCTAGTTTTAACATATCTTCAATAATCAATAATCTAAAATAATCTCGCCGTAGAAGGCACAGAAGCTGCTCAAATCATAAATAACAAATTTTGGTAAAATCCGAGGACAAAAACTATTAAGCAGATATTTTGATTTAAAAATTTTCGCGTCTGATTTGTTACTTACAATAGAATATGCATGATTTTTTTTTTAAATTATATATTAGGACGAAGAAAATAACCAATTTACAGGCAAACTATAGGTAAGGACATGCCACGGAGCTGACATTTCAGTTAATAATTGCAAGTTATCTTTCGACTTCGATTTGCAATTTCAAAAAAATTTCGCGGGACATGTTCACGAGGACCGACTTAATATAAAACATTCATTAATATATTTATAATTATGACCAGTAAGACAGAACAGTCCGAGACATGAAAAATGACAGTTAGAAAAGAATCACCCATACATTGAACATAAAAATGATATTTTTGAAGTCAATTCACCCCTCTCCGTTTGATTTACAGCCTCACATGGCACTAAAAAAATAACTTTTTTAAACTATTTTTTATTGTTGTATTGAAATTAATGTGGAGTAGTAATTTATCTGCCGAATGAAAGGAGTTTTGGCATTCATAATAAGCACAACCATACCAATATGCAGCAGTTACAATTTTATTTCTACTGTTTATATATCCAAAGTAGAGTATGCAAAAACCGGAATTTTCCAAGAAACCGGGTATCGAATTATTCGAAAAATAGCTTTTTTAAAAACCCCGGTTTCGTTTACGGTTTTATGGAAATAAACTGGATAACCGGTTTTTATAAAATAAATGTGCAAATTAAATTTTTTTCGCCTTTTTCGAAAAATCTATTTGTATTAAGCGTGTTTTTATTAGAGATAAAGAACTTTAAATTAAAATAATGTAAATGAAATTTATTTCCTGGTGTTTAAGCATTGTCTATATGCATTTCATTGGTGCCTTACCAAATCATCAGTAGACCTCAAACACAATTTTGATTTGTGCATGGACTCGTACAGACACACAGATACACAGAAACACAAATACACAGACACACACTACAAACTTATAACAGCCCTTTTTTGGTCGCAGGCTAAAAATAGGGTGTATTCGCTTGTGCTATAAACACAACTGGGATCAGAGACGAATTTTTCGTTACGAATATTCGTCTTAGGAAATAAAACACATTTGTGTTTATGAAAATACACACAGTCAGTACGTTGGACGAAAGTTGCCGTGCGTAACGAACTTGCGATAGTTTTATTTCTATTTCTTGCGTCGTCGAACGACAAGAAACTATTTGAATTTTTTGTTTTTAATTCGAAAATATCAAAAACGTTCATTGTATTACGACATCAAAATTAAACAAAAAGGTTTCTAGACATTGAAATTTCTGCGATGTTAGCAACTTTTTTAGAATTTGCAGTGTTAGAGATTTCTTCAATATATTTAGAAATTTATCGCGAACTTGCAATTTTTGAGTTCTTTCCGAGTTTATTTTTAACATTTTTTGGCGACTTCTAATCAATTTTAAGATTTTTTCCGATTTTGCAACTTCTCGTGAAATTTTTGCAATGATTGATTCTTAAGAGTTTTTGCGAATTCCAAACAATATTAGACTTTGCTATTATGCCCCTCTTAGCAAGTTTTTGCGAATTTTCGCTATTTTCGTGTTTTTTACTGAATTTTTAGCATTCCTTAGGTTAGTAGCGATTTTTACTAAAAATTATGGCTTGTTTAATATTTTCCTATTTTTCGCGAATATCCGTTTTCTTCGCGAAAGATGTAATTTTTCCAAAGTTTTTTGCTTTCTATATTTATTTTAATTTAGGAACTTAAAATTTTAGGAGGCTTTTGCGAAATTTCATAATGTTTGGCGCTTTCTGCCGAGTTATTGACTTACCTTACAGTTTTAGCGAGTCTAATCAATTTTAGTTTGGGGATTGTTTCCAATATTGCGATTTTATGCGAATTTTCAACATTTTCGCGATAGGTTTGATTTTTTCATAATTTCTGTTCTTTTTACAGTTTGAGCGACTTTTAATCAATTTCAAGACTTGATGTCGATGTTTGCATTTATTTTTTATTTTTGCAAATAATCATAATTTTTGCCGCAGGTAATATTTGTATAGTTCGTCTAGTTTAATTATGTTTTAAGAGACGAATTTACGCAACGAATTCTTGCCGAAAAGTTCGTCGGACTATGCAAATTTCGTCGTTCGTCCCAATTGTGTTTATACCATTATTCAGGTAAGGATATTAGTACATAAATAGAAACTGAATCAAGTTAATTTACTTAAAATAAACTACATAAACTTTTACATTTAGGGGGTTTATTCTCAAAATAGGCTACATTTAGGGGGTCTTAGAATTTTTTTTGGGTGAAGAAAAAAAGTTACCTGGCAGCACTGTTCGTGTTGTATACGTGTAAATAGTGAGAAATATTCGGCAAAATTCTTCGTTACTTATATTACTTTAATTATTATACTGTGCTTTCCCTGCAAAAATCGAGACTAGTCCATACCTGTGTGTAAGGACTATTCCATAATGGATCAGGACTAGTCCCAAACTACCCCACACATATGCATTAGATGTGGTCCATTTAACATTGCGATGTCTTAGGACTAGACCACGTGGTCCAGCTTTGTATTACATCAGACTAACCCAAAAACTAGACCATGTAACTATTCCATGGAGCACCTACAGGGGCCAGTTTTGAGACTACTCTATGCCTCTACTCCAAGGTTCACAAACAAAAAACTAGTTTTCATTTTCACTTTGTAGTAGTCTACGTAAATGATTTTCCCTCTGCTTTAAGAAGTGTCCTTTTATGATGGGAGCTACCTAGACTGCATTTTTGATTTCTTATAAACAAAACTCACTTTTATTTATTTTTTCCCTTTTACCAAAAAAAAAAATAGACTTTTAATTACAAACATTCATTATAACCACAAATAAACTTTTTATTATATTTTCATCAAAATGAAATTATTTTCCGCGAAAACCCGGTTAATCGATACATGCCGAATTATTCGAATACGTAAATTATTCTAAACCGGCTTGTTTTCAGAAAGGCAAGAACCCGGTTAACAGGTTTTCGGTTCCAGTTTTTGCATACTCTAATCCAAAGATAAAAGCATTTGAAAATTTTGCTATTTTTACGGATATTTCAATTTTTTTTTAAATTTTCATTTAAAAAAAAACTTTCATGAATACAAGTGTATCCATCATATTTTTATATAGCGATAATCAGGGAAACCGCAAATATGCAATTGCATGTTTTTTGCTGTGCGATGTATGTAGACACAAATAAGATATTTATACTTTTCAGAAATTTTTTAGAATTTCGGCATCGATTTTCCCTCTGCTTTAAGAAGTGTCCTTTTATGATGGGAGCTACCTACACTGCATTTTTGATTTCTTATAAACAAAACTCACTTTTATTTATTTTTTCCCTTTTACCAAAAAAAATAGACTTTTAATTACAAACATTCATTATAACCACAAATAAACTTTTTATTATATTTTTCATCAAAATGAAATTATTTTCCGCAAAAACCCGGTTAATCGATACATGCCGAATTATTCGAAAACGTAAATTATTCTAAACCGGCTTGTTTTCAGAAAGGCAAGAACCCGGTTAACAGGTTTTCGGTTCCAGTTTTTGCATACTCTAATCTGAAAATTTTGCTATTTTTACGGATATATAAATTTTTTTTTAAATTTTCATTTAAAAAAAAACTTTCATGAATACAAGTGTATCCATCATATTTTTATATAGCGATAATCAGGGAAACCGCAAATATGCAATTGCATGTTTTTTGCTGTGCGATGTATGTAGACACAAATAAGATATTTATACTTTTCAGAAATTTTTTAGAATTTCGGCATCGATTTGTTAGTGCATATTTTTTCATATTTTACCCTTTATAGCATGTTTTTGCATATTTTACACTTAGTCGCATATGTAGAGTATTTTTTCTATTTTTTGTGGCATATTTGGCTGTTTTCTTGCATATTTTGGCTTTTTAAATTTAAAAAAGTCTGTTTTGTCATCAAAAATTTTGAAATTTTTCCACATAAAAAAAAAATTTTCTTTTACGATTTTAAATTTACTCTGATGTATTTTCCGCCAATTTCTTACAAATTTTCCTTATTCCACTGATTTATTATCGGTTTGTTCATAGCCTTAAAAATTTTCGATTATGTAGTTTTGAAGATTTTTTGCGCAATTTAAATTTTGTCTCGATTGTTGGCTTATTTGCACTTCATAGAAAAATAGCAGGACGAGAATAGTCGCGTTTGCGAATATTTAAGCTATTTATGCGATGTTGTTGATGTGTTCCTAATAGGAACCACAAAATATGTCTTGATGTCTTGGTGCCTAACATTTTATATTAGGTGGCATGCAATATCGTCCAATGAAATAGTGTTCACGGATGTTATTTCCCCGTTGAGAAGGAAATAATGACCATAAAAAATGCTAATAAAGTTCATGCAAATAGTACTGCAGAGTGAAGATTGACTGCATTGTCATTGAAATTGTTTTCTTCTCTGGGCATGTCGAATAGTGACTTCCCAGAGTTCAGATTTTTGACTAGGCAGAAAACCTTTACTCTGTGAAGCCACTACTCGACATTCCTAGGGACATTATTTCCTTTCTGAACTGGAAATAATGTCCGTGGACATTATCTTCTTACATTATTGCATGCCACCAATATATTTACATAATTCGTGGTATCAGATATGAATGTCATATAAATAAATTATAAACGAATTGCTAAAGTTGTAAGAGCATATTTTTTACATTTTGGGAGCATATTTTTAAGTTTTTAGGGCATATTTCCGGTTTGCATGGTGATAACGCTGAATGTTTGACAAAAAGAATGGTACCTAATTTACCTACGCCTTACCTATGTGGAAAGGAATTTGGAATATTTAAATTTTTACGTTTTCCTTAATGTTCTTTCTAAACATTTGATATGAATATTGTGACTTTTAAAGTGTTGGTAATTCTAGAAACCGAAATTATTAGAGTGTTGCTATAATTATAGAAAACACTATATTATAGTGAACTAAATAGTGTTTATTGTTTCATTCTGTATTTTTTAATTCTTTTCATTTTAGAATGATAACAGATAAAATTTTAACACTTAAGGCTTAAATTTTATTGTCCAAAATCAATCAAGAGTTAATATCTTTTTTGCGTGAAATCATAAAAAAATGTGTTAAAAATTCGTTTTTATCTTAAAGATAATGAAATTGCTAGACAAATACTTAATGAAATATTATAGGAAAATAATTCACTATAAAATGAACTAGCAAAAATACAACTAAGTAAATTCTAATAGAAGAAAACGGTGTCACAAAAACTAGTGCCCATTCTCTCTCTCTAAATTTAGTTAGTACTTCTTGCACCGAAAAGTTGTGAAACAAAATATTCCACCGTTTCCCCAAATGCTAGAGTAAACTTTTCTAGGAATGAAGAAAAAAGTATGTTAGAATGCTAATGGAATCCTATCCTAAACTGAATAATACCTCTACAAAAATAATTTTCTTACAAAAGCATCTCGAAGAAGCCGAAACAGTGGCACGACGAAACGACCTTCGAAAAACGTACCAAGCTATTCTATATCTGCAACTTCAACAAATAAAAACACACACCTTCCACTATTCGATTCACAACGAAATCTCACAGCCAACACAGATCAACAACTTCGTAGATGGAAGGAGCAGTACGCTACCCAACAAAATAGTACAATTGGAAATGAAGACAACAACTTTCTACTTCCATCGCAACACACGGAGATATCAGCCACCCCTCCAATCACAAGGGAATTAATCTGGTATGTGATGGAAATCGATCGATTCAAATCGGCGCTAATTTTAAAAACAAATTTCGCTGAAATATGACTTATTTACATTTTTTATTGTTTTGTATAAAAAGAAATATTCGAATAAAATATTCTCAGCCTTGAAAAATAAGTCATCTTTCAGTAGAATCGTTCGATTTGAAATCGGCGCCGATTCCATCACATACCACAATAACTGCAATCACAAAACTAAAAGGTAACAAATTAGCCGGAACAAATAACATTCCACCACAACTTTTTAAGAGTATACCTTCGTGGATTGAAAATATAATTACACCATTAATCTGCAATGTATGGACTAATAAACAAATCCCAAATCGTTGGACCCAAAGCCTCATAATAGCTAAGTATAACCAAGAAAGGAGACATTCCAGAATGTAAAAGCTGGCGGGATATAACCGTACTACACACCATATAGAAAATCGTTACAACAATTATAATGCTAAGGCTGTCACCTCTTTACGATACGTTAAGCACCCCATACACGTTTCAGTTCAATTGTCAATTAATTCTTTCAATGGAATTGATTCTTGGCCACACACGATTTTTATTCAACAGTGAAATTTCCCTTCCCTTCCGTCTCGGAACAATAAAATACGGAACATTTGCCAGTGGATTTCGCTTGTATAATATGTAGTAGATTTTACTAAGTTCCCAAACCTCTATAATATAAGTATATTTTCCACAAAACGCCCAAGTATCAGATAGAAGTTTTTAATATACTTACAAACATAAATAATAAAAAGCAATAGAGTTTACGCCTTGCTGTAAGGTATACAATACCGTATGTGATTGCATTCTAGTCGCTTTCTCAGCCCTCTACTCCGAAAACGGTTAATTTTACAGAAAAATGTAAAAGGCATTTTTTGTAGATAATTTCACGACAAACCTCCCAGCAATAGGTGGCGAGATATTTGCGAAAAACTGATTTTCGTGACCTTTATAACTTTTAACCTTTATAGCTTTTTTAGCCGGCACTAGGAACTTTTTCACAGATTGGGGTTTAAAATGCCTAAAATGACTGGACTATAAACTTATTTTTTTGTAATTGAGTTATGAATTTTTAGTCGAACTGTATGGTTTTTATCCAAAGTTATTTAATTAGTTTGGCTTAAGTTCATTTTTAATTTAATCTTTCGATCAGATTATTTTTTATTTAAGAATTTCTTTCTTAAATAAAAAATAGTTTGATCGAAAGATTAAATTAAAAATGAACTTAAGCCAAACTAATTAAATAACTTTGGATAAAACCATACAATTCGACTAAAAATTCATAACTCAATTATTAAAACTCTAAAGGCACTTAGCTAAAACAAGAATGTGTACTGTTCCAAAAACGTGGGCAAAATAAATATTCAAAAAATCCCAGCATTGAGAATATCGATGATATTCCACGCTGGTACGACTGAAATGAAAAAGCTTAGAATAGTTGAAGATTCTAGAAAAACAAACAGTTAGTGAAGTTCTGAACATATAGAAAAAGTTAATAAGTAGTTGCGACTCGCCTCTGTTAATTGAGCTTACTAAAATTAGTAGGATTTTCGCTACAGTGATGTTGCCACTGTCAGTGGTAGTGTAGGTAAAGGACTCTGACGAGTAGACTTGGTGGTCACGAAACAGCTGTCAGTTCAACCCTCCGTACATCAAAATTTTTCTTGGAATGTTCAATATTCACATGCTTTAGAATTTCTTTCTTAAATAAAAAATAGTTTGATCGAAAGATTAAATTAAAAATTAACTTGAGCCAAACTAATAAATAACTTATTTTTTTGTTTTAATTTGCTTATAATTCAAGAAATGAGCGGAATAAAACAAAAAGTGACAGATGGTTACCATAACGAACCAATTTTTCATAATTGCAATCAGAATCGCTCTAAATGAAAAATGCAGTGAAAAATTTTTACGATAAGTTTTTTATCACTTCATTTTTATCATAAATTCAGAATCGAGCCCCTGTACTCCTCTCTATAACATATCAAATAATTCTGACAAAAAAAACCGACTTCAGTACAAAGAGCAATATACTTAATGGCCTTTCATATAAACAATTTTGAAAATCAGTATGCAAATGGAGGAATGCAAATGAAGAATTTTGGAAGTCGGCCCATAAGTGTAGGAGCTATGCGATAAGCAATATTTCGGGGGAAGGGGAAAAAATTATGGTACCAATCTGCAAGAAGGGCTTGCAGCGAATTTCCCAACTAATATTCAAAAAAAAAACTATGAAACAAAACTGTACTCAATTCCTTTCAAACAAAAAAAAATTTTAAATCGGTTCACAAATGATAAAGTTATGCATGGGGGGATTAAGTTTTCCCCTCCCATTTTCGAAAAGAGTTGTGAGGCCAAACTACTAGCGAACCCTTGCAAACAACACAATAATTTTGAGCAAATTTCCCCCTCCGATTTTCGACAAACAAATTTTGGGACCAAGTTTTGTCAAACCCTTTCAAACGAAACAAGAATTTTGAAAATCGGTTCACAAATGACAGAGTTATGCATGGGGGGGGGGGGAGCAAATTTCCCCTCCGATTTTCGACAAAAAATTTTGGAACCGATTTTTCTCAAACCCTTTCAAATAAAACAAGAACTTTGAAAATCGGTTCACAAATGTCAGAGTTATGCCTGGGGAGAGCGAATTTCCCCCCTCCGATTTTCGAAAAAAAATTATGGGACCAAACTGCAGGCAAACCCTTTCCAACAAGAAAAGAATTTCAAAAATCGGTTCACAAATGACAAAGTTATGGGTGTACAAACATTAAAAAAAGTTAAAAAAAGAACATACACACGAATTGATAACCTCTTTCTTTTTTGAAGTCGGTTAAAAATCAACAAAATCGGAACATACATATGGAGAACGGACAAAAAGCTCATCATAACAACGCTCTCAAAGTTGGTCTATGAATAAACTTCCGGAAAACCAACGTAATGACACTCTGAACAATATCACAATAGAACAGGCATGTCAAACTCATTTCAGTGTGAGGGCCAAATTCTTCGAAAATTATAGTCCAAATCCTCTTGTGGGCCGCACTTACTTCTTTTTATTAAAAATTTGAGTGGAAATTTAATATAAATAACACATGTTTACAAATTTCGATAAAGTTCTTCGTTCCCTAAAAGTAAAAGTTGTTTCTTTAGTTATTTGGGACGCTGAACGCGAAGCTGCACTCCGATTTTTTATCAGCTCTAGTTTTTGCGATATAGCGTTATGTCAAAAACAAAGGCACTTCCACGATATATGTATATTAGCATATCTTGAGAAGGGTTTGCTCCATTCAATAAAATAAAAAATCCAAAATTCGACAAGAAAAAAATAATATTTAAGATGCGTAAACATTGTTTCTAAATCTGCGCCGTAGTTTCAGCGATAACGTAAAAGTTTGAGTCAAAAAAAAAATAAATTTAAAAAAAAATTTTTAAATTTTTGGTTTTAAAACTTCATAAGAAATAAAAAAAAATACAACAATGAACCAGTTTCCCGGGAAAGTTTTGTGATTTTGCCGGGAAAACGGTAAGTGACAGCGAAATTTATTTTGTTTCATATAAGAAATTTGTATTACAATCCGGTTTTCCTTTAATATCAATACAATTTTAAATGTTTATTTAAAATATTATAGAAGTTCGTATAATCAAATATTTTGATTAATCAGAATTCTGATTAATAAATTAATTGGTTAATCAAGAATTCTGATTAATCAAAATGCTGATTAATTAAATAATTTTAATTTTGATTATTCCAATTTGAATAATTTTATTCAAAATAATAAAACACCAATATTTTAAACAAAATGAATTCAACACATACAAATATAAAACGAAAGAAATACGAAAAACTAAAAAAACAAAATTTGATTAGTTTTTTTCTTTTAGCTTTTTACGCTGTCGTATTTTTTGATGTCTTAAATTTAACTTTTTATTCATATTTGTCAAATTTTAATTCTCGATATTTAAGCAAAAGATTCTTACAACTAGAAAAATTTGATAAATTTTTTTTTACTTAAGCTGCCATTACGCTGTCTGAGTTTTCGTCTGATATCAATACGTAAAAATGAAATATAGGGCCCGGCCCACGATGTCGACAAGTCTATGTCGTTCTCTTATTTATATTGAAAACAATAATACAAAATTTTTATTTGTTTTTCTTTTCAATAGAAATAAGAGAACGACATCGACTTGTCGACATCGTGGGACAGGCAGATAGTGTCTAATATACAATTTTGAATTTTTCCTCAGAACTTATTCTATCTCCATCTAATATGAGCTTTAAATATTATATCTTAAAGTTAGATTTTGAAATCAGACGAAAACTCAGACAGTTTAAAGGCGGCATTATTTTTTACTTTGATATTTTTTTGTTAAATAACCTATTTTAAGTGAAATTTATTTGCTGATAGCTAAGCATTGTCTATGTGCAATTCACTGGTACTTTACCAAATCGCCAGTAGACTTCAACCACACTTTTGAAGAGTTAAAAACCTCTCATCTTATGTTCAGACTTTAAAAAACCATTTGAGAATTTACAAATAAATGATTTTCAAAAATAAGCTTAGTAGGCTTTGAAAGCATAAGCATAGTAGGCTTTGAAAGCATATTATTAGTACGTTTATATGCACGACTTATTTGCAAATAAAACAGTAAATTGTTGTCATATAATTGTTTTATTGCTACTTATTAACTCACGAAAGGTATTCACGAATAACGCACTATTTGCGAATAAAATGTTTGAGGTTGCCACGCTTATAAATGTGTGCTAAAAAAATATAAATATTGCACAAAAAACACTGATAGAAGAAAATAATTTAATTGTTATTAAATAATTATTTGTTATTTTAAATAATTATTTGTTATTTTATACATTTCAACTACTTTTTTTTTTGCACATTTACAGAATTTTTCTATAAAAGTGCTACCAAGTTTTTGTATTTTTGCTATGACGTATAAACAGTCAGTTTACTTATTTGGAAATAATTTTATTTGCAAACGTACTTATTTTCGAAAATCATTTATTTGTAAATTCTTCAATAGTTTCTGAAAGTCTGTACATAAGACGAGAGGTTTGTAACTGTTCAAAATTGTGGTTGAAGTCTACTGACGATTTGGTAAAGCACAAATGAAATAAATATAGGCCATGCTTAACCACCAGCAAAGAAATTTCATTTAAAATAAAATTATGACAATATGTCAAATAATAATTTATTTTCGAACTATTTTATGAAAACAGTATGGAGTTGTGGAAAAGTGTTGAGATCCGCAAAAAATCATGCCGAGGGCCGCATGCTGGAAGAAGTAACTTTTCAAGATTGGTATCTTTATTTTGTAATTTATCTATTTTAATGTAAATGCCCAGCAAAAATAAATTTGGTACAAGGATGCACTAAGATTAAATAGAAGGGCTTCGGAGATGCGCAAAAGCACATAGTGCATCCCCTCTGCCTTACGAAGTTGCAATAACGTAAGCGAATGAAGAAATTTAACGCACACACGGTCGGCTATTTATGTTTTTTCATGTTTTTTAAACCCGAAGTTTTTCCTTTCAACTCAAACTTTTTTATAGTGCATCATCTCTCACTTACGTGGATACAAATATGGATGCAAGTGTAATTTTTACTTCGTAATTTGATTTTTTATTCTTCCATTGAATTGTGTATGATAATAAATATGCCTCGGTAGCTTAGTGGTTAGTGTTCTTGCCTATCATGCGGAGATCGTGGGATCGATTCCTGATTCAATACGCGAGCAAAAAGTATTTAATAAAAGTAAATTGTAGTGTAATATAGTTTCCAATAGTGTTTGTACCACTTAATACATAAATATATATAAAAACAACATAAAATAATTTCAAATAAAAAATTTATCTAAGTGTAGGTGAAATTGTGATATAAATAGCAAATTTTTTTTAATTATATACATATAAAAAAGACATGAGGTTAATGCATCTAAGATGCGCAAAAAGAAGCTCATGCCTCCAGACCTACCAAGTGGGACATCCCATACAAAAATCATGTAATCATGTAATGGAAGCAGGTTGGTAAGGGAGAGTACCGAAATCTCTCCCTTACAAACCTGCTTCCGGTAGACGGATATTTTTGATGGGTGGAATATTTATTTATTTTAATTGAATCTTTCGCAGCATCGAGAAAGATTCACATTTTATGAAATTTGGCAATTGCGCTTATTATCGCGACATTATAAACAAAAGCTCGCCTTAGCGAACATAACATTTTTTTAGATTCACGACTATTTGTCAAACAAATTTGTTTCGAAAATTCTTCGTTTTAGCGAACCTTCTTTTATTTCGAATCTCAGATTTAGTGGGATGCATTGTTTAAATAAAGTATGGATATCTACCGATATATGAACACATTTGGAGACCAAAGTTTTATACACTTGTGTGAAACCATGGTCTATCGATGTTTTTGGCTCAACACGATATCCTGAAAAGGAAATTTATATGGATTGGTCATGCATTGAGATCTGATAATGGGGTGTCCAAAAACAACTTGGCGCATATCAACTGTGCGTGATGAGCTGACTACTGCAGGATTTTAAATGAACGAGGCAATAAGAAGAGTCCACAACAGATTTCGTTTGAAGTCATTATTTGAAAAAAAGTTCCCCGAACTTGATGGTTTTTTGATATGTGATAGACAGGAGAACAGGTGATACAAAAACATGCTCATAAGAAGAAGAAAAGGAATGGCAATGAATATAACGGCTATCAAATATTCAGTATCAAGAGAAGCTAAAAACAGGCTTTTTAAATTAGCAGTTTTAGTGATTTTATTATTATTGTAAAAGTTTTTGTATGCATACTTTAATTTATATTATTATTTTTTTCTTAAAATAGGGTTCATTTTAAATATTTTTGGTTGCTTTTTGAGTAATGTAATGTATAATTTAGCCAAAAGGTCATTGAAGTAAAAATCCACTAAATGGAAGGAAGCAAACAAATTATATACAATTTTTAATAGAGTAGAACTAAATTGTGTATCCGAGTTCATGTGTCATACTACCACCAGAATTTTAAGTAGCGTCTCTAATTAAAAATTAAAAAGATTGGATGCTACAAAGCGCAACCTTTATTTTTTAACCGACTCCAATAAAGAAGGAAGTTATCAATTTATATATATTTTTTTTGTATGTTTGCACAGAATTTCATTTGTTAAACGATTTCATTCAGAGTTCATTTGTTAAACGATTTTCAAAATTCTTTTCTTGTTTGAAAGGGTTTGCCTGCAGCTTGGTCCCATAATTTTTTTCGAAAATCAGAGGGAGAAATTTGCTGCCCCGTGCATAGCTCTGTCATTTGTCAACCGATTTTCAAAACTCTTTTTTTGTTTGAAAGTGTTTGCCAGCAGTCTGGTCCCATAATTTCGAAAATAGGTGGGGAAAGTTTCTCAACAAACCCCCTTCCCCCTCCCCACCCAAAAAAAAAAAAAACATTATATGTACCAAAGTTTATTTCATACGAGAGTTATTGATTTTGACCACCTAAAGTTTCGAAAAGTCACACAAAAATAAAAAGTGGTCTGTGCATTTGCCCAGATCCACCAAGCTATATGTATTTTAACCCTCTGAATTCGAATCTGATGTTCGTTTGGCTAATTCACCAACAAAATTTGGAGTAAATTGCAAAAAAAAAACAGTTTTTCTCGATTTTTCGCAATTTACTCAAAACCTTGTCTGTTAAAGAGCCAAAAATTTGCAGATTCGAATTCAGCGCATTGAAATACATATAGATAGGTAGGTCTGATAAAATTTACAGATCACGTCTTTTTCACCTTGTGTGGGGGCTACTAATAAAAGTGGCCGGACCATGCCAATTTTTTCTACAAAGATTCTGTTATGCATGGATATTAGTTCCAATACCTGCTCCGGAACGGGAGTTATTAATTTTGGCCACCTAAAATTCCCAAAAATCAAACTGTGCGGTGTGCTGCCCAGCTGGAGAATAGCGGAATATCCTCAAACATGATCGAATATGAATCAAATATGTAATTATATATGTTGAATTTCATGTAATAGCAGATTTAGCAAGAAGAAGAGAATTTAAGAAATGATTCAATCCATAACTGTTACCTGAGAATTTAATTATCATATTCCAACTTTACACAAGTAGCCTTTTACTCTCAACAAGTGCTAAAATACCACTTTTTTAATCTTCATTCTTTTGCAAACAATTCTTTAAACACTTATATAAAGTGGCTGCTAAACACATCAATATTCAGCTTCAATATATATGATTGTGTGCGTTTGTTTACAAAAAATTATTACACATATACGGAGGGGAAATATTGAAGAATATCAAAATACTTTTGATTTTCATAACAAATTGAAGCTAAAATATTGATCCGTCTAGCACTTAAGGAAAAAAATCCCAAAAATTAAGTGTAAACATTCATAAGTATGGCTTTTAGGTTAATGACATTATTAGCTCTACTACACGCTGCCAATTGAAAAGTTAAGAACTGGAAAAAAATCTTGAAAACAAATTCAAACTCTGAAACCCTATGACAAAAGACAAAGTTTTTTTTTTCGATTACTGTCTGCTAAAATCTCAGTTACACTTTTATTTAATTTTTTTGTTATACTCAAAAATTTTTAAAATACAAAGAATAAAGCCAAAATAATAATGCGAAATAAAAGATCATATAACCCAAGTTAATGAAATGTTTAAAGCTTCAATACTGAAATTAGCAACAAATCGTTAACTGATGTCGGTTTCTGAGATTTGTGTTCACACTGCACAGTGGCATAAACTAAAAAGAAAGCGGTGGTATTTATACATAGAACTTCTAAACTAGATAGTTAGATGATTATCATTTTAAAAAATGCACAACAAGTCTTCTCTTCTTCGGAGATGCGCAGAATGGACTGATTTAAAAATTATATATTTATAAAATATATATTTAAGAAATTTAATATATGTCATACGGTCATAATTTTATTTTAAATGAAGTCTACGACGATTTGGTAAAGCACCAATGAAATGCATATAGACATTGCTTAACCATCAGCAAATAAATTTCATTTAATATATTTTTTTATTTAACACCACTGTACTCGTACGTACGTTGTTGCTGTGATACATTTTACATCTGAATGATAATGAAAAACGTATGCCGGATGCAAAAATTATTCATTTTTACACGTTATCTACTTGTTGTTGTTGTAAATTGAATGTTGTTTTTTGTTTTTGCAAGTTTTGTGGCAGCTACTGTTTTTGTTGCTGTCAGTTTGTTCTTTTTTTTGCATTTATTCATAAAATTCTCAAATTTCAAGATCGACTTACTATATACATACATACATATGTATGTATTAGGGATGGGCAAAAATATCGATATATCGATATTTTCTTTAAAATACATTGATATATATGGACGATATTATTAATTGCCATATATCGATATTTTTTCAAAAATATTGACAGTATCAAATTCGATATTTTTTAAGCTTTGGTTTTGTTTTTCGTACAGTTTTTAAACAATTTCGACACAATCTTATCAAACACAATATTACTAACAAAATCGTTTGTTTTATTTATGAAATTTTTTCTATTCCAAAAATTATCTTTCTTTGAGTATAATTTTGTTCATGTACGTTCATTGAAATATTGGTGAAACAGTAAGGATGTTGGAAATTAACTCTTTTCAGCTTAATTATTTATAAGAAAAGTACTTTTCATGTTTTATTTTTAAAAAATTTAGGGACTATGTATGAATAATCATGCTGGAAAATATATCGATATGTATCGAAATATCATTATCTTTTAATCGATATATATCGACGTACACCGATATTTAAAAATATATCGATATCGATATATTGTTTTCGCTTGCCTATCCCTATATATGTACATATGTATAAATGGTTTGATGTGGAAGTCAAATATTTCGTTTGGATGTAAAAACCGGTATGTTCCTCACACTGGAATTAATTTTTTTACGTAGTCGGGTTTTTGATTTTTTAAATTTACTTTTGTATTTAGGGTACCATAACACATCGAAAAAATATAGTGGTGATCAAAGGTCATGACAAATGTTTCATTTTGTTGCATAGTGCGATTAGTTGTTCATATAAGTTCCCACTGTTCATGTAAATGTGTAAAGGACCCCCTCCTATGCAAGCTGAAACCACAGATGTTCAGCTAACCAGCGAGTCGAATAAAAAAGTAAACCTTAAAAGTTTTTCTTATGTCTTAAGAAATATAAAGCTTCAACACCACTTTCCTTGTTTATTCAAGTCCAATAGTATGAATTTAAGTATACCACAATTTTAATTATACCACGAAGACTAAAATTATTGTTCGGCAAAGAAATATAACCAACTATATGGCGTGATCTATTGAAACCCAATGTCAATCAATATCAAATCAATACATAAGACATCAATTATAAGAAATAGGTATATAAAGTATATATAATCCAAGTGTAGAGATAACAGCGCCCCTCAGATGTGAAATAGCCCTCAAGAATTGGGCACCACTCGATCAATTGAAACCAGAGATGGGGAAGCCTGATAGATACCGTATGAACACCCATACTACTTACTCCCAAGAGCATATAATATTTTTTTATTATCAGAAATTACTTTTTCATCAACACAATATTTTAATATAAACTTTTTTATTATTTAGCGTAAAAATGATGGATGTGTGATCGTTAAATGATGTAAAAATACATTGTTTTTCAATTTAAACTTTCCAATATTAACCGCAATCGCAAAGAGACACACATAAAGATATTGTTGTGGTTAAATCGTGTAAAAATGCGTTGATTTGAAATTGTTGAATTTTTTAACAAAAAAGATAAAGATAGAAATGTTTGTTGTTAAAAAGTTTATCTTAAAAGAGAAGCATGAAGAAGCAATGAATTGTTTGAATGTGGCCCTTATAACACGGCCTGATAATACATGTTTACAAATTTCGAAAAACTTTGTCGTTCGCTAGAACTGAAAGTTGTTTTTTTAAGTTATTTGGAACGCTGAACGCGAAAATGTACTTCATTTTTTCCATCAGCTCTAGTTTTCGCGATATAACTTTATGTTAAAGATAAAGGCACTTTCACCACATGTAGTAGCATAACTTGAGAAGAGGTTTTTCTATTCAGCAAATAACAAAAACCGAAATTCGATAACAAAATAATCTTAAGGCCGTTCAAACATTGTTTCTATATTTGCTAAGTACTTCCAGAGATATCATAAAAGTTTAACCCAAAAGATTAAAAATTTTTAAAAAAATTTTGAATTTTTTGTTTTTAAGAATGCATAAAAAATAAAAATACAACAACGAGCTTATTTTTGATTTAGTATCTTGTAGCTAAACTAAATTTTCATACAACAACAACATCTGAATTTGTATTTGCTACTGTTGTATGGAAATTAAAATTTTATCAATTCAGTTGTGTCACTAAATTGTGAATAAAATCAAAATTTGTACACCAATTTCAATGGAAAAGGGCTTATTTCTTTTGCAATATATTTAGCTACATGCTACTGAACAAAAAACTAGCCCGTTGTTGTATGTTTATTTTGCTATAAAGTTTTAAAAACAAAAATGTTAACAAATGTTATAAAAATTAATATTTTTTTTGCTCAAACTTTTACGATATCGCCAAAACTACTGTGCTGATTTAGAAATTATGTTTGTACGGCTTAAAGATTATTTTGTTGCCGAATTTGTTACTTAACTGAATAGAGAATGGCCTTCTCAAGTTATGCTCATATACATATGTCCTGCAAGTGCCTTCATTTTTGACATAGCGGTATATCTCGAAAACTAGAGCTGATAAAAAAATTATAATTATATATTTGAAATTATTATGCTAGTCGCATAACATGGCATTCCGTTGCAGCCAGTACATTTAAGCTGTAATGGAGCAGGTAGTCCAACAATTCTAGCAGGCTAAAAAAACCAATGGTGCCATATTATAAGGCAAAGATTCATTGGTGAGAAAATATAGTTTTCCCTTCTCAAAAAATAAAAAAAACTTTTGCTTGCTCCGCACTTGTATGTTGATCATTCATAGACCATCAACGCCAAAGACGAAACGGCGATGATTTTGATGCGCCTTAAATTGAACGACTTGAGTTTTGTGTGATGTCTAAATTCATGCCACTCCTTTCTGTTTTAGCATACGTCTAAAATCTAATTTTTTGTATGACTTCCTAATAGTGTGACTACCCCTCTTACCTATGAAGCTTTAGACTGGTGGATGGCAGTGGGAAAAAGGACATATCTCCTTTACTACCCAGTGAAAAAATACCTTCCATGGAAGTCAATAAGATCTTGAACTTGTGATCTGGAAGTGGTGCAAATCCGTATCATTTCTAATTATTTTTACAGAGGCTTGTCAATGCAAGAAGTTCTCTTTTTTGATACCTCTTCATTGGATCAGAAGTCATGTTAATGATGCTAAGAAAATTCGACTTTTTGTATGTTGTTTTTAGTAAGTGCAAAGAACTACTTTTTAATAACTTCTATAGAGCTATTTTTTATTTTATATGAAATTTATTTGCTGGTAGTTAAGCATTGTCTATATGGATTTCATTGCTGCTTTACCAAATCGCCAGTAAACTTCAATCATATTTTTATAATATTATATCATTTAAAATAATATTATGAGAATATGTCAAATAATAGATTTCTTAAAGAGCTATTTTTATTTATAAAAATATGACAATTCATAACATTTATTTCATTTGCTTAAAAAAATCAAGAAATATCGTAAGTATTTGTGAACATTTCGAATGAGCCTCAATTTTGCATAAGTAACTATATTAACTATATTAACTATCTGAATGTTGGTAATAAGCACTTCCTGAGAACATACTTATTGATACTTTGGAAGTAGAGAATAAGCGGTTCTGCAAAAATTACTTCCGATTTATTTCACTAAGTATGAATTAGCTGCAAAGCAAGGGGTTACGTGTCTCGTGCCGTGAAGTGCCATGAATATGGACGCCTGCCTGCTAAATTTTCTAAGTCGGAACTGTGCAATTATTCTCTGAAGACCTCGAAATTACGTGCTGAAAGCTTCTATTTATGCTACAACCAAAGGATTAAGAGACTCCTTACGGAGGCCGTGACTATCTACATTTATATGGATAGACTTTCCGTAATTATACCGTTTTTTAAGAGAAGAAACACAATCAGACAATTAATGCCTACCAGCTAATCAATTAATGTGTTACCTTCTTTGGGAAAGGGATAGTGTAGGGAGATCAGCTGGTGAAATGGGAGAGGGCTTATTTCATTTACAACTCTGCTATTGCTCACTTTTTTTTGTTGTTAAATTTTGTGGAGCAGTATTGCAGCTCTTCTTGTGTCAAGTAGAGACATTAACTTTTTAAGCTGTGTAGCCATTTTATTACCTTTTACATCGCCAACGATTCTGCTTTAATACCGGCGAAGGGCGGGGTGCTGTGATGTACATTAGCATATGTCAATATTAATCGCTGCCGGTACTGCTAAAGTGATTAGTGCTATGCCTTCATCACTCTAATAGTCCAACAATAATCAACACTATGACACACCAATGCACATCAGAAAAATTTGAGATGTTGTTGGCTTGCCTGAAACTAGCGTTGAACTCAATACCTTAGGATTTGTAGTCAACGCACTACCCATCTCAGCCAACAGCACCCTCCTTTGTTGGGAAGCTCTAAAGTCAAAGTCTCATGGACCATGCTTCAGTTGCCCAATGAGACTAAGGAGTAGTCGCTGAAAATGATGGCACACAGATGGCCGCACAGATTATCGCTAATATTAAGAGCTCAAAAGTGGGGGTTTTTTTATTATCCTGAACTTATAAATGTATTAATATATTTTCTACTTTTGAGAAACACTTTTTAGATTTATATTTACGTTAGCTTAATTAATTTTGAATTACAATGTACACCTGAATGTTTTTAATTGCTGAGATATTTAATTTTGTCTAGCTAGACTGCCTAAATCTTACACTGTGCATAACTTGTACATATTAATCATTATGCCAGGTGAATCTGTCTAGAAGAAAGAAAATACTGTGAAGTCTGCTGGCAAGATTGTAATCATGCTGTATGAAATCTATCGAGCTAAAAGGATACTATCAGGTATATTTGAGAAAAGTAGTGAAATTGAAATTTGAAAAATAAACTTTTTATTTTTGATGTTCTGCAAAAGTAGAGTATATTTGTATTGAATATTGAAATTCAAATGTAAAAAGTAGCATGCAGAACATCAAAAATTTAAACTGTGATTTCAAATGAATTCTACTTCAAAGTAGAATGTATAATTCTATGTTTTTCCAAAAACTTTTCGACTTCCCTTCGTACAGTTTGTTATTTATATATTTCATGAAATGTTAAATCATAAATTTTATATACGACTACTTATCAAATTCTATTTGGGCCATTTATATCAAATTTCATAAATTACTATAATTTCTAAACAGTCTTTAAATTAATGTAAATATCGGAGAGTTTTTTAGAAGAGCAACACTTCAAATTGAAATAAAACACAGAATAATCTGTTAATTACACATGTTTTCAAATTTCGATAAACTTTTTCGTTCCATAAAACTAAAAGTTGTTTCTTTATTTATTTGGGACGCTGAACGCGAATCCGAACCCCGATTTTTTTATTAGCTCTAGTTTTCGCGATATAGCATTATGTCAAAAATAAAGGCACTTGCACGAATTTTGAACATTTTAGTTTTTAAAAATTCATAAGAAATAAAAGAAAAATACAACAACGAACCAGTCCAGTAGCATCTAGCTTATTATATTACTAAAGAAATGAGCCCTTTTTATGGAAATTAGTGCACAACTTCAGATTTTACTCACAATTCAGTGAGAGAACTGAATTGATAAAAAATTAAATTTTCATACAAACAGCAATTTTTACTTTTTGATTGTGTTTCCTACTGTTGTATGGAAATTTGTGAAACTTGTGAATAAAATAAAAAGGTAGGCTCCAATTTTAATGAAAAAATGCTTAATTCCTTTGTAATATATTTAGCTGCATGCTGCCGGACAAGAAACTAGCTTCTTGTTGTTTTTTATGAAGTCCTAAAAACAAAGATGTTAAAATTTGTTATAAATTTTAAATTTTTTATTTTTTTGCTCAAACATGTACGAAATATCTGAAACTACTGAGCAGATGAAGAAACAATGTTTGCACATCCTACAAATAATTTCGTTGTCGAATTTTTATTTTTTATATTATTGAATAGGGGAATCCCTTCTCGAGTTATGCTTCGTACACATTGGACATTTCTTTTGTTGTAATTTTGTGGTGTCATATTTCAAATTAACAACTCAATGCGACAAAATGACAACATGCTGTCATTTTGTTTTTGTGGCTGCAATATTGTAGCATTATCGTGACAACCGTACACATTAGACGCGCAAATAGTTTGCCACACACAGAAAAACATCGGAAGTGGCAAACGTTGCCGCTAGTACATACCATCATGTTTGCTTGCGATGTCATAAAATGGCATATTTTTGGCTAATGGCTAATTTTCCCCTCCCATTTACGAAAAGAATTATTAGGCCAAACTGCTAGCAAACCCTTTCAAACAAAAAACTATTTGGAAAATCGGTTCACAACTAACAGAGTTATGGATTGGTGGGGAGCAAATTTCCCCCTCCGATTTTCGAAAAAAAATTTTGGGACCAATTTTTGTCAAACCCTTTCAAACAAATCAAGAATTTTGAAAATCGGTTCGCAAATGACATAGTTATGGGGTTTGGGGGGCAGCAAATTTTCCCCTCCCATTTTCGAAAAGAATTATTGGGTCAAACTGCTATCAAATCCTTTCAAACAAAAAAGAATTTTGAAAATCGGTTCACATCGGTTGGGACCAATTTTTGTCAAACCCTTTCAAACAAAACAAGAATTTTGACAATCGGATCACAAATGACAGAAGGGGGGAACGAATTTCTCCCTCCTATTTTCGAAAAAAAATTTTGGGACCAATTTGGGTTTGACCCTTTCAAATAAAGCAAGAGTTTTGAAAATCGGTTCACAAAGGACAGAATTATGCATGGGGGGAGCAAATTTCCTCCTTCCGGTTTTCGAACAAAAATTATGGGACCAAACTGCAAGCAAACAAAAAAGTTACTTTTAAAATCGGTTCACAAATGACAGAGTTATGCGTGTACAAACATAAACAAGTAAAAAAGAACATACACACGAATTGTTAACCTTCTCCTTTTTGGAAGTCGGTTAAACAGAAAAAAAATTTTACATTTTTTCTAGAAAAGAAAACGCCATAAGAGAGGTACAAAAAATTTTTAATTTGTATCTGTATCGTTCAACGTTGACTATATCATTCTAAGCATCATCGCCAGTGACTCCACCGACAAACGGGGAGCACCAAATCATATCTTATTTTGGATGTAATGATGTCGCGAGAACAGCTTACCATCAAGCCTTATGTTGAATTTTTTATTAACATTGACCTTTGACCAAAAGTGCACTGAATGAAATGTTTTTCAAAATACGTATTATAAATTTTCAATCGTTGCCTTGTTGTGAACCCTTTCTTAACGGTTTTTATAACCAAACTACAAAACAAACGAGAAATGTCACATCGGAAGTCTCAGAAAGCAACTTCAACTTAAAGTTCTCTTCCTTTGAAAAAAACACCCAATGAAAAGTTTTTTTTAATAAACTTTTCTTTATGCGAAGCAAAACAAATAAAATTTAAAATCATCCGAAACGCAAAATAAATCTCATTTCTATACAATATTTTATTTCATATACGAAATTGTTGTTGGCATGTGTTTCCAATACAATTCTGGTAAAACAATTTTCAAATCAAACTTCCTACTCATCACCTCTTCTTCACTCCTAGAAAGAGAAAAATCTCGAACTGCAACTATCAACAACAAGCAAATATTTATAGCTGCATGTTGCCGTATTGGAAGATAAAATTTCAAAACCACATGGTATTTCAAAATTTCAAACAGCCGTCAAAGATGATGATGATGATAAGTACCACCAGCACATTTATTAAAAATGGAAAAAATATCATAAATTTAAAAATAGATAAAATTTTACAAGTAAATGTTGCACTTAGACGTATGATGCAAAAAAAAACAAATATGTTTCAATTACATTTGTTGCATCATCGTAGACATCGACAACAACATTAACTTCTTGATGATATTAATGATGATCATTATCAGCCGGTTCGATTACGGAAGGCACAAAATTAAAACATTCTCACAACACATTTGTTTTTATTATTGTTATTTTTATTTTTATGTAGTAAATGGTGATAATTAGTTAAGTGATAATGATGATTTGATTTGATCTCATTTATAATTTACTCTACATTTGTTAACAAGAATTTTTGAAATTCTTGTATGAAGTCGATAAAAAACGAACATTTATGTTTATAATAAAATTAGTTAAAATTTTTAAAAAAGAAACAGTATTTTTTTTGGGTCGAAAATTCGTCCATAAGGAAAAAAATTCCGGTGGATACAACTGACGCTGTGGTGACAATCTATGCCCAAGTAGGATTGGCGTCACTCCGAAGCAAAGATTCAGGTAAATCCAATCTTGAAAACTTTGACCTAACGGGTATAATGCTCTAATCCTTTACACTATGTTCTTAATGGCAACTGAACTTCAAAGCAGATTTTAATAAAAAATCTTCTTACTTTATTTGTCGAAGGCTTATAAACTTCAGCCGTACTATTGACAGTATGTTTTACAATGTAACAATAAATTTGCTCTTCCTAAAATGTAACAAGTATATGAGAAACCCACGTCCCTGTAACACGAGTTCTCTGTTGCATAGATGTCTTACTGTACCATTATCCCCCCAGGGGCCCATAAAACTTACATGGTACCACCCAATCACTGAAGTAACGGAGTAACGAGCGTGCATATAGATATCAAAATAAAGTAGAATGCCCAACGATAGTCTGGTAAATGGTGAAGCGGCACTTAATGTCTCAGTCCCGACCAAAGTCAGTAGATAGTTCACTTCTAGGGATAAGGTGAAAGATGATTCTGTCACCGGTTATTGGTGAGGTCTCCTTTGGGAGTATGTACATGTACTATTGTTAATGAAACAGAGGCTGCATCCGCAGCTCCTCTATGGTCGGTACTGAAAAAGGCTAGCATCGCAGTCCCCTGCCTTTATCGCACACTTTTTTTTACTGGTTATTAATTGGTATCATTTTGCTGCATTGCGTGAGCTATTGATTTGGTGTAAGTTTAGATAAATCAAACTCTTTAGCATAGTGTTTGTGTGTGGCTAGGTGGGCCATGTACAAAAAGTTGCAACCTGTTAGTACCTTGCAAGTGATAAGGTGCCTCCATGTCGTACATGGGACTTTGTTAAACATTTAAGTTTAGCTGGAATTAAGACCACCGTCAGGTATCACTAAACCAAAGAGGTACATAAATTCACCGAATTGTTCATTAGTTTTGACGCTAAATCAGTGAACTGGGTCATTAATTTTGTTATGAATGCTTTCAATGAATCATTTTACATTGAACTTCAATGAATATTTGCATTGAAACAACGTGTGCGTACATCGATTTAACGTATTTTTGCAAAAAATTCATTCGAATTATGTAAAATATTTTTTCTGTGTAGGCCGTAAAGTATGGAATATAAATATCGGAGAGATACATGTAGTGTCGTTTGCCCGATTCATTAGCGAAAACTTTATTTTAATCCACTATCGCATACCGATGCGATTATCCCAATGCCGTCGGTTTGACAATAGTGAGTTATAGACACATTATGACCATTAGTCAAAGAATGAAAGAACATACCCTGAGATAATGGAAATAATGTCATCGAAATCACTGGAAGATAATCCTCCTATAATAAATGGCGTCGTCGATGTCACGTCAACACGACACCCCAACATTTCACTCGTCTATTATTCTTCAACTACTACTAATAATATGCTCTATTAATTATCTAAGTCTTAGAGAATAGAGATTGTACCAAATTGTTGTCGACAATGAGTAGGCAAGAGAACTGACAATTTTTTTTCTGTCGTCGTGACGTGACATCGACGACGTCAATCATGATAGGGGGGAACGTTTTGTGGACAAGAACCTGTAATTACACTGGATAATTGAATGGGTAGACCTATGACGCATAAACAGACAACAGGACACAAATAGATAATGTTTACACTTGAAAGAAGATGAGACTGAGATAGTCGACCGATCTAAGGAACGCCTCATCAGACATGGGCCGATTCTATGAAACGAAGAAGACAAGTCCTGAGGAGACTAACAGACTAACAGACTACATGAATTCTGTAATTAATTTTGACAAACTCTGAATGAAAGGAAAACTCCGTAGAGCGATATAGTGTAGTTTCGGTTATAACGCACCACTGAAACTGGAAAAAAAACGAAATGGCTAATGAAAGCGCAAGAGAAGGCTCGACTTTGCTCTTAGTAGCCTCACAAACTGATATTCATATTCCCTTCGACAGCTCGAACGAGATTAAGGAGGAGTGCTATCTTCCGTAACTCTTTGGCACTCACTAAGACGATATTGGAAAAAACACCTCGTAGCCTTTGCGCGCTTCTGCAGGAGCTCAGTTTAGACCAGGGGTTGCGGTTGGTTTCGCACCTTTTAATCGTAAGCGAAATAATTAATCGCTCGATTACGATTAAAAATTATGTCTTTTTTCAAGCAAAGAATTTATGTCAAACGCTTTCGCCAATGAAATACGCACACTGGGTTCGATTGTACTTAAAGTGGCGCTTAATTCAAGGAAGGGTGTAATTGATGAGATAATTTATTTTTTAGATTAAATGTACTCGAACTAGTTTAAAAGACTAAATTGTATACTTTATTATTTTTTTTAGATTTATTAAAAAAATAAAGTTATGTGAACGCAGACATACCAACTCAAATCGACAAAAATTAATGCATTTGTGGGGCCACTTATCTCCAATTTTGATGAAATTTGGTACAGCTTCTTCTTTGTGTAGTTACATCACAGGTACAAAATTTTGTGTCTCTAGCTGATCTGATTCTGGAGAAATTACGTTGTTATTAAAGTTGTTTTCCAGTTGAGTTAATTTACATATATAATAAGCAATTATATAGAATTTTTTTTTGTCTTCATCGTCACTACCATCAAGCTGATGTGAATAATCTGTATCATCATCACTGTCATCATTGTAGTTATCGTATTTTTTTTTGTGAAATTTTTATTTTGCAATACTAACAGATCTTGTTGTGACTCCGAAAAATGTTGTTCTATTTTCTTCTTTTCATATTGCTTGCTTTTGCTCGATATAAATGGATCGGAACTTAGTAGAAATCTATTAAATATATCTTCATTCGACTTCTCGCAGCTACATTTACGAGAAAAGTGCTCTCTATAATTATTAAACTGTTTGTTCCTTGCTTCTTGAGCTTTCGATAATTCTCTAATTGGTGAAAGTGCGTGTTGTATAACCTCCGAACCATGAAAAGCCTGTTTATAAGAAATGTGTCCGGAACTGCCATCAAAAGTCCACTTGGAATATAATGTTAAGTTGGATAACTTTTGTTTTAACAGAGTATTCGCACATGTTGGAAACATAACTAGACGTTCAACTGTGTGATTTAAAAGAAATTTTTACTTCATCTCGTTTTGGATAGCACCTTTTTTTGCTTCTTGAACTTTAGTATACGAAGGAAATTTTTCCGGTGCAACCCTTCTTATAACATTATGGCTATGCCGATACAATTTTGCTTCTATCAAGACGCTTAAAACATCTTCTACACTTACCTTTTGTGGTCTTACCTGCTTAAACCTTTTTGCGTATTTTTTAGCCCTTGTAGCTGTAGACGCTGTTATTTCCTTAACTAGCTTTTACGCCTCAACTTTCCCAGCAGCTCTTAAACTCATTTGCGTAGAATGTGCAAAAACAGAGAATGGAGCGCTGTCCCTCATACTCTTACGGCCCAACCTAAATCAGAGTGTTGAGCGGCGCGTAAGCAACAGGGTACGTATTTGCAGTACATTTTACCACAAAATGCTTACTGTAAATGTACTGTAAATACCTACCCTTAACGCTCTGATTTAGGCTGTGCAGTTACTTTTCTTTGCTTTAACTTTCTCACTACTGTCTTCGAATGACAGTTTCATGCGACCTCGTTTAGTTGGTGAGGGAACAAATGAGATAGAAGCGTCTAGCCAGTCCTTATAATATTTCAAGAAATCGAATTTTGAATTGTTCAATAAAATTATAAAATCGTTGGTCAAATCATTCATATTGCGAGGATTGATACGATTAATAATATAAATTTTAAGTATACTAATATTTTGCTTCCATTCATTTGCGGCCCTATTTCTCATGAAACTGTAATGTTCGAGGCGCGATATAAAAATTGTTTTGAGACTTGTTTCTACAACAAAGCAGATCCGATTACTTCATATGTTGCAAATCAAATTGCAATCATTACAAATACTTGAAACATAATTATTTTTTTTTTGTATCGACAACAATACTTTACACAAAATAGTAAATATTTTAAAAGTTCGCAATAATGTTGCAAACTTTTTTTCTTGGAATTTCAAGTAGAGAATCCACAGTTTATAAAAATTTTTATTTCAAAACTAAAGCTCGATAAAGTCAGAACTTCTGGTCCATCAAATATGAAAAGTACCCAAATTTTGTTTTTTCTATTAAATTTCGATTTTTATCACTTTTTGTAAAAACTGTATTGTCCGATTTTGGCAACTTACTCCGCAGTGACTCTGCAACATAGATTGGTGAAATTTTGAATAGTGTTAATAATTTTATATCCTTTTACTGGGTATAAATTTTTATCACGAAAACTTAATTTGAAAATTTCAATTAAGCGCCACTTTGGTCACAGTGGCACCCAGTGTGCTACGATTCATTTAAACTGTTTGAATTTGTATACAGGGAAAGTTTACCTCACAAAAAATTTTAAATTTAAAGCTTAAACATAAAATATATACATATTGTCTAAACGTTCAATCAAATTAAACTGCTTTTAGTCTAAGATCCCACGAAAGGAAAGTTCCACCATCTATGGATCGCGTGAAATAACCGGTTGTCGTATGCAAGTAAGAAAATAAAAACATGATTGATTATGAAGCTCATTATTTAACTTATTCGTATGATTAGAAGTTTAACATAATATCTTTAGTTTTTCTAAGAGATTTTTGGGTTCCCTGAAAACTTGCAGTACCCCAAATGCGCATAGGAACTAGCTAATACCTCTCATCGCGGTACAAAATTAAAGTTAATGAAAATAACGTTTGTTTGCCCATTTTTTCTGGTCACTTCTAAAGCGTTTCCATATTTTAAGTATGTAGATGGGTTAATACTACACTCAAAAGAAAAATCAGTCCACCGTACTTACATTAATCCCAAGCGGAGTCAAAAGTACGGTAATCCCGGTTTTTCTGAAATCAAATACAGCAAGATTGTTTCAAGTCGGAATATTCAAGTGCAAAATACTTAGTTTTAGCCTGACTAGCCTTTATTCATGTAAAAAAAAAAAATTATTTTAAGTACGAGTATATTTTACTTTATACACAGTCGTACTCGTACTGTGTTGGTGTTTGTTTGCTTGATGATGGCCACAAATCACTGTTCTGCTCTTGTTGTTGTTTATTTTCATTACTCGGACATAGCCGACAAGTAGCTGATACACTATGTCTTGCATGTAGATTGAAGCCTGCTGTATACTTGAATCAATCCGCCGCGTACTTGAATCAATCCTAAACTGCGTACTTTAATCAATCCCGCGCGGGCTTGAATCAAGCCCGAATCAGGCTAACTTTTACTTATTTAATAATCCTGGAACAGACTTGAGAATTTTTATTTTTACTACTTATATAAATTTAATATTTTTAATTACTTGTTTTAATTTAAATTTATTTTTGTTCATTCCTGGTATTGAACTTAACTCATCATGTTTTGTAAAGAAAGAACGACGACTAAAATCCAGTATAAGCCAGCAGCATGTAATACGACGTTTGTAGGCTATTAGCCGGCAGTGCACGAACTTCTGTTTGTTCGTGCACCAACAACAAGACAACAACATATGCACAACATGCGCCTAAAGCTATCAACAAGCAAACAAATACCAACACACTACGAGTGTTTAAAAAGTTTATACTAATAGTAGTACTTAAAATAAGAATTTTGTACACAATTTAATTATTTTGTTATTGATTCAAGATTTTTTACGTGATTATCCCGTTTTCGTCTTGACTTAAGTACATTTTAGTGTTATTCGTACTTAAATTAGTCTTACTCAAAGTAATTAGAAAATACTTGAATTTAGTACGGCGTTTTTCTTTCTGTGTACATATAAATTTTCTTAGAGATATGTACAAAATAAATTGCAATTTGAATTAGTCAAATAGGCTAAGGATAGTTCTATATCACCACGGAAATTCAAACTTTTAAGATTGTTACCACCCTTAAGATGACACTTTTTTTATTTTTCAAGCTATTTTCGTAATCTGTGACCAACTACGCAAATTTTGAGCGGTCTTGCGTTATGTAAACAATGTAAAGTCGCATCACTGCAATACATTTTGAGGTTTAGGACAGCCTATCTTGCTTTTTCAAAATTGCACTCCATATTTAAGAGTATTGAATTAGTTATTAAAATATTTTGAACATCATACTTTTAAATAATTAAAAACAATTTTTAAGTTTTAAGCAATTATTTATTTCTTATTATAATTTAAAAAAAAGTTTATACATATTTATCAAATGTGCTATTTAGAAGTGTCACGTTTGAGATATAAATTTGTTATTGATAAATAAAAAAGCTAAAGGACTGATCTAAATATGCATTACATGGCTTGTTAGAAAACTACACTACACTAGGTAACAATAATATTTAGGGCGTATGTAGCTCATTACACATATAAAAATTCATAATTATGTTACATTACAAGGGCTAACAAATTATTGATGTTTGACATTAAAAACAAAAAAAACCTTGTGAAGTGTTACGATAACTTATGAACACTGGAAGATACAATGCCAGGACCATAAACCAGTTTACATCTGTAATTCGTTTTGATGTCTCTGTTTATAGCACAACCGTAGTTCAATTTGTAGACCGCAAGCAGACAAATAGCAGAATGAAATGCATATTCTGTGCCGTCAGCATTCTTCAGGTCTTCTATTGGTTTTTCCGTCGAAACCTAACCAGTATCTATACATCATACGAAAAACATTTAGCAATGCTGGTCTAATAATAAATTATGATTAATATCTTCATAAACAAGCTGAATATTTATTAACATAAGCCCTTTTTTATTCTATTTTCAGACTATTCGCTCTAATAGGTTAATATTTGCCCATCGATTTATTTACAAGCGTATTTTTGCATTTCGTTTATAAAATTTTCCAACGAAAATTCATGCATAATCTTATCAACGAACTCAAAAGGGGAAACTAATACGTAAGTATAAAAATGTTTTTGCTTTATAACACACACACTTTTTTATCAAAGACGATTTTTATTAAAGCATTTCGTAAACAATTTTCTATGAATTTTGTTGTTTGTTATCAAGATAAATAAATAATTGTGTTAGTAACACTCGAGAAAAAATTTGATTAGAAATTGTAGTGAGCATGAAATACGTTACACGTGAAATCATAATGTCGGCTTTTAGTACTATACAACTACGAAAATGTGATCCGATAACTATTATACACTAAAAAACACCCCAAATTTAACCAGTGAAAATGGTTTGTTATTCTGCAATGTTCATAATAAAGTATATTCTGGGTCCTTATTGGTTGAAAATAATTTCTGTACACCTCAGATAACTTGCAGTGAATTATGAAACCGATCTTTCATATATGAGCCGCAAGTTTCACTCGAATCGGCCAATAAGTTTTTCTAATATTTGTCTTAACGTTTGACTCTTTTGTTGTCTTACGTCTCCTGCACAGAAAAAAATAAGTTTCGTTTTTGATAACAAAAATCCCGGTATTCAATAATTTTTTTTTCAAATTTCCTGTGATAAAGAATTCCCCTATATTGATAACAAAATTATTTCAAAATAAAAATATATATATAAATTAAAAAAAATGTTGACATGGCTGGAATACGAACCCGGGCTTTCCGGACGTAAAGCATACACTCTATAGCTGAGCCATATCCCATTTATTTTTTTATGGGATACAACTTGTTTTAAGTACTTATGTATAAAAAGAAAAGAAATAACCGGCATGGAAAAGAAATACTTACAACGAAATATTTTATTATGTTAAAGATAAATGTTATTGAAATTCATATTTTTTTAATAACATGGTTTTATTGAATATAATTCTTGTCTATTTTTTTCTGTGTGTGAAGGGCTGAGAGGAAAAGTGTACCTCATTCTCAGTCGAGTGTGGACTCTAAGATTTAGTATGTTAAGAGTTAGTGGATTTTGGCGCAACTCAGGTTTGTTTGCATATGTATGTTGTCACATGTTTTGAAAACACCGTCCTTACCATCGGAACATCTGGATCTTTGTTAATAGACGGGTTCCTGACACACCAGGGAGCCGCAGTAATCGCACGAAAGATTTTACTTTGTCGCCTTTGAACCTTCTCTACATTTGTTGCCGAGGAAGTGCCTCATAACTGAATACCATAGGACAATATTAGTTTTAGAATCGAGTTGTATAGCAGAAGTGTACAATCCAGGCTTCATGACGAATTTCTTCTAATAGCCTGATTCATTTGACCCACTTTTAATTTAATTTAAACCAGCTTTACATTTATGTAGAATTTCCATGTTAGATGGCGATCAAGATGAACTCCGACATATTTAACTTCAGAATGTTTTGGTATAGTATGGTTATTGATTTGTATAGGTGGGCATGTTTCCGTGCGCAATGTAAAAGTAACCGGAACCTAGATATACATATACACATGCTATGTATGTTGAAAAATTAAGTTGATATTAATTTGTCCCTTGTTACTTGGAATATTAATCATACCCGATTCTTTCTGAATGTAACGTTACGAACCTTACACCCCGTCTTCACGAGACATAATTTTGTTCTAACATTTGTCAAACTTCATACACAAAAGCATCAGAAAAATGTTACTGCTATTTTTTATATCGACTTTGACTTTTGTCAAGACAAATCAATGGCTCGTGAAGACGCTATGTTAGCAATAGTTTCGAAATAATCAATTAAGGCTGAGGCTACACGGGCGTTTCTGCTTTTTATATTAAATTTGAAAGTTCTCAATTTTTTAAAACTTCAAATTTAATATAAAAAGCAGAAAGCCCGTGTGGCATCAGCCTAAATCACTACACCGCCCCCATACACGTTTCAATTCAATTGTCAATTGAGTCTTTCAATTGAATTGATTCTTGGCCACACACTTCATAAACTGAATTGAACGATTTTCATTCAACTGTCAAATTTATTTTAAAAATACTTAACTTTTTCTTTGCAAAAGAAAACTACAGCACAATCGAATTGAGAGACTTACTAGCCAACTTGAAAAAATCAAAATCTTTTGAGTTTTCTTCAACCAACTCGGCAACTGCCAAACTAATCAATTGACAGAGCCATACACGCCTTGATTTGGACAACAACTGACTCAGTTGCCAATTGGATTGAAACGTGTATGGGGTGCATAATATACACATTTCTGTTCGTTAACTTTTATCCGCAATTATTTTTGGTATTTTTCCTTGTGAAAACTCCGGCTTCAATCGGCTTCGGAGGGTTTAGAAAATTATCTTCATTAATGACAAGTTTTCGTTCAGTTAAATAGCTTTCAAAAAGCTTAAGGGTGTTTGCCGGTAGATTTTGCTTTAAATTATGGATTAGACGTTCGTGATATACTTTATCAAAAGCCAGAGAGAAACGTCAATGAAGAGCGCAGAACAATATTTATATTCATAATTAAAAAGATTTTTTGGGAATTGTTAAATTACATTAATTTTAATTTTGTAACGTGCTTTTTCCCAAATTATTATTTTACTTTTTAAGTAAAACATTGAAGTTTTATTAAAATACATTGAAATTGATTATGGAGGGGTATTAGCTAGTTCCTGTGCGCATTTCATTGGGGCTAACGCAAATCGTCAGGAAACCTTTACCCAAAAATCTCATAGAAAAACTAAAGATATTATATTAAACTCCTAATCATACGAATAACAAGTTTGTAATATCAAAGTTAATAAATATTTCTATTCTTCGAAAGTTTTCCAATCACATTCATCAGTATATGTGTCTGTTCGATAGTGCTATGATGATCTGGACTGCATCCATTACCATTCAGTATGAGAGTCTGCTTACTCATAAGTACGTAGTCTCTCAAATAGTTTTGACATTTTAGACAATAAGCTTATAGGCCTATTAATTTATTGAATTTAGTTAATTTTTGTTGTTACATATTGTTTTTATTTTAATTCTTAGCTAAATAAAATATTTAGCTTAAATAAAGATTTATTTGTTAAAGGTTAATCAATGTTTATATGCATTTCATTGATACTTTTAAAAAGTTTCAAACCTCTTATCTTACGTACAGACTTTTAAAACCCATTTGAGAATTTACAAATAGCTTTTTGAAAATCACAATAGGATAAGCGTAGTAGGCTTAGAAAGTTAAACAAAGCCCAACAAACAATTTATATTCGATCCTTCGCTTCTTCGTTTTTGATTTTCAAAAAATTATTTGTTAATTCCCAAATGGTTTTTGTAAGTCTGGGCATAAGATAAGAGGTTTGAAACTTTTCAAAAGTATGGTTGAAGTATGCCGATAATTTGGTATAGCACTAATGAAATGCATATAGATATTAATTAAACTTCAACAAAAAAGAATTTATTTTAACCCTTAAATGCTTACTGTATCTTTAAGATACAACCATCGAAAAAATGCTCACGTTCTTATTTTTATTTAAAATAAAATATGAACAACACAACAAGTTTAGAAGTCACAAAGAATTCATCTAAAATATATTTTGATAAAAAAAAATACAGATTTGAATGTTTAATTGGCCATCAACTTCAGAAATTACATTTCTGAAAAATTAAATAAAATGGGTTATTTACGATGTAAAATCTCAGATCTGAGCTGAAATTGAGGTCCAATAAATATATATAAGGTGGTTCAAATATGTGGCCAGACGCTATTGGCAATAATCTAAAAAAAATTGTTTCGGGGACCTGCTACAAAGCTTTGTCCAATAGTTGTATCTTTAAAGATACACTGCGCATTTACAGCAAAAGCATGATTTCCGTTACGAATTATAAGTATACTACTTGCTAGTGTATTTTCATAAGTGGTGAGGAAACTTCACTTGTTAAAAGATACGTAATGCCATTGGCATAGATAGGCCCTTCTTGGGTGGACTAAGCAATTCTGTCTAAAAAACAGCAGAAAATTTTTTAAACAATAGAAGCACGCCATGTTTTTCTTCGTTCATCAACGTCTACTTTCTGGTATTTAAAGATTTTTATATATAAATTTTTTAAGTATTGGTAAGTAAATATTGTTAACTTACAAACAAAATTCTAAGGCTTTTTCTTGTTTTAATATATATGTAATGAATTAAGAAAATGTACTTCATACATTTTTATTAAAGAAAAAACTTTTCAAATTAAATATATTCAGTCCAAGTGAAAAAGATTTAACAAAAAGTATAATACGCCTATGGCTGAATAGCAGGAGGCAGGAGGTTACGGTTCGAAGCTGCACATAGCAGCGCGACTGCACGACGCAAAGAAGGGTATTGTGTTTATGAGTCTATGTATGTATGTATTAGTGATGTTACGAATATCAATTTTTAATATTCGCGAATACAAATACGAATATCTGAAACAATATTCGCCGAATACGATTACGAATATTCAATCTAAATAGTTAGTACCACTTAATATTTCAAAATTAATTGAAAAAAAATCTACCCTTTGCGTCAATAACAATAAATTGAGAAAAACTGTCACAATACTATAGGTATTTCACATTATTATGATTAGGGAAGTAACGATACGCAGTTTTGCCGATCCGATACCGATACCGATATTTAAAAATAAATATCGCCGATACCGACTCCGACACCGATACGAATATTGAAATTTAGTTCAAGTTTAGATTAACAAAACTCAAGAAAGGCAATTTTTTTATTATACAATATTACAGTGTAAGAGATTACTAATATTTAAAATTAATATTTATTTATTTAATATTAACTCATTATTATTATTAACCTAGTATAAAATTTTAAAGTAATTTTTAAGGAACTACATTTTCATTGCTTCAAAAGAATCTATATTAAAAATATGCAGATAATTAGTAGAAAAAAAAGTAAAAATTTTTAGTTCCTTTATAATTTTAAGAAATACTCGCCATGCTTTTTAAAAAATCGATTTTTAAAGGACATTTATAAACTAATATTATTCCAAATAATTTAATAGCTTAATTACACGCTGTTACAAAATGGCATATTATTTTTACTCGTGAAAAACGACTTAGTGAGGCTTGTAGGTCTAGTTGAGTAGATCATTTTGCCATTTCAAAAATTGCAATACACCCTCAAAATCGGAAGTTATCGATAAAAAAACGATTTTTTGGGACTTCACTGCGTTGTTTCTGCACCGATTTTCAATGTTTAATCAGTGTCGAATAGAGGAGGACTTAAGCTTTCTGTGCATATTTAAAAGATTTTGTTTTGACTTATATTTCATGGAAATATCGTCAAAAGAAAAATTTAATTTTTATTTTAATCCGATTTTTTAAATTTTTGCGTACTTTTTTTTTTTTTTTTTGCTACAATTTGCTTGAAAACTTACCCATTATTATATTTTCATATAAAGCGTATTTTATAGCAATTACAATAAGTCTTGTGTTTTTTTTTTACTGGGAATAAGATATAAAAAACAACGAATTGAATTTGAATTCATGGTCGCCTCAACAGTAAAATATCGTCGATACCGATGTATTGGAAAATCTGAAGTATCGCCGATATATCGGTATCGGAATCGATTACATCCCTAATTATGATATGCCGATGGTGGAATTTGAAATTATAAACTTAGCACCTGAATGCCACTTTTTTAAATTTTTGGTGGAAAGTAAAGAAGGGAAAATACGAGCTTCTTTTACCTATACCCAGACAATATTTAGTGACACCAGCGGTGAGTGTTCCGAGCGAGCGAATGTTTAGTGATGCGCAGCTTATTTACTCACCGCGCAATAGGCTTGATGAAGAAAAAACTTCAAAACTTTTATTTTTGAAGTTCAACATTCCTCTACTGATGTTTGAGTATTACTTTAACATAATTAATAAATTAATTTAACAGGACTTTACTTTTTAAATACCATGTCGTTGTGAAATATATTTTGTTTCTTTTTTCTTTACTAAAAAAAGGTTATTGTTTTGCGTTATAGACTAATTTTTTAAGTAAAAATTCATATTTTTTGTTTAGTTTTCAGTATTTTTATGTATTTTTTTTTGGAACGTATTCACAAAATATTCGTGAAATATTCGCTTGAATTTGGCGAATACGAATACGAATATCATGAAAGAGGCGAATATTCGGCGATTCGAATACGAATACGAATATTCGTAACATCACCAGTATGTATGTATGTATGTGGTTTCCTTTCCGAAAGCGCAGGCCGATTTTGATGATTCTTACGTCAATCAATTATTCTTAAAGATATGACAGTAGTCAAAATTCAATATGGCAGCCGACAGACGCAATTTTGTTTATACGAAAAAAATAAAGAGTCGACAAACTCTATCAAAATGGGTATCAATCGACAGGTATTTAAAAATTATATTTAGGTTTCTCTTATGATTTTTAATTTCGAATGACCATTAGGATCTGTGACGGGGTAAAATTGTTTTCTTTTAGTTTTTTTACGCAGTCGGGTTTTTTAATTTTTTAAATTTATGTCTTGTTTATTTTTTTGTATTAAACATATTTTGTTCAAAAATCAACAAAGAGAATGCTTGTCTAATTTTAGGTCGATAATAATCAGTAAAGTGTTGCCGACTGTTATCGACCTAATTTAAAAAAAATGTCTTTGAGTGTACATAGGTGAAAATGGTGTTGATGACATCGGTGACGAAAACAATACTGCAGAATGTGGGAAGCAGAAAAGAATCTCAAGCGACTGGCCATATGCAGGTGATTGCCGACGAAGACGATTATATGGATTAGAATAATATTGGTCTAAATTTAGAGCCATATATTTTAGAAGTAACTGTTTGCTGATGAATGCTGATGAAGTGCGTTGCGGCAAATGAGATACGTATTCGATTCCGCTAGTGTAGGCCTATAGTCCACCAGCTCTGCTTTGTTACCGCCAAACAGAGCCAACAGTTGCAATTACGGATTCTGTTTACAGTCATTACCGACACTGCACTATGTGTCCAAATGATGAAATTGCGGCAAAAATTCTTTCCAAATGTGCTAGTATTATAAAACTTAGTGTAGAAATCCCTGTTGTTAAAATAAACATTTTAAAAAAGTTGGAAATAACAAAAAGCGAGCAACATCTGAAATCCTTGGAAAGTCAATCTGTTAGTTTTGCTTGCTATGTGGTTAAGAAAATTTTTAAGTGAAATTTCAACACAGCTCTCAGATGAGTTAGCCCCATCCGGCCTGCATTTCAATTCACATTCATATACTTTTTTTGTATGATAGGCAAATGTTACTGCTATGGGACATATTTAGATTACAAATATTTTTATATTGTCAATCAAACTATTTTCCAATAATAACTTTACGGCTTTTTCAGGTAATATGGGTATTATTTCAAAACGATTTCTACTTTAAATTTAGTAAATTTGAGATGCCCGATAATGGTTTAGTACGACCTTAACATAAGGAATATGTGATTTTCTTGCTGCTATAGATGCAGAATGAATCAACAAATCTGTATTGTTACTATGTTCTGCAGTTTGGAGGCCAGTTTTCTCTTACTTCTTGCGCTACTTTCACCATATGCTGTTTGAGGCCCACCTACGCTTTTACCTTTTTTTGAGACAATAAAATATATCTCATGTATCTTCGCTAAGTTTATATCTTACCAAAACTGTGTGATGTTTAGCCCATTTCGATTAAAAGCTTATGTACAAAATTTCTATTTCTTCGACAATTGTTTTTTTAATGCCATCGGAAATGTCATTTGAAGTTTAACATTCAGCATAGCTAGATATACCTGTCATATCGCTTTCCTTGATCCATAAATCTAAAGTTCAGCCAATTTTAAGCTTCATAAAATTTTAGTGTGACATGAAGCCTGAGCTTCCCACAAATGACTATATGTCGTCATTCCTCGAAGAAATGCGAAGAACGTAAGAACAAATAGTGGACGAAACTCTGCAATATACTAGAATAGAGACGTTCGAGTTTGATAAATTTGAATTGAGAAAATATATTGGAATACTCTTTTACATGACATACATCACAATCTCCTAGCATAAGCGACTATTGGTTGAACAAAGACGATCGTAGTGCTAATATGGTAAAAAGGCAAATGGGGCGATATTGCTTTGAGAAAATTAGGGAAATTATTCACTTTAACGGCGAAAATAATCAGCCTTCCTGTGATGACTCTAATCGTTGCTGCGCAGACGAATGGTGTTTCAAAAAAGCATAAATTGACCTGCTACCCCCTCCCCTGGGTTATACTTTTATTAAAACGCATGGTATTTTGCTTTTCCCACATTCGCATCTTTCTGTGCTTAAAACTTTATTAAAATCGGGTGGTTAGTTTGAAAGAAGTATACGTTGTCCTGCTTTCCCTTTATCCCATAGCCTCTTTCCATCATATAACCTTCACGTAGGTTCAAACAATAAGTTCATAAAGTTTTATTGCCATTGGATAAGCGGTTTGCCCGCGCATAAATTACGAACAAACATTCCAACAAATATTAATTTTTATATATATTAGATTTTAGCAACGGTGTAGTGCTCAGTGTATCTTTTAAGATACACCCACTATTTTCTATATAATTATTTTTTGTAATTTTTTTTTAGACAAAATTGGTGCACAGTTGATGTTTTTTCACCATATTACATATCTTCGTCTCCAGAGTTTTTATGTTTTGCTATATTTTAATTTTATTTTGAAATAAATGAACGTGTTAAGTTTGTTAGGTAAAACTTTTATTTTAATATAGTACTTCCACTATCAGTAGTTCATTCTAAAAAAAAATCCAGAAAACCTTATCTAATCTTATGACAGGGAACACAAATTATTTATGTACAAATATGTAATCATATTAAGTAGTATTCATCATACATCGGCACTTTGCAGTACCAGTAAAATTTCAGTAAATATAAATTTTTACTGATACTGCAATTTGATTTTCATTACCAGTAAATTTTTACTGATTACTAGAAAAGTTGCAGTAATTAGTAAATTTGTGCTGATACTGCTGGTAATGTCAATAAGATTTCATTTTCAATTAAAATTTATTGGTTACTGAAAGTTTTTCAGTAATCAGTAAAAATGTATTGTCAGAGCAAGCTAAATTTCATTGCCAGTAAAATCTTACTGCTTACTTCAATTTTTTCTGATTTAAATTTACTGATTACTGCATTTTTTCAGTAATAAACTAAAATTTACTGGTAATGCAAACTAAATTTCATTATCAGTAAGAATTTACTGGTTACTGTAATTTGTGATATAGTACATACATACATATATAACACAGTGTGCCCATGAATATTATTCATACACATTGTACATATATACCTCGATGTGCATGATATATTTTTTTTATTTTCTATAGTACTTTTAATTTTTCGAAAATAACAAAAATTTCGCACACAGATGCTCATTTTCTGCTTACTTAATTTAACAATCAAATACCAACTAGAATACAAAACATTTACATATGTAATTGTCTTCACTAAAGACAAACACGATGTTAAACACCATCAACTTCAAACTGATTATTTTACAGCGACGTTCATAGGACTACGTTTAAAATAAAGATCAGCCTTGCCTCTATATCAGCAGCGCTATTTATACTTGTCACTTAGGCACAAATTTACACTCATTTGTTAATTATTAGTAAACTAAAATGATAACTATTGTTTAACTAAAACTTCATATTCACAGTGTTTAGTTTAGCTAATAAGTTTAGTATGGGTAAAGAATGGTAACCCTATCAAATATAAATAAACAAGTAAAAATAAAGAAATAAAGAATACTTCCATCTTAAGGCGGCAATTTAAACATTTTTAAACACACAAAGCTAATGGAGCAAATATTATTTTTTCGCTCCAAAAGTATGCCTATATCCATATAATAATTTCCGAAGCGTGGTGTAATAAGTATACAGGTTCAACAAATACAACAAAAACTAGGTAATGCTTGCCATGTGTGCTGCATGTGGCTTATGTACAAAACTACCAGAGCAAAAAATAATCTGCTGACGTTACACTACCACCTCTATACTTATTATACCATGTTCCAAAGCATCTAACTAATTGTTAACCAATGGCATTTGGCGGTTTAATTAATGGTAAACAAAGAAGTGTGAATAAAATATCATTGGCTAAACTATTGTCATTGTTAATTAATGACTGTGAATTTGGGCCTTAGTGTTCTTGGAGAGTTTGTTAAGCTCTCGTTATACTTTGTAGAATAGTCATGAAATTTTCGCATCCAACATTTTAAATATAACACTATATCCCGAAAACTGGAATCAATTTAAAAAATGGGGTGTAGATTTTCATTTAGCGACCTAAATACTATAATAAACATCTTTCAGTTGTGTAATCTTTAGATAACACAAGCTGAGCACCTGTATACTGCGGATAAGTTCAGATCAAACTATTCACTATTTGATCTTCCTATGAGAAAACGTGTCAGTCGGAGTCCTGCAGATATCATAGACGTACATACTTCACTTGAAAATGATTTCAATCGGTTGATTTAATGTCATTCACAGAATTTAGGAATCTCTAAAATCTCACTGGAACGAATTTCTTGTAATTATCTAACATCTCTACAAGATCGATTTTTTTTTAAGAATTAAGGTCTCTGATCATTTTAAGTACACACCAAATTTTTTCCGTGTAGGCTGCCTACACCTCGAGGCCAAAAGACTCGTTATGATTCCCTTAGGATCGTTTACACTCTTACTAAATTATGCGAATTCCTAAAAGCCTAACGTTCCAGTCGTTGGCGTATCGCTTAGGTCCCGAAGAAAGCAATTGTCTAGATATGTCAGCCAGCGTTCGCTCAGAGCAGGTCTATTGCAGAGAAGTTATTAAATTGAACCTTTTCTTTTTCATTGCAGTAATATTTAAGCAGTTGGTGCATTACCAACAGCCAACGAGAAGTGCTATTTAACAAGCTTAGGAGCTCCTTTGTTCCCTGCCGTTTTTAGTACGGGCCAAAGAGCGCTGACTGTACTACAGGTTGTAATCGCGCACTACCTGTCAGGGTTCTTCTTCAGCAACCACTCCTCCGGCAATGATCCGGCTCTTGCGCATATATCGGTCATTTTTCTCCACACAGCTCATTCTTTGACGTAAATCTTCTCCAGAAACCGATTTAGGAATGCTGGAACAAACTACTATTTTTAAAGTTGGAAGTAGAATTTACAAATCGCGCTACATCGCACCTTTTAATTGTAATCGAACCCTTTAACAGCTCGATTACGATTAAATTGTTTAACCTATTTCAAGAAAATAATTTATGTTAAACGTCTTCGTCAATGAATTTTTTCGTAACCTTAGAATACTTTAAACTGTTCCAATTTGCGTACAGGGCACAACTAGTTCATGAACAATTTCCTCTAATCAGATGGAGTGAAGTATCTCTTACACCATCTTAGAAAACCGAGGCACTTGAATGCTTCTTTTCAAATTTGTACAATGTGATCTGTCCATCGAACATCACACTGTATTTTCATGCCAAGAACATCAAGAGCTACGGATTCATCGATTCCCAGACCCTATTATCACGACCCCATTCAGAGACTATTATAAGATGGCGGTAAAGTATATTATTCATGTTTTGCCTCATGCACAGAAAAAAATATCATCAAACTGCAACTAACAATTCGAATTGTTAATATTTCATTAAAATTCAAAACTATATTTAGTTATTATAACAAATTAAGTTGTTGATACGACAAACACAGAATTTTTTTCAACAAACTAAACTAACCAAATTTTTTGTTATGCACGGCGTAAAACTCACAATTTTTTTTTTTTTTGATTAAAAATGTCAACTAAAGTTTTTGTTGAAACTTGTGAAAAAATTAACAATCAACATTGTTGATATAACAAATTAAAATTTTTCTAGTCAATTAAATTACTCAACAAAATTATTTGTTAAATTATATCATAACGGAATGCGAACATATAGAAGAAACATAGAAATCAAGTTTTGTGTGTATTCATTATTTACGTATTGAATAACGAATTGCTCTGTAGCTGAGAGGTAAGTACGCTAGTCTAATAGTCCAGAGGTCGCCGGTTCGACTCCGCCCACAGACATTTAGAGCCTATTTCACCACCGCTATGTAAATATCAATTCATATTTAAATGTCGATTTTCATTCATTTTTGTATTGAAAAATTACTTTAAAATATGAATTGATATTTAAGGTTTGTGATTGCGTATAAAAAAATAGTGAATATAACAATTATGACAATCAAAATTTGTCCGGAAATTTAAAAATTCACCTTGTTGATAAAACAATAACTTTAATTGTAATTACTTTGCAATCTACAAAAAAAGTCCGTTTGTATTTTCAAAAATCGTTATGGGCTAATTTTCAGTGAAAGTTTTAACTGTATTTACTAAAAAATTAATTATATTTACAAATCTTTTTTTTTCTGTGTGGGGCCTATTACTGAATGAATATGAATAACAGATGCTGCTGTCATCTGCAAAAGAGTAGATAGGATTGGAAGTTTGACATTAAGAAAAATAAGAAATAGGGTAGCAGAAAGAACGGAGCCTTGCTGTACCCATGAACTAATCTTGAACTCGCTTGATGAGATCTCATATAGAGAACTCATCACCAACACCAAAAGCTGCAAGTTTCGACAAAAGTGCATCATGCCATACTCTATCAAACGCCTTAGAAATATCTAGAGCCACCACCTTACTCTCGCCGAAATGAAGAATGTAGTGACACCATTTCTACGAAAGGCGTACTGGTAGTCGCTGAGTAAACTGTTGGATTCCAAATACCTCACAAAATGAAAATTCATCATATGTTCTATTACTTTACAGAACATACCGCACTTTGGCGGTAATTCTCAAAGTTATCAGCCTCCCCCTTTTTGGAATTGGCATTACGTTGGCAACCTTCCAACACGATGAGAATTCACCAGCATTATTTAAATTAATGAAGAGGTTTACCAACGGACGCGCTAGCGTCGAAGAGCATTGCTTCAAAACCACTGCTGGAATACCATCCGGTACAGGAGACTTATTTATGTAGAGATCCGCCAAAATCTTTATAACTGGGCGCGCTCGAAAAAATATTTTTGTCATAGTTCCAGATGCTTTTTCCAACACGGGCAGTTTTTGTTTGCTTTCCGGCAAGTGGAAATTACTTGCAAATAATTCAGCCAGAAGGTTAGCTTTATTAACCGGGTCAGTGAACATTTGACCATCTTTTAAAAGAGTCGGAATTGAGGAGCTCTTACTACAACGAGAAGCGGAAATACCCTTAGTACGAAAACTCTGCTCGTATAAAGCAGTTTGGAGTCATAATAATTTTTTTTTAATCGGAGGGGCGATTTCCCCGCCTCAAATATTGATTGTCGTATAACTTCTCCATTCATAGACCAATTTTCAAAATTCGTTTGCTGTTTGAACAGGTTTGCATGCAGTTTGGTTCCATTAATATTTTTTTTCCAAAATAGGACGGGCAATTTTCCCATCACATTTATTGATTGTCGCATAACTCCTCCATTTATAGACCGATTGTCAAAATTCTTTTGTTGTTTGGAGAGGTTTGCTTGCAATTCGGTTCAATTACTGTTATTGTTATTATTATTAATATTATATTTTTTTAGATCGAACGGCCAATTTGCCCGCCCCAAATATTAATTATCACATAACTCTGCCATTTATGGACTGACTTTGAAAAAGCTTTTTTTATTTGAAAGTGTTTGTTTGAAGTTTGGTTCCATGGAAATTTAAGTGAAAATCGGCCGGACAAAGTGGTTCCTGAAAATTTTAAACTTTTTTCTTCATTTTAAATACTTAAAAAAAGAACTGGAAAAGCACGTTTTACGTGAATATATCGAAAACGGTTCTTAAGAAAAATTAATAAATTTCATATTCGAGGTTAGCGACTTAAAAAATCATATTATCTAAACAAGTGAGAATAATACATTAGCACAAAGTGGAAAAAGTTTTGGAAGTATAGGCCCGTATTTGGTAAAAATATTAGATCAGGATTTCTATCGTCGATGCAATATCGAGCTTTCCTGGTGGCAGCCTTTTTACAGGATAATTATAGTCTTATGCAGTTGCTGTAATCGAGCTATATTTTTTTCATTTATCGAACCGACTGAGTAATATTTTGTTTGTATAAGAAATAAAAAAAATAAGTAACAACTTTTTCCGTAAAAGGACTATATCGGGCTTTTGCTGCGATTTTGAGTCATAACTCAAAATACATGATTTTCGAGTTAAAATGCAGAATTCATCGTCATCTCATTCTTCATATTGTGTAAAATTTCATACAACTATCTTGCATATTCAACTCTTGAGAGAAGAATAAAATTGCCTTTTACCAATAAGTTGTTAGTAAATTCAAAAATGTAAACTCGTAGCTGCCATAGAAACTAAGGGATAGATGTATAAAAAGTATGAAACAATTTTGCTTTTATTATTATCTGTTCTGTTTCGTATTGTTGATAAAAATAAATATTGATTTGCAAAACAGAAGTAGGGGAACACACAAACACTCAATAAATACACTCAAAAATTAAATCTTGGTATAAAATGGTCATTTACTATTTATATAACCACAAATAATGCCAGTTTGTGTGTGTGACAAACACCTAAGGGCAATTGAAATGCCAACAAAAGAAAACACAGAAAAAAGCTCAATAAAAACAATGAGGGTTTTGATAAGATAACACAAATGACAAATAAACTGGAAATATATTGTGAAAACTTACAACACTTACGAATATAAAAAAGATAAAATGTATTTAGTTTTGGCATCAAAAATGCTCCTAAACTAAATAAATGTGTTACATTTTGCCAAAAAAAAATATTTTTGAGTTGAATACGGGCGTCATAAGGCGTATTTTTGGATGTTGTTGTTATATAAACAACAGAATAATATAACAATAACAACAAATAGTTTGATGTTTTATTGTCTGTTTATGTTTATGTCAACCATAAATTTTCCAGTAAAAGTTCATGTTAATACCTCAAAAATGTTTTTTTTATTGATAATGATGACGGTTGTGATGAAAGATAGATGGCAATAATGTAAATATTGCTGTTGCACAGTGGGGGATTTTGGAAAAAAATTTTAATAAATCTGCATTTTCTAAACGATTTCCGATTCTTATAAAACTTTTTTTCGTTGAGTTTTCGCAAATCGGAAAAGAGTTGACTTCTCCATTCCCAAAACCGTAGACCAAAGTGTTGGTACACACTTACCGCAGACCAAGGTGGGTAAAAAAGTTAAAATTTTAATTTTTTAGACGAATATCTCCTAAACTGTAAGCGGAAACCCATAAATTTAGTAAAAAATACGTCTTAGATAGGAGAATCTACGTGAAAAATCTTTTTTTTATCAGATCAAAAACATGAGTTTGGATGGGCTTAAAATTTTCATAAGCCCGAGGTGACCCGTTTTGGGGCCTTGTCGCTACGTCCCCTTAGAGATATATAGTCGAAATTCAAAACTTAAGCTCAACAGCACCTCTTTAAATACCGTATGCAATTTTATACGAATCGGACTGCGTGTTTAGAAACTGCATATATATTTCCATTTTTTCCAAAATCACCCACAGTGTGTTGTTAATTTGACGTTAACAATAATATCAAGTTGAGAATTCACTTTGCCACTAGGGTTCCAACTATGTGTTCTTTTTTAAAAAAGTAATAATTTTTATCATATAATAAAATGAAATATTTTTAACATGTAATAAAATGCCATGTCTGATTTCAATAGTTGAAAGCAAAATAGCGTGTCTAATATAAAATCTTTAATTTTTTTCTCAGCTCAGTTGAAAATATGGAACACTAGTTTCGCTACTCCATTTCTCCTTTGCCATGAAAAAAAGAAAACTTTTACTAAAACATAGAATCCTGACTTGGTAAATAGTTGTCAGAAACCTAAGTCGGTTGTCAAAAAAAACCTAAGTCTAAGAACGTTTTAGCTGAACATTTTGTATCAGTATTGTTTTAAATAAAAATTTCCCCACAATTAATTTTGCATTAGTTAATGAAAACAATTTTTAATACAAATTTGAGCTCAAACAATTTTGATTTGTTAAAATTTTTTTTGTAATTTTTCTATTTGGTACTAAAATTATATATATCCCAAATAGAAACAAAAATGCAATACTGTTAAACTAAAAAAAATATTTTAAAAATACAAAAAAAAACCATAAAATTTATCATAAAACAAATTAACTAAATAAAAAAAGTGTTTGGGTGTGCAAAAAGAATACATTTTACCGGATTTTAAAGTGCAAAAATTACGCTCTCTGGTGTGTGTTGAATTGTCTCTCTCCAGTTTGTTGAATACACAAGAGAGTTCACAATTTCTTATTGGCTGGCCGAGAGTTGGAAATTTACGTATTTATCTATGATACATTCATTAATATAGAGACAAAACAAAGTTAAAAGAATTAACGTTTTTCAAGAATGCTTATTTTAAATAATTTTTTTTATATTAGTATCTAATATTTTTTTGCAAACTTGGTACCAAATAAAAGGGAATACTCTGTAGAGTTTTATAAAAAAAATTTCCTTCAGTTCCCCTGAAATATTAAAAAATGTCCTCTTAAATATTAAAAAAAATGTCCTTTTAAAAATATATCTATCGATATCCTTAGAAGTTCTCATTAAACATTATTTTTTTTTAAAAACTAGATGTTGTAGGATTAAATTAACTCTATAAGACTTCGAAATTTTTTGTTTTTATCTCTCTTAGTACAAAAGCTGTGACTGTGTTTTTCGCGGCACAATATTTAGGAAATTCACAACAGCGTTCTAAAATGTGTCTTAATATAAAGACGTTTTCATTTTAGTCTTTTATTATGGGTTGGCAAGTTTGTTGTTTTTGTTTTGTGTGTAAATGCAATTTACCACCAGATGACAATTTTAAAAGTCCAAGAAGCATGTTTTTTCAATGCGGCAATATTTTCAATAAAGAATTTGTGTGTGGTTTAAGTGTGTTGGTGTTTCTTTAGCTTGTTGATAGGTACCAAGCACTAACATCCCTACGGTAAATGGAACTGACACAAAACAAGTCACGTGATCAGTCCCCAGGTGGTAGGGACCAGTCCGAGTTCTAACACTTCCTATGAAGCAGACCAGCTATTTTTACATGGGGATGGCCTAGGATGGGGTTAATTGATACTTTGTATGCACCTTGTAACTTGTCTCTGAACTATTTTATGGAGTCCTAATCGGTGTAGAATAATATAGATTATATATAAATATTATTCCAAAATTCAACTGAAATCATCGATTAATTTATTTTTTATTGTTAAAAACCCAAGTAGAAGTTGTATTTTATTTTTAAGCGGTATTTTTGATAGGATTCGAACCGACAACCTCCGGTATGACAGGCTAGTACTCTATTCACTCGACCACAGGGGAACTTATATTTCAATGTTATAAATACCGGTTAAGCTGGAGTTATTATCTGAATATAGTTACGGAACATGTTCCTGAGTGGCATGGCAGTCTCATTGAAGGGGAACAATTAATATTATATAGATACTATGTGATAGGCCTTAGATCCAGGTGCATCGAATTTGTTCAGTGCCTTTAATACAATACTAGCCGGAGTACCAACTAAATTGACTGAAAATGGTTAATATGTGGGCATTTACAAACTAAGTCTTTTTTCACCATTCACTACTCCTTATTTTAGGTACCAGTCTCATTTTCTCAAGTCATAGGACGAGTACTTTTGGATCACTTGTCACCAAATTTTCCGCAAGGATGCTTGTCTTTTTGTTTTGTTTGTTGTGTATTTTGAGTTCGTGTTCTATACATGTAAATAGTGAGAAATATTCGGCAAACATCGTAGTTACTTTTATTACTTTAATATGCTGTGCTTTGTACCGTTGCTCCTAATGAAATTTTAAGGTGTAACGATATTGCTATTTCGAAATTTTAAGATACACATTGTGAATTCCCTAATTATTTTCAATAAAAGTTGTATGTTGAAATATTAATTTATGAAAACAAAAATTAATTTTGAGCAGAGAGCGATAAAATGGTAAAATGTGTGTGCATATTCAAGTTTATTTGAAGTAAATATATATTTTTATAATTTTTGCAAAACATTCAAATAAAATTTTTTAAAGAAATACTAAAAAAATGTTTCCAAGGACATCTTTTAAATTTTTGTTCAGTTGATCTTGAACTATTCTTCCACATGCTTGGCAGAAAAATCACTACATATCCATTAATCTATCATCTTTTGTCCTTTCTAAAGGACTTTAAATTTTTTGGCAATGCTGATTTAATTTTTGTTTAAGATCCAAAAAAACACTAAAGAGTGCTAAGGGCCATTATTACAACTTGGCAATAGTTAAAGGCAGAATTTTGTTAGGCGAATAAACGGTTTACCTTTATTAAAACTTTACATTAAATGAAAGTGAGCGATAAGTTAAAGTCATGTGCATCCTATCTGGTAGGTTAAAGTAAATTTGTAATAATGATAAACTGTTTATCCGTCCGACAAAAGCCTGCTTTTAGCTATTGTCAAGTTGTAATAATGGCCCTAAGACTTGTAATATATTATGCTTATAACGAAAATTTCGAAAATTCCCAAAAAATCGCAATATTGCCAACAAGCCCTAAAATTTGTTAAAACTCGCTTAAAATGTAACGAAAGTCAATATATCGGGAAATAGCGCTAAAATTATGGAAGTTCGCAAAAACTTCTTAAAATCTTAAATATTACAAAGAGTAATAAGAACCCACGAAAGAAAAATCTGGAAAAATTACGCTTGTCGTGAAAAAAGCGTAAATTTGCGAAAAATTGCAGTTTTAAATAAGCCATAATTTTGATTAAATATCGCTAAAACCGTAAGGAATACCGAAAATTCGGTAAAAATCGCGAAAATGGCGAAATTTCTCAAAAACTTCGAAAAGTCGAATACTGTTTAAAACTCGCAAAAACAGAATGGTAGCACGATTTTTAGTTTAAACGTCAGATTTTTTTGGCAAATAATATGTCAGAAAAAAAGAGAAAGTGGAACTACCTTATATACTTATACCATTGGGCCAACTCTAGGCCTGTAAATAAAAAATTGACAACTCTATTCACACGTATAAGGTTTGTGTATTCAACAGAGCGTAATTTTTGCACTTAAAAATTCACAAAAAATGCACAGACAAATTTCTTTTATAAATTTCGTAAGTTTAAAATATTTTTTTAATTTTGTTGGCATATGTGTGTTGAAATCTATCTATGTTTTGAACCATTTTTCATTCAGTAATTTTTGTTACTATTTGGAATAAAATTTTTAGTACCAAATAGAAAAATTGCAAAAAAATTTTTAGCAAATCAATATTTTTCAGCTGAAATGTATTAAAAATTATTCTAAATTCATATTTTCATTAATTAATGCAAAATTAATATTATATAAAACCTAAAAATTTATGTTTAAAAACTATAAATTTTGTAAAATACTTTTAACAACTAAGTATGATTTTGGTGCAGCACAGTGTGTCGAATGAGCAATCTAGAAAGACAATTGTTGTATTTCACGAAAGAAGTAAGCTTGAAATTCGGCATACATAATAAATTGCTTAGGAGCTATAAAACTGGAAGAAAAAAATTGGATTAGGGAGTTCATGAAATTTTTTCAATTAAGTTTGTGTTGCATCAAAAAGTAAATTTAAAACGTCATAATTAACATTATTGCATTTCTTCTTAGGTGTTTCACGAAGATTGCATACATAAGGGTATATACGGAACGTAATTTTTTTAAAGCAAAACTGTTCTGATCATATTAAAACATAAAATTGTAAAGTGGCAACACTTTTTTTCAGGGGGTGGCGGGCGGGCATGCAATTTCTTGCAAATATAAAGAGAGCACTGTGGGTTTTAGCATACAGTATGTACTTGACCTGACCAAGGTGGTATTTACTACTTCTATTTCAACGAATTTTTATGAAATTGTTATAAACTTACAATTTGTGTCACTTTTTTGAAGGAGTGCCTTTCAAACACATTTTTTCCATTGGCACTGTTCAATTAGTGAATAAATAGCCTTTAAAATTCTGACGAGCTTTTTCAAATCCGTTTAGTAGTTCCGATTTTATGTCCGCTGCAACGTAGCAATAATAATTTGCTTTCGAATTGTATTTCTCAAGAGTTTTAAATGTCAACTTTTAGCGATCATTGAAATCTGACGGTACATTTTCATTTGTTTTGATTTCAATTTTCATACAACTAATATGTTACGTCGAAAATAGAACAAATTCAGAACTATTCGGTAACATTTATTTTCTACCATGTGTCTTTCTAGATTGGCCATACGTCAGATAGTGTGCTCTGGGGAGTTTTTATTTAAACCAATACTAACACCAAATGTTTAAGTTAAGACCAAGACTTTCGTTAATGATATATATTTCGAACATTTATCACGTAAAACTTTTGAGAATGAGACTCAAAAATGAATCAAATAAGTTTACCCGTCTCTTAGTTTTGTTTCAAAAAACTTTAGTTTTCCAAGGTTCCTTAGCAATATCAAAAAAATAAAAAAATGTCCGTATCGCAAAAGCCAAAAGTATTTTTTAAGACTATTATCTTTATTTTTTTAATTCATTTATTTTAATGTAAATGGAATATAAGGTACATAATTCTGTTTTCAGACTAGAACACATCGACTAGGCTATCGTAACAAAGTTCAATTATTGCACATACATATATATGGACATATGTATGTGTTTTTGAAATCTTTAACTTACGATGCAGTCAGACAGATTCGAATGAGGTCCCTGCAGACAAAATGACTAGTATGAGGCTAGAAATATACTAATTGCATTTTTATTCACACTAGTTGCCTAACTGTCCTTTTTCCATATACCGAACTATCGATATTAACATTAGGTTGTCATAGAAGCCCAACTAGTTCATTTGTACATAGCTATATGCTAGTTGAAATACTAGTTATTATAGGCTAGTGCGCTTACTAGTTACTTTATTTATAGTTTTTTTAAATATTAAAAAACATTTGGCTCAACCGGGGTATGAACACGTAGTCCTCATATTTCAAGGCATGTACTCTATCCACTGAGCCACTTTCTACTTATTATATTTAGAGCTAAAATTTTATTTTATGTATTTACACCTGAAAATATGTAAATTTTTAAAAAATAATTTAAATTACTAGTATCATTGCAACTAGTTGTATGACTATTCTAAAACGTTGTTATTTGACTAGTATCGTTACTAGCCTCATTACAACTAATAAGATGACAGTCCTTTGTTGACTACTAACGTTGCAACTAGTAATATGATTGTTCCAAAACGTAACTAGATGTACATTTAGCTGCAGTGGTACCTCTAGGACAGAGCCCCCCAAACGTGACTGAGTGCTTTTTCTGCTTTTTATGTGTGTTTGTTGTTCTTTTTGCAGTGCAGTTCTTTCTGCTTTTACTTGTGTGTATGCTGAGTATCAAATGACTCGCTTTGTTTGGCCATAGCAGCAACAACGAAACAGCCAAACACACAACATCACACATACTTTGTACGAAGTAGCTGACGTATACGTGTGTCACCATAACGTCGACTGCGCAAGCCCATGGGCTTGCAAATGAAATTTTGCGTGGCTATGCTCTAGGATAAAAGACTAGCACACATCTACTAGACTATTGTGACACTATCGAGAAATTATGGAGAGAAGTTCACTTCAGCAATCATTCGAATTTTTTTAGCTTCATGAGCAAATATCGAAGAATTTTGTTTCGAAATTTCTTCGCTTTACTGAGCATTCGTTTATATCGAATCTCAGGGCTTTTTTGATAAAGTAGAGCAATAATTTTACGTTTTTAATAGATAAAAATTATAATTGTTTTCTGCTAACGATATGATATTTTTAATTTTTTTTGTTTATATTATTTATCATGATATAAAAATTAGAAGGTACCCAGCAAACACAGAAATACACTACATGTAATGCCAAACGTATTGTCTGGATGAAAAATATTATTGCGGCAATAATCGATTTCGTATTGCGGAAGATACTTCCTTCGGGAAGATACGTGTCTCGATGGCAATACTCCTACGCAATACGAAAGCGATCCTTCTAGATGATAAACTTGCAATATCGCCAGATAACCACTTATAAGGAACTAAGAAGATATCGCTAAAACATTATTAGGAAGATAAAGAAAAGATTTTGCATTTTAAAAAATATTTATTGATAAACACAGATTTTTTGGGTTCCACCTTCCTCCGTTTCTGTAAAAATTGCATACATATATTTTGCAGCTAAAATTCATTTGTCGTGGAGATTAAACCCTTTATTGTATATTTTTTAAAAATAAAATTAATTAATATAAAATTTTTCTCCTTATGCTGCGTAATTATGTCAAAAATTATAAAATGAAGAAAATAAAAATATTACTTCGATTATATTCTTTTAGATGACAATTTGGGGATATTGCTAAACTATTGCTTAAGGGGATATCTTCGAATTGTTTGCAGGGTAGTTTCATTCTATCTTTATTTATTTTAATAAGGATTTTTGAAGTTTGTTTTTAAGTCAAAATATAAAAAAGCGTTGCCATATAATGGAAAAGGTATCTCAACTCCTGGATCTATTTTGCACAAATGTGTAATTGTGTTAAGAGGAAAGTAAGAAAAATTGTGCAATTCACAAGCCGCGCTTATATCGTTTATCTTAAAATTTTATTGGAATACTCTTTTGTTTTATTAATTGTGACTATATTTTATTTTCTCGATTATATTTATGGTTGAATTCGAAAGCATAGAAAAAAGTTCATTGTAATGATGCGGTTTTATTACACCATAAAAATTAAACATTAAAAACATTTACTACACTTTGCAATATCCGCGATATTGGCAATTTCCGTTTTACGATCTGTATGATTTTCTTCATTTTGACATACTTCATTGATTTCATCAATACATATATTTAGCAAGTTTTCGCGAACTTGTAAGTTTTTCGCGTTTTTTTTTATTTGTTTTATTTTTACAGTTTTAGCAGTTTCTAATAAATTTTTGGACCTGTTTCCGATTTTTGAGCTTTTGGCAAATTTTTCCAATGTTCGCGATAAAAGCGGTTTTTTACAAGTTGTCAACATCTTTATAGTTTTCGAGGTTTTTGAACAGTATTAGACCTTGATATCATGTAACAGTTGACAAGTTTTTGCGAATTTCTGAAATTTTCGCTATTTTTACCGAATTTTTGGCATTCCTTAAAGTTTTAGCAAATTTTGATCAAAATTTTATTCAAAATTTTGCAATTTTTCGCAACTTTTCGCGAAGGTCGTAATTTTTATAAAGTTTTTGTCTTTTTACATTTTAAGGGAATTTTGATCAATATTATCACCGCTTTCGCACTAGCAAAGTGTACTTTTCAAAGTTTTAATTCAGCCGGTAGAAGGACAAAGCGAGGAATACTTCATTTCTCTGTCTTTCTACCGGCTGAACTAAAACTTTGAAAAGTAAACTTTGCTAGTGCGAAAGCGGTGTATGCTTTGTAATCTTTAAAATTTTACCAAACTTTTACGAATTTTCCCGAGCTCTTGACATTACAGTTACATTTTTATCAGTTTTAATTAATTTTAGGGCTTGTTTAAATGTTTGCTATTTTTGCGAATTTTCGCGATATTGGCACTCATTCTTCTTTAAAATTTTGCGAGCTTTCAATATTTGTATGGTAGAAGTGATTTTGTCCTTTGTACGCATGAACTACTTTATTAATATATTTTGCGGCATGTAAGATTGTTAAAGTTTGCATGGGTGCGTATAGAAACGCGTATTGCAAATTGCTTAAGTTTATATTTTTCATATTATTTTCATGCAAATCACAATTTTAAGAATAATAAAAAAACCGGAATTGAGGGGACATATAAAACAAGTACGGTAACATGATTTTAACGAAAATGTCACAATCCTTATTCTTGTCAGGTAGTGAATGTCAAGAAAAATTGAGAGAATGAAACTACCTTCTATTTATTATATCATGTTATTTATTGTATCTTCGATAAAATTGAACTAACAATAAGTGATAAAACTTTACCTCAAAATTTTAAATTGAAAGCAGGGGTGCCCGATGATTTGGACGAAAAATCGGCATATTTTTCAAATAAAATCGGCATTTAATTTAAAAAAATCGGCAAATTCAAAATACCCATTTCATATACAATAAACTATATTTTTATTAGCAAAAAATAACAAAACAGAACAATTCAGCATTAACTAATGTTTATAACATATTAAATAGCATAAAAAACAATGAAAATACAATAGAAAAAGAAATTTCAATTGAATTGTGGACAAGAAAGCGGAACTCTTTGTCTGAGGAACTTCTAAAAACTTTGCCGAAATGTCTCAAAGAATGCTGTAGAAACTCAAAAGAATTTTCTGGGGAAATTCAAAAGTAGTTCGATATGTCTGAACAATATTGGAAAAATATCTAACAAAACATCAGAAAATATCTGACAAAATTCGGAGCTAAAATTTTAAATTTATCAGAAATGTCGTATAAAATTCTCACATATAATCAAAATGTTGTAAGACCTCTTTGACTCTTTTCCTCGAATAAATTTTTCTGCTGTCAATGGCAGCTCATCAGAAAACATTTACCTTTATTTTATAAGTTTAAAAATTCAAACATTTGTGAGCAAACTCTAAAGAGATAAATGAGAACTATTACAAAAACTAAAGTCCGACAATGTGCAGAAGAGGCTGCTATAACTGGTAAGACGTAGATCAGAAAATCTGCAGGCTGTTCTGTTAAATGTCTTAAAGGAAACATCGTGTCAGAAAACTGCCGACTAATCTACCAAATGTCTAAGGGAATTTTATACAACTTTATTCATTGTCTGGTAGAATCTCAGATTTTAACTGACGTTAGATATGCCAGAAAAAAATTTTACTGTGTAATTGTAAATAAACCTAACCCTTTTTTCTTTAGTAAAAGCGCTGATTGATTAACAGTTGCCTCCGTTTAATGTAACAGTGTATTTATTATATCCCAGTGTTGCCCAAAATTAATAAATTATAATAAAACAAACAAAGTTACTCTGTGATAAGTGTTAATCAAAAAATCGGCATTTTTGGAGCATAAATCGGCAAATCGGGACTTTGATAATTTTGAGGCAAAAAATCAGCAAAATTCCGATAAATCGGCAAATATGGCAGGCCTGATTGTAAGTCCAGCCAATGCCAGACAAAAATATTTGTTTCTGTGGTTGCTTATTAGTTTGTCTTTTACGACTCTCGTGTTCGGCTGAGAGCAAGAGTGTCCCTCCTTCTCAGACGAGTGGTGCCTCTAAAATTTAGAATGTTTCGGGCTAGCGGTTGTGGGTGCAACTCTAGCTTCTTGATACATGTCACATGTTTTAAGAACACTGTCTGTACCCTTGGGACATCTAGATCTTTGTAAGTGAGCATTCCAGGAAAAGCATACCAGGGAGAGGCTGTAATGGTACGAAGTATTTTATTTTGTCGCCGTTGAATTTTCTCTATACTTGATGGCGATGTGGTACCCCATAGCAGAATTCCGTAGCAACACGTTGGTTTTAAAATCGTGCTGTAAAGTAAAATTTTACAATCTAAGCTTAGTTAAGAATTTCTCCCAATAATCCAATTAAGTTGAACTGCTTTCAATTTCATTTGGAAAATCGTTGCTTCTATGTGGCGATTCCGTGTTAGGTGACGATCAAGATGAATACCAATCTATTTAACCTCGGAGTGCTGCGGTATATTCTGGCAATTAACTTGGACAGGTGGGCATGTTTCCCGGTGTAATGTGAATGTAATATGTACACATTTTTGGTCATTAACCTTTATTCTCCATTGTTTTAACCATTTTTCCAAATGCGATATGTAATCTTCTAATTTTAGTGATGCTTCTTGACGGTAACGTATGAGTTGTGTTTGGAGGGAATACTTTTAACAAATTATTGACGAAAAAGTGCATTTTCGGTTTTAGTTCTTGCATAGTCTCCATTTACAACAGTATTTTTAAACCCCTGGTTGTTCGCCATAAAGAATAATCTGATTGTGGTGTTGCATCAAGTTCTCGCAGAAATTTGATCAGAGATACAGTTTTTGATAATCTATTAGCTTTTTAAGCTGTTTCGAACTTTCTTTCAGATTAATTGTCAACTGAGGCGATCTATAACGTTTCTACTTTCGTCGAATTTTTCCGTTTTCCATACAAAATCTCCACATTTGCAGGATAAATACTATTATATCTAACCAGCTGACTGATAGAAGTAGCATGTTGAGCGGCTTGCTTAAAATGTTCCTCAAGCCTTCTACTCGAGTTATCAATGGCAGCAGGCAATCTAAGCTGCATGTTTTCCGTGCAATTGGCACTCAAATATTTTTTGTATCTCAATCAATTAATACGTGTGGCTGTCATCACTAAGACAATAGTTGGTGAGTGACCTGAGGTGTGATGAGACAGGATCCCCAGAACGTATGCTTAGCATCGTAATCGCCAGCTGCCAAAAAACGTGCGCCTAATGATTTATAAAACTTAGTATACTGACTTTCCGTAATAGAAAATCTGGAAGGCGAACAAATCGATGAAATCATCAGCTTTTGATGGAAACGTTCACCGCAGTTTCAAAAACTGACTACCGTTAATGTTTATTCATTAAAGAAAACTTACAAAAGTATCGTTTATCGGCAATAAAAATTTATCCGTTACCGATATAACCACAAATCCAAAGTATCGCCGATATACCGGTATCGGTTTCATCCCTAACAAAAATCATCACTCATATGAAGTTTTATAAAAAAAAATATATGGAGAAAAGTGTCAAAAGTAGGACAACCCCGGAGACACTAAAAAAGAGGATTGTCAGGGGAAAAAAAGACGAATGGCAACTCTATTTACGGTGTATAAGCCAATAAAAACAAGGTTTAATTAGAGATGCCAAAAGCGCAATTTACATTAACAATACTCAAGGGTATTCACTTAAGGGTATTTTGATAAAAATATATAGTATAATAATTGCTGCTGTTGTCGTGGTTTAATGTTGATTCACAACAGAAGTTTGACATGTGTAGGGTCCACACAGCACGAACAAAAAATAATCAGCTGCCGTAGTAACGCCATCTCGTAAGCCTTAATATGTTTTTTTTTATAAAAATTTTAAATTTTTGTCCACAATCCCAACATACATGCATACATGTACAGGGTAGGCCAAAAGTCACCATGGGGCTTAAAAATTTAATAACTTTTTCGTTTAAATATTTTTCAGATTATTATAACACCTGGAGAACATTTTTTACGTCCTGCTTTTGAAAACAGACCTGAGATGTGGTTTGAGCCGGATGGAGACACTGCCCACACTGCGCGAGATACAATGGGTATTTTAAGTAAAATTTTTGGAGTGAATAATTTTCAGAAATTGGGAAATTAAATGGCCATCGCATTCGCCAGATTTGTCAGCACCCGACCATTTTCTTTGGGATTATTTGAAGGAGCGAGTACATGTGAACAACCTCGAGACAATCCTTGAACTCAAGACCAACATTGTTGCAGAAATTCGAGCGCTACAGCCACAAGTTTTGAAAGATGTTATGGAAAATGCTCAAAACGACCCCATAATTGCGAAGCTTAACACGTGGAACATTTGACATTATTTTCCATACTTAAGGTGAAGGTACATAGTATACGTTCAATGCGCTAATGCTATACAGACTTCTATTAAAAAAGTTGAAATTGTGTATTTCCATAAGGCAAGTTACGCAGAAAGTTGATCATTCTTCGACTTTCACGCGTTGCATACACAATGACAGCCAGTGCTGCCAGATTCATGTGCTAACATTTTTGTTCAATGGAAATAAATTATTAGACATTAATTTTTTTATTATACAATGGATGAAAACTGCATTAAATATATAAAGAAAAATAAAACGTAAAGGCAAGACTAAAAATTGCTGGCAAAGGCTTGAAATTTTATAAGCAAAAGAGCATCAAAAGCGTGGTGTGTAGCTTGTCATTATTAAAGCGTTAAAGTTCAAAAAGCTAGAAAAGCGCTTGCACTTAACGCGTGCTATGTACCTCCAGCTTTAGTGTAAAAAAGTTCCATTTTATCATCTGAAAAAAAATAAAAAATATATAAAAACGAAAAGGTTACAAAATTTTTCAACCCCTTGGTTCTTTTTGCCCACCCTGTATTACTCTTAATCCACCTACAAACTTTAAAATTTTTTATTACTAAACTTTATTGCAACATTCATATATTTTCTATATTTGATTATGAAATTTATGTTCAACATATGAAATATTTTTTCATAATTTTTCCAAAAATTTTTTATTTGTCCTCTTTATATGTAGTTTCGTCTAAAGGGCTTCTAAGGTCAAAATATAACATTTTGTATACGATTACGTACATGTACATTTTGATGTCAAAATACATAAATCTTTCAAAATGTCACTTCAAAATATAATTTGATTGTGGGTGTAATTTTTCCCAAAATGATCCCATCCATAGACGTGTGGACATAAAATATTTGTTAAAGTAAGCATTAAGTAAAATATCGTGTAAATAAAACGACGTTGACAAAAACAGCAGACACAATATACTTCAGATACAATCGTCAATGACAACAAAAATTAATCTTTAATATGCAGTTTAATAAATCAAAAAAACATCGAGGGGTGTTGGCTTTGATCACATATAAAGTTTTGACAAAAACTATACGCGGGTGTCAAAAACATTTATGAAAATAATTCATTGAAGTCTTTTAGATTTTCTATGTGTATTTTTTTAGTGTCTGGAAATGATTTGTTTATTAGGAAAGAGTAATGAAATTTATATGAGAAATATGACCCAATAATTTTTTGCTATTTCTGTTTCAAAATGTAAAAAATAAATTTCTTCATAAATTTTCTATTTAACTTTAAGATTCCCTACACGTCGAAAGTGGCGCATGGTTGGCTTAAAAAATAATGAAATGTTCTTTTAACCGAATTAAAAAAAGGACGAGGTTATTTATAGATTCGTGTGCATTTATATATTTGTTACCTCAGAACTTCTATTTCTTATAAATTTTTTTATTTTAATGCACTTTCGTTTTGGTTCCGTTGTATACAGGCATATTCTGTATTGCATGTGGAATGAAAATGTGCGGTATTGTCATAGCATTGTTGTTATAAATATTAGTTTGCAACAACAATGCTTTAATAATGCCGCACATTTGCATTTCACATGGATACTGAACATGCCTGATAGTCTTTTTTATTGGACTCTACACAGAACTTTATGCAGTAGGGCACATCTAGGGTTGCCAGGTGGGCTGGACTTGGCTGGAGTGTCCAGCTTTTTTATGCTTGTCCAGTTTCAAGCTAAAATTAAATTTGTCCAGATAAGTGGGAGTTTTAGAAAAAATTTCCACATTATTTATTACTTTGAATTTATAATTACACTTATTATTTAATACACAACATTAACTTTTGCAAAATTGTTCTCTTTGAATTGATAAATTTAAGTTTAAATTGAGTATTATTTAATGTAAATCCCACGAAGTTTAAAGAATGAATTGAAAAGCTTTTATTTTTATTGGAGTTTAGAATAATATGTATGTATGTTGATAAGAATTAAAGATCCATGTCATACCGATATACCGGTGATACTTCGGAATTGCCGATATATTGGTATCGGCGATATGCTACAACAACGACTTGCAGTACAAGCTTATCTACACTCTAAAACACTACTTAAAATTTACGATCATATATTGTCTAAATTTGTGTTGAAAATTTCTCCTTGCTTAAAATTACATCGATTTTGTAGTTATTTTATTAAAGAAAAAACCTTTCAAATTAAACATATTTAGTCCAAGTGGAAAAAATGTAACATAAAGTATAATACGGCTATGGCTGAATGGTAGATACGTCAGACTATCAGTCAGGAGGTCGCGGCTCAAACCTGCACGCAGCCAATTTCTTTTTTTAGTAAAAACATTTTGTTCAAAAATAATGCGTATGTAATTGTAGGTCGATAATAATCTGTAAAGTGTTGCCCACTGTCCCGCTGTTCATAGAATCCAATACGGATTGGTTTGGCATCATTTTCTCTACAAAACCGCTTGATTGCGTTCATGAAAACCGTTTGTGCTTGAATTTGGGAAATTTCCGTTCAGAAACGGAATTAATTTTCCATGAATTTGAGTTCAGGGTCCCTTTAATTTATGCATTTAATAGCTAGAACATATTTTTCCCATCTTCTAATCACTAAAAATTCAACTTTGTAAACGATATGCTGAATTTTTAACACAAATAACCACTTTTTGAACAAACCAATTTCGTTACGTTTTCGTGAACCCATTTACAACTGGCATTGGATTGGAATTCCGTTTCCAATTCAATTCCGTATCGGATTCTATGAACAGGCTGAATGATGGAAAAGTATATTGAAATTGTGAGTGACATCGAAGAGGATGCAAAGTCAATTAGCAAAGCCTCTATTTAACACCCTTCGAAAATTATAAGCATGCATGATAAATCTGTGAACAGAAAGAGAGAATAGATCGAAATCGCAAAAATTGAGTGACTTGGTTTTGATTCTTAATGAAACCTACAGTTTATACACAATGCTTTATCCGCGATACAAAAACAAATATGTCAATTGCAGTCTACTATTTATATACCAAAAAATCGTCATATTGTGTTCCTTGACCTTGATGTAGCTCTATATTCCCTAACTACAACAAATATGGTCAACCGTACAACTCGTACTTGCTCTGTTTGTGAAATTTATTTACAGAATGAGATGGGCAGATGAGCCCTGCCCATTCTAAGCTGTAGTTCTTGTAATAAATAAAAGGAGAGATTCCAAAGATTTTCTAGTATATTTTTACTTTAGTTCTCAGATGAGTTCTGTCGCATATGAGAGACTATTTCCTACTGCAGTTCTTGATCAAACAGACTTGTGAAATCGTCTTTCTCCGCGAAATTTTAGAATACTTTGTTTTTAAACAGAAATCGATACTTTTTTTGGTGTATCGGTATAGTATCGACCAAAAGGGTTACCGATGCTTCCCTAATAACAATTCATAAAAATACTTTTTAATAAAATTTGTTTAACATTTAACAACACTTTTTAGCAGTTCTCTCTCAAACTAATTGCATCTATTAATAAAGGATATTCTGTACGTGAAATCTGTGCAAAAAATTACGGAAATATTGTACCGTTATTTAAATACTTGCTGCACAACAAATTTTGTCCAAAAATACTGTCTTTTTTTGCTCATCAGAATAGGTTTATGATTAATTTTATAAGTTTGCACTATAACTTCACCGCGAATGGTCATAAGCTTTTTAACTTTCTAAGCCTTTAATACGATTTACAATTTAAGTGGGTGCAGAAAAATCTTTATTTGTTACAGATTAGATTTGTTACAGATTAGATAGTTTATACTGAACATTCTGTAAAAAGCGTTACGAAGAAGGGGGGATGGTATAAAAACTCCAAAATATGTAATGGATGGTATAAAAACTCCAAAATAGTAATACGTAAATTTGAATAGGCCCTAATACGATATACCGCCCCATACCATTACACCACCCAGCAAAAAATATTCGATATTTAGAAGCACTAAAAGCTGTTAGAAGCAATGCCTTGCTTATTTAAGAACAAATGATTCCATAAATGCTACCACAAATGCACTAAAGTTTGCAAAAGACCTCGAACAAATATGCACGAATACTTATTAGCTTTTGACGATAATTTTAAAATGTAATAAATATATGCAAAGCAACATAAGTATTTAATATTTAACTTCTCTCACTGACGATAGTGCTTCACGAACAGTACATTTTAAAAATAAAGTAAATAATTTTAATATAATGTATTTATAAGAGTAAGTTCATGTTAACTTCATGCTGCCGATTTGCAACAATGTTTTTGGTTCAGTGGTTGGTGTGTTGGATTTCAAATCTGAAGATGCTTAGTTCGATACTAGTTGAAATTAAAATGACAAACAGTGAGTAAAAACACAAAATTGATACCTGAAGATAAAAAGTAATAAACCTTTAACATGACGTTAATAAATCCATCAGCCCCGCCAACCCACATCGAATAATTTTTCCATATATTTTCAGTTTTAGTGCTGAAAATTTTTATGCTTTTCAGCACTAATATAAGCATTTTATGGAAGCAGAAAGTATTGCTTCTAAGCGGCTCATCGCGAACAAAAATCATGCATTATAAAAGCGCAATTGCAAGTGATTCCATTTTGTAGTCTCCCTTATAAATATGCTTCCAGCTAACAATAATTTTTGCTGGGCACCTGCACATTTATTATATCGATTTAACTGAAGTGCTTACTTACGGCTGCTTCGCATTGTAATACAAATATTAATACTTTTGACAAAAATACCTCCCTGATTTAATTTCTGTTTGAAAAATTCCAAAAAACAATAACAATTTATCATGACAGAGTTTCATTTTCCTCAAAAGTATTAATACTTGTAGTATAGTCTGAAACGGCCTTTATACAGAGATCATGAAAACAATAGGGTGAATTCATAAATGAAGTAAATTTGTGCAGCCGGTCTGCAATAAAAATGCTGCCGTATTTGCAGCAGTCTGCAGCAGCACTATCACATATTCGCGCAAATAAAGTTTTGACGACGAAAAGTATTGCTAAGAGATGGTTTTCTTACGAATAACTTTGATTATTGCACAATTAATGAATTTTCAAACGTAACCATAGTTATAGCGTAACCATAGTTATACGTCTTCCTTCAAGGCTAAAGTTTTTCGTATGAAAAGACCACGTGTAACTCTCAGCAAACTAGAGACGATTTTCATTACGCAATGGATTAAGTGGTGTTTTTTTACATTTCAATCTTCTCATATGCTTTGCTACGTTTTATAGTCGACAAAACTAGCTTTAGTGCTAACTTTTTCCTTCATATTCGCATCTAAGTCCTTTAAGTTGTAAGTATATCTAACAATTGCTCGTCTTACTTAGCTGCAGATGTGGCTCAATAAGTGCCTCTGTTCATGTTCTTCCATAGTTAAGCTCATTCCGTAGGAAATTACTCCCACAATGAACTTTTTTGGAGATTTGAGCGTGAGTAGGGATGCCGAACGGGACTGGTTTTTGTAAATCCCGGGATTCCAGATTTAAGAATTGCAAATCCCGGGACTCCGGGATTTTTAATAAAACACTCAATTTATAAAGTAAAATGTTTTCGTTATGGGCATGTATGTATTCATAATAAAAACTAAGTACATATAAAAAATTAACATGGAAAAGCTATTTCAATGTATTTTAATACAAATTTTAATATTTTACTAAATAGTGAAATACAAATTGGGGAGAAAGCACGTTACAAAATTAAGAGTAATTAGTAAAGTTAATTAACTAGAAATGTTTCGGCGTATATCCGATAAGGAATAAGCACACAGAGAATAGAGATTCATTGTGACAAACGAATTCTGTCGGTTACACGCACTATCTTATAATTCAGTTGTGTATTTAGAATTAATTCCATATCGTGAACTGAATATACCAGTAAAGCCATTGATAATAAATATTATTGTAAATTAAATTTTTTAATTTTTATTTATTTTATCGGAGACACAAACTAATATAAATGCACAGAAAACAGCACACATATACACATAAATAAAGTGAATTTATAATGCAAAATCCTTTGAATCACTTATTGCTATTATTTGAGTATTAATAACGTTGCAATAGTTTATTTCTGTCACACTGTTGCTGATATTGAGATGACTGCCTGCAATTTAAATAATTAATTATAAAAAATTATTGAAGGCACCTTAAGAAATTAATTAACATCTAACCAAACTGCAGCAATCATTATTTGTATTTATCACCTCAGGGGTTTTTGCACAATGTTCCTTTAGTGTAATACAAAAACCCGTCGATTCCTTCAAATGCCTTAATTTAGTTAAATATACTCATTTACAATTTTTATATTTGAAATATATAGATACTCGTATATGAATTTCTTTTTAGCTTATTGTTTATTTTAATTTTTTGTGTCATTTCATAAACATTTAAAAAATTATCACTGATAATTATCAGTAGGCAGTATCGAATTAAAATTTGTATTCAATTATAAAAGAATTGCTGTAATGGATACAATCGAAAATATACTGGAAGCAAAAATTTTTTAGCAACAATAATATTTTTAATTGTAATCCCCGATATAAAGTACTGATATATGAATTAAGGTAGTGGTGTCTACCTAATTTGTAAATTAGTTTTAGTTACTTAATAATTTATTAGGTTAATTAACACTTCAGTTGTTAAAATATCATTTCCATTATAAATTTTAAATTGGAGTTATAAATAACGATAATCCTTTCCATTTACATATTATTGTTAATAATGATTAAAAATTTATTAAAAGAAATAATATTTAATAATTGTGACCATTTTCCAAACAATCTGTTTTCTCTGTGCATACAAATAAAACAAACAAGAATCAATATTTTAAATTGAAATTGAGAAAAAATCTCTTTCTTTATTTACCAAAAATTTACCTTGTGAAAGAATTTAAAACAGTCGCCCGTAGTGCTTTGTTGACTTCCAAAAGACGAGTAATGATTTATATATGTACATATAAACACTAGTACAACAAGTGCAATTTGGCAAAACCATGCTGAAATACCGTTAACGGTTTACTCGTTGAAACACTCATAAACAGTTTCCAACAAGATTGAAATAAAAAGTACTTTATAATTATGTTAAGCACTGAGAGATATTCATAAACCGAGCATAAATAGTTTGTACTTATAGAAGAATGATAGAAAACAATATTTGCGATAAAAAAAATCCATTTCCCCTTATTACTGTGTTGTCCTCTGAGCCCATTAGGGGGAGTAGCAGTAGTACCCTATGACCAGGTATTCAGTAAATAAAAATTGTGTTACCTGTTTATAGCTTTTGTAGTTAGTCAAAGCACTCTAGTATGAGCTCGGATCATAATTTCCATGAAAGGAGAGATTTCAGAGCTGCTTGGCTACCGGATAGCTTTATGTAGCTTTTATGGTAGTTTTATGTGAGCCCTTAAGCGGAAAATACACAGAAATGACACGAGAAAGAAGATATTACTGTTTCACTTACGAACGAGTTTTAAATTTCATTTTCTTTTACGGTAATTTTCTAGCCAAATCAATTTTGTAATGCATAAAAACTAATTAAATATGCATATATTACGATAATTCACATTCAAAATATTAATAAACAATTAATTAAAGTTTATTTTCATTGGCTTTTTACATTTTTTTTACACAAATAATCAATCATGTGTATGTGTGTGTGAGCACACGCTGTAGAAAACAAAAAACCAACACCACAAAGTCACTGCAAAAACACAAATTAAAAAAAATCAAATCATTAACACTTTTATATACACACACACACTTGTTTTATCACAATATATTTTTAATAATAATCCATAATTGTTTAATTTAATTTTTGTCAATAAAATTTTAAAATTTTTAGTTTTTCTTTTGTTTATTTTCTTCTGTTCGTAAAACCAGCACACTACATTTTTCTCTTTTTACCACGTACATATTTTAAAAAACCTGATTCTAGCATTTTGTACCTGTCATTTTTGACATTTCTGTGTATTCTGTGCTCTAAGGCTTTTGTTTGTAGGCCAGTTGCCCATGGAAACAGATATTTTAACATTTGATAAAAATGAGGAACATCCTCACACGTACCCCTGAGCATGCTAAGTGGAAAGGTGACCTACTCTTTTGCCGAACCTCAGTTGACAGTTTAATGCTGTCATTTGGCATACCTTATAGTTCTCTACAAGATATTCAGGATCGAAAAATACTCGTTGCTAATAGAATGAACAGAGTTTCCACGACCCATCTTGTAAGCAGCCACTGCTGCAGAGGATCTTATGAAGATCTGGATAGGTGTTGGGCTAATTAAGGCCTGAATGGTCAAGGCTAGGCATATCCTCATTACACTGGCATCAATAAAATATGCCAACATCTGGACCTTGCATAGTTTTGTAGTTTCTACATCCTACCGACTTCTCAGCCACCATGATAATCGGTTTGATTATAATTTTATAAATTCACATGATAATTTTAGCGTACATACTCTAGTTGCATCCAGCAAACTCTAGAGACTTCCGGTTATAAGAATTCTAAGGATTCAAAGTCAGCCTTTTGTCATGAAAATCACATAAATACTTGATATTCATAGAATAACGGATATTTTATCAATTTAACGATACTAACCAAAATCAAGTTTTCTCCCAAGAGTGAAATAGTGCACAAGGGACATTCATGACGCCTAAGAGAACACAACCTAATATTCCTGTTACCATAAACACAAGGTCATCGGCGTATCCGGTCACTTCATGCCCACTTTCACTAAAAACTTGGTCAAGTTCGCTGTCACCACCGACAAGGAGAGTAGGGATAGAGTATACCCTTTGACAGCCATAATACATTTAAATACATAAATTAGTATTGCAATTGTTGATTTTCATTACGAGTGTTTTGTACAAGAATTTTACTTAAAAAACTTAATTTAAATATTCCGGGACTCCCAGGATTCGGGATTCCCCAATCCCGAAGAATCCCGTGATTTCGAAGATTGGGATTGGCATCCCTAATATTGAGCAAGACCGTCTTCAGCATAAACCATAGTACTCTGTTCATCATTTCATGCGAAGTGCGGTCAAAAGTCCATATAAAAAAATTTACACGAATTGCTTACGAAAAAATGCTGCAGAAGTAGTACTCTGTTTATTTTGTGAAAAACGTATGAAATGTATCTACAATATTTTGAGTCTTCATGCGAAATAATATGATCACCACTTTTTTCGTGTGGAATTTACAACAAACACATTGGGTTTTGTTAACAATGTACACAATTGCAGCATACTCTCAAGCGCTAGTTATTAGAGCTGCAAAACAATCGATGGTACTATCGATAGTATCGACAATTTTATTTTTAATGGACTATCGATGTTTTTCTCACTATCGATACCACCGAAAAAAAAGCGAAAACTGTCGTATATTATTATTAACAAAAATGATTGGGTACTCCAGTTACCGTAGATAAATTATAGTGCAAAAGCTTATGTTTCGCATTGTTTGAACCCTCATTTATAGCTAGTTTTTGTTATTGAACTTATGATAATTAATGGTGTAGATAAACAAAAGTTGTAAATGAATTAGCATTGTCTAAACTATTGTACTTCAGGTAGTATCCTCTTAAATCTGTGTGTCTGTGGCAACGTAGCTCTTAAACGGCTTGATCGATTGTCATTTATTATTTTTTTATTGAAAATTGCCTTGATCTTAAATTTTCTAAGCTACGTTGGAAGAAAGTCGGTCCAGCCGTTTTGAAGTTATTCACCCTGTTCACATAATCCAATACGGATTGGTATCGTTTTCTCTACAAAACCTGTTGTTTGCGTTCATGAAATCCGTTTCTACTTGAATTGGTGAAATTTCCGTTCAAGGGCCCTTTAATTTATGCATTTAGCAGGCAGGAAAAAGTTTCCCTAGCCTCTAACTACAAAATACACAACTTAGTAAACGATATTTTGAATTTTGAGCGAAAATAAACACTTTTTGAACAAAGCAGTTTCGTTACGATTTCATGAACGCATTCACAATTGGATTGGAATTCCGTTTCCAATCCAATTCCGTATCGGATTCTATGAGCAGACGGATTATCCGTTTTCTTTGGGGTTCTTAATATTTTGAATTTAATGTTATTATTTAAAGAATATATCGTTACCTTACTATAGAAACGCCCCAACTTATCCCTCCTTATTCCGTAACAATTTGTCGGCGTCACGTCAAGACAATACCAAAAATTTGGAACTTGTCTACTTGCTGTCGACAAAAATTTACTACTATAAGCAGCCTCTTTCAATTTTCTATGCCTTAGAGAATAGTACGTGGCTGTCAGTGATAATAAATTGTTGTCGATGACGAGTAGAAATGTACCAATTTTTTTAATATTGTCTTGACGTGACGTCGACAAATAGAAACGGAATAAGGGGGACTATTTTTTAATATCGAGGTTTGCCTATTTCGCTAAGTGAATCTTTAATCTATCGAAATATGTTAAGGCGTTTCTATATTAAGGTAACGATATAAAACATTGTACGAGATAATTATAGATTCCTAAAAAAAACTTTATTTTATAAAAGAGTTGCTAACAAATTCCCATATAAGATTTGTTAAATAAATCAAAAACCTTTAAATGGATGAAGGGTTAAACTCTAGAATTCTTCTAAAAATTCGATACTATCTATATTTTTATAACGAACGAAACTATGAGTGGGGCGACTATCAGAAGTTTTGCAGCTCTACTAATTATGACTGGTTACTTGTCATATTTTTCGTATGAAAAAACCAATGATGATCAACATTTTTCGCAAATTTGAACAGAATATTAAGCTTAACACTTAATTTTAAACCTTTCAGCTTCAAATAACGAATTTCCTCGCACCATTTAAATTGCAAATTCTTTTAACAGCTTAGAAAGCTCAAAAGCTTTTCAGAAACTGACCATTAGCGGCGAAGTTATAGCACAAAATAATAATATTAAATTTAAACCTATTCTGATGAGCCAAGAAAAAGGCACTGTTTTTGGACAAAAAATTTTGTGCGGCAAGTATTTAAATAACGGTACAATATCTCCGTATATTTTTTCCACAGATTTCACGTACAGAATATCCTCTATTAATATACGCAATGTTATTAATACTTTTTGCAATAGTTTATGAGAGAACTGCTAAAAAGTTTTGCAGATGCTAAACCTAATCAGATGAACGGCACTGTATGTGCCTGCGTTACATTGCTGCTAATACCAACTCATCAGTAGATCTTTAATCACCACACTCAAAAAAGTTTTAAACTGTTTATAGCTCATTTCAGAAGTTTACCGTAAAGTTAAACTCAAATGAAAATGTTGTTGTCCTACGAAGAAATTTATATTTTAACTTTTTATGCCTGTTGTTAAAAAAAACAACTACAATATTATAATGATTTTCCGTGCAATCAAAATTTTCAGTTATTTTCAATTCGTAATAAGTAAAACTAAAATATCTAACTGATAAATGATAAGTTTTTCGTTTTTCTTTTTTTTAACTTAATATACATTTATTTTAAGTTTTTTGTTGATTAAACCTACAGAGACGACAGTAGTTTGTACTGTTTTGGTATGTTAAAAGTTTGTATTTGAAAATAATTGATAAAACTTTCATTTCTAGTATTTTGTAATTTGTTTTTTCATTGGTTGAAATAAAATATTTTTTATTTTTTTTTACATAATGTTAGTTATAAAATTAACAATAAAAAAATAATTGAAAAACTCTCTTGAATCAAATGAAATGTAAGCGAAAGGGTTTTTAAGTGAGATTTTAGTTGTTCAAAATGTTTTTTCACTGGAATTTACATACATAATATTTTGAGTGCATGTTTGAAAAATTTTTTTAATTTTTTATTGGCATTTTTTAGTCAATTTTAATGTCCAGCTTTTTGTTGTTTTGCTCAGCTTTTTTAACACCAATGTCTAGCTTTTCACGAATCTGGATCTGGCATGCCTAAGCACATCGCAAGCATAAGAGGACACTCCCGTAGTTATACAAATAGTTCTAGAACGCTATAATAGAGCCAGTCATTGTGCTAGTTTATTGTTCCGAGTTGAAGTTTAAGTTAAGAAAAGTAGGCACCATTAGTTTGGAAAGAGTTTAGAACAAATATCTTTAATGAGTTTCTGTTCCACATACCTTCCTTCAGAGTTGTTCCGATGTAGGAAAGAAATATTTTTTTGCGTTTTCTGCTTAAAAAAATTTAAAAAATAAAACTTCCCAGTAAAAAACTTGCTTCCAATAAAGCAGGTTTCTACTATTATGGAATAAAAGTAGCGCTGACAAACCTGCTGATATCGCTGCTGATTTTTATATGGCGAGTTCCCGGATTGGAGTACTACATTTTTGTTCACAAAAGCGCTTTTGAAGCGCTGAAAATCATCAACATTTTCAGCACTAGAACTGAAAATATATGAAAAAAATGGTTCGATGTGGATTGGCGTCGTTGACGCCATTTTGAATTTTTTTTAATTCGTTTCTTTATTTATTTTTATTAATTTCATATTTTTACTCAATGTTTGTTACTTCAACTTCAACTAGTATCGAACTAAGAACCTTCACAAAAGCGCTTTTGAAGCGCTGAAAATCATCAACATTTTCAGCACTAGAACTGAAACTATATGAAAAAAGTGCTTTCGATCAGCACTATAAAATCTGCTTTATTGTATAGCTTGTGTATGAAGCTTTTGTATAAGTAGAAAGCAAATACTTTTCTCGCTTCGAAAGCTGCATTGTTATGAGGCTATGAAACAGGTTCTGAACAAGCTCATATTTTAAAGCGAATTATAAAGCGCTTTATTTCTCTAGTGCTTCAAAAAACATGAAAATTTTTTACTGGGTTGCTGTAGCAATAGATTTGTTCAAAAAATATTTCTATACAAGCTTTTGTCCCACGGATATCATTTAAGGAACCGTAACGAGTTCGATTTCATTCATTTTACAGCAAGTACAAAAATGTATTCCTAGAAAATTAATATAAGTCAAAATTTTAAAATTTTACGTATGTATTTTTCTCAAAAATTTATTTGAAACCTCTTTAAGAAAAATAATAGAAAAACTCATATTTTGTTTACATCTTTCAACATGTAAGTAGGCACATACTTTCCTTTTTTGTCATCAATTGAAATTCATCCCTCTTCCGTCTTTGTCCTCTTAACAAAAGTTCAATTGAGGACAAAGTTTTTTAGGTATATTTGTTCATTGTTACCAAATCCTTGCAGGCAAAAACAACAAAGCGGTAAAAGTAAAAATAAAAAACAAAATAGATAAATGCTGCGAAAAAAAAACTTAAATATTCCAAGGATATCCGAAACAAATCAGGGATACATTCAAAACACCCTCACTTTTTTTATTTGCCTTCTGCAATTTATTTGTTAACGCTTGAAACTGCACCCTTTTTTGTACTCCAGGACACGGCAGAATCGCAAAGAAATTGTAAAAACAAACGAAGAACATCATGTGTCTTTAAAAATGAAAAAAAAGAAGACGACAAAAAGCTAAATATTTAACTTGAAATAAAATTAAAGCCAAACAAACGTTTGAAAGAAGAAATTTAAAAGAAAAAACCTAAAAGCAAACAAAAAATATAATGTAGCAAATAACAATGGAAAATGAAATCACCAAAAAAAAAGCCATAAAGACTTAAAAACATTTTCATTTTACATACATTTAGATACGCATCCATTCAAAACATTCAATGATTTTTTACTTAAAAAAGAATCACCATCATCATCGTTATATGAGTACTACGAGTTCGAAAATCATCCCCCTTTGAATTACAAGACTCCTTCTTTTTGGTTTCTTCTTCTTTTTTAATGATGAAAACATGTTGTTTCTTTATCGTCTTTGTCGTTGTTGTAGTCAGTCGCTTAAATGGCGTCAACAAATCAATTCCACATCACAGCGTACTGATGAATGAGCGCGAGTACTTTAGTTGTGTATTTTTGGTCCGGTACATTGGAGATGAAATGACTTCCACCAGCTTCGTAATTTTCTTTTTTATTGTCTCAATATAAAGCTGAGTAGAGCAGTTATAATAATCTCTAAGGTACTGGTTCTATTTTTGGAATTTGGAGACCAGGGAAGGGAAAGCTTTGGATTTAACAGTCATGTTCTGAAAATCACATGTGATTCCAAAATCAAAAATGATGTTATAGACGTTTTTAAAATCATATACGATAATTTTCTTTCAGAAATTATATTTGATGCTCTATACAATAGAACAATTAAGAAAAAGTATTATTGATTTTAAAATCACATGTGATTTGAAATCATGTGATTTTCTTACTGAATTGCAATAAAAGTATGAATAAAAGGCAATATTCAAATTGATTATTAGGCTAAGATTCCTAACGTTATATTCAGAAAGAATTGGGCATGATTAATATTCCAAGGAACAATTCTTTCTGAATATAACGTTACGAACCTTAGTCTAATAATCAATTTGTATTCACAAAGCAAATACGTTCGAAATAATCATACTAATAAAAGGCAATATTTTCCATCGGCCAAAAATTATAGTATGGCTCTCCAAGGGTAATTTAGATAATTATCATAGATACAACAAAAATTTATAAACATATAATACAGTAATGATCATTTATCGAGGGCCGGAAATTTAAGACGACAAGGAAACCGGAGCTCAAAATTTTACATATCACATAGAGTCTAAAGTAGGGATGTAACGATACGCCGTTTTGCCGATCCGATACCGATACCGATATTTAAAAATAAATATCGCCGATACCGATACCGATACGAATATTGAAATTGAGTTCAAGTTTAGATTAACAAAACTCAAGTGCAATTGTTTTATTATACAAAATTACATTATAAGAGAGAATATTTAAAATTGATAAAACATGGGAAGTAACTTTGCTTCCAAAAAATCTATATTAAAAATATGCAGATAATTAGTAGAAAAGCAAGAAAAAATTTTTAATTCCTTTATAATTTTAAAAATAGTCGCATGCTTTTAAAAAAATCGATTTTTTTAAAGGACATTTATCAACTAATATTCTTCTAAATAACTTAATAGCTTAATTATTAAAAGACTTCTAAGTTTATATTTATTCACTTAAATTTACATGAAAATACAGTTCTGAGTTTAAATTCGCATAAAAAAAATTTGAAAATGGGTAATTTTTTATCCTTTTTCCTTGAGAAAAAATCATTATAGAATACCGAAAAAGAAATTTGTCCTAGCATCGCTTCCAATTCGGTGATTGGTAATCGAAAAGCAGAACTTCTTGCAATGGCAAGGATATGTAAAACTAATTAGAAATTATCCAAATTTGCAATACTTCCAGATCGCGAATTCTACATTTTCATGACTTCTTTGGAGTATCTTTTTTTTTGCTGTAATAAGATTTTAAAAACAACGACTTGAATTTGAATTCATGGTAAAATTAACAAAAAATAAATAATTTTTTTACAAAATAACAGCATAAAATATTATTAATTTTTAAAATTGACATTAATAAGATTTAAAAAATAACGAAGTGAATTTAATTCATGGTAAAATCGAACAAAAATAAATTATTTGTTAAAAAAAAACTCTGAAAACATTTTTAAAAGTATCGTCGTATCGACAGTAAAATATCGCCGATACCGATGTATCGGAAAATCTGAAGTATCGCCGATATATCGGTATTCGTTACATCCCTAGTCTAAAGTCCTTCCGTCCGCCAAAAGCGCGTTTCAAATTAAATATTCCAAAGGCAAGTAATTTAAAAAATTGTCATAAGCGAAGCCGAGATTGGATATACTATGGAGTTTAAAATTCTTCCACACGGCCAAAGGCCGTCTTCACGAAAAGTCGTCGAAGCACGTACCAAATTAAGTATTCCGAAGGCTACTAAAAGATTTTAAAATCTTCGTTTTTGACAATTTTTTATACTAGTGAACCTTGGAATGTTTAACTTGAGAAACGCTTTCGACAATTTTCCGTGTAGCCGGCCTTCGGCCGGGCGGAAGAATTTTCAACTCTATGGTATGTTAAATCTCGGCTTCGCTTATGACAATTTTCAATATTAATAGCCTTCGGAATAATTTGGTACGTGCTTTCAACGACTTTTCGTGTAGCCGGCCTTTGGCCGGGTGGAAGAATTTTAAACTCTATGGTATGTCAAATATCTGCTTCGCTTACGACAATTTTCTAAACCACTTTTACTGCTATAGAAGCCAAATAACGTTGGAGATGGAACACATTCGATTTTGATGATTACCAGAATTTTTGGGTGTAAAATTTTGGGCGATATTTCATATGAAAAAAAAAACTTAAAATTTTTATTGAAAAACTTTTGGGCAATTTTTCAATTTTATTTTTGGGCGATTTAGTTTTGGGCGATTTTTCATGGAGCCGTTTTTCTTTAAAAAATTTCTTAAGGTTCTGTGAAAGTTTGTACAAAGACCAGGGTTTTCATGTTTACAATTTTCATGTAAAATACAAGATATAACGAAATTCTTGATGTATCGAAATATCCACTCATCTTCAAATTCATTTTCATTATTATTTTAATAAGTGGTACCATTTCTACCAAAGTTAATACCAGACAATACTGTTGCATTTTTGTTTAATATATACAATGTTGTTCTTTCGCGTTTTTATATCCAAAATGGGACATTATTATATGTGGTGTTCTACAGAAAAAGGGTTAAATAACAGGTAGACTAAAAGCAGACGTTTAGGTAAATTTAAGGTTAAAGTTAATAGCACTGCTAAGACATATACTGATCATTTTATAATCGATTTACACTATATTGATAGATGGGAATTACAAAAAATACCGAAAACTGTGAATTATATTTTAAGAAAAGTTTGAAAAATGTGTAAACTTTGAACCTCAATATTCCAAAACTTGAGATTTCCAGACTAGAACTTCAAAATGTTATAACTAAGTAATATTTTGGAATTTTCTGATTATTTACATGCATTTTTGTTAGCAATAATGTGTAATTTTAGAAAATATGAAAAATGAATTTAGATTTTGATAAGATAAGGTCCCTTTTCCTATGGAACATTACATTTAGATATTTGTACATCCGATAATAAGCTAAAAATTAAAATGGAACATAAAAACTCAAACGCAAAAATATGCTAAAAAATGCTACAGTATTTTTCGGTTAATTGCACATCAAAATTTGCACAACTTTTTGTTCAATTAACCTGGGAACCAATTAGCCGATACCCGCTTAGTTGAACAATTCGTTCAATTACAAGAATCCCGTTTAATTGAACAGTTTGTTCAATTACAGAAATCACGCATAATTGGAACTACTAATGAATTAAAAGAAATCGCATATGTGCACTTTAAGTTTTTCAAAATTATTTTTTTTTACCTTAAACGAAAAAAATGCAAGTAACAGAAAAAAATTTACATATATGTGTATACGCAGGTATTTATTATTGTAGGTACATATGTACTATTAAATGCACTATTTATGTGCACATTAGTTTTACAAAAAAATAAAATTTAGTAAAATAAAATTAGTAGAGGTGCCACCCAGTGTTTTTCACAAATGATGTCATATATGTATGTGCAAAAATGACAGATTATTTTTCAATAATAATGCAATTAACCGGGTAAAAGTAAGAGGAAATTTATTTTTAATGACATGAACTTTGAACCAATTAAGCGGCAAAATCAATTAACCGGGTTCAATTATCCGAGGAAATTTACATGTGTTTTCGTATGCAATATTTTTTTGCCCGACAATGTGGTTCAATTAAGCGTAGAAACCAATTAACCGCAGGGTCAATTAACCGAAAAATACTGTATAAAATTTTTGCAAAAATTCTGAAAAATATGCATTGTTTTTATGCTAGATGGGTTCAAAAAATGCTAGATCTAGCATTAAATATGCTAAATTGGCAACGCTGATTACAAAACAAAACAAACACATAATTGGTGAACGCTCAGCGCTGCGTTTTATAAAATACGTTCGGAGATTCCGGGATTTTAAGCTCTAAAACCAGTTCGGTTTGGCATGCCTACTTCCAAATGAGAACAAATAGTTTTTAAACTTTAATTTTTAGGACAAGGAAGGCAGATTCAATAATTGATTTTATCAAAACGAATTTTTTACTGGCAGTCTCCATAATTAGATTCTATAATTTACTATTACGTACAAAAGGTCTGCCTTTCCGGGCTTAATAGTAAACTTAACATTGATATTTGATCTCTAAAGGAACAAAAGTTTTATATAACAAACGATTTTGTAAAAATCTATAAATTTGAATGTGTGTGTGCATGTATGTATGGAAGTGTTGTTTACGTACTCATGTATCTGAGTGGGGTTTTTTTTTGTATTTTGTGCAGAATTGCAGACATTACAGAGCCATTTAAAGCCGGCCGGCCGGTCTACTTGCAGATTAAATACTATTTTTCTTTTCTACTGATTTTAACAGCCCAAGGCTGGCTAAAAACAGCAAATTTTTTTAAATGGGAAAAAGAGTTCAAAAACAAAAACAACAATAAAAATAAATTAAGTTTTTTTGTTGCTCATGTTGTTGGATTTTTGCTTGTTTTTGCCGGATTTCCCTTGTAATTTGTGAAAATTTACGTACCTGCGCATTTGTTACAACTCTGCATGTGCTGGTGGTGCCGGTAGAAGACGATGGACTAACATTTATTATATTGATGTTTATGTTGCTGGTGTTGTTATTGCTATTGCTATTGTTGCAACTGATGGTGGCCGCATGTTGTAGATTCGGTGTAATTGTTGTTGCTATAATTTTAGTGTTTATTGGCATCGTATGCAAAAATTGATGTTTTGATAGTTTCTGTTGGTTAAGGGGCTGCATGTGTTGTTGCACGTCTTGTTGCAATTGCTGCTGTTGTCTTAGTTCACCTTTTTGAATTGTTATTAAAGTAGATGAATCTACATCCTCTAGTGCCGTTGTAGCTGATATTGTTGATGTTTCTGTTGTAGCTGTTAGTTGTTTTATTGTTGGTTGACCAGCAACCATAATAGCATTGCCTTGCTGCGGCTTTTGCGGTGTTTGTAATTCCTGTTGGTGTTGTTGTGATACAATTGATTCTGAACTAGACATTGGATTGATTTTAACCCAAAGAACAATGTTAATGTGAACTAAAAAAACTAAGCTAAATTTTAGCAATATGTGTTTTTAAATATATTTTTATGATTTTTTTCAGAACTCGTAAACTTTTGCGAATAATTCCACCTTTTTAACTAAATTTATTTTTTCGGAAATATTAGTTTTTTTTAATGACACTATTTTTAAACTTAACCAATATTTATTTATTCACTCACTCACACGTTCACTCACTTTAGTTAACTGTCTTAAACATGTTGTAATCTAGTCGATACCGGATTTCATACTAACTTCAAAGTTAGCAAATATTTTTTGGTTAATGAAACAGCCATTTACGCTAACATCAGCAAATCGTTTTATATATTTTTTATTCTAACTGTGCGTTTTTCTTAAACGTTGTGCTACAACTGACAGAAGATGTAGAAGAGTCTCACTCACAGATACTACTGTCATTTGGTTACTGCGCACTTTGTTTTCTCAGTGCTACCCCAGATTTTTTTACTCTGGTATTTTATCTTAAGAACTATTTACTTCTCATTGCAGTTTATCCAAAATGAATTGAAACTATTAAAATGAATAGTGTGAAAACTAAAATCATACGAGTGTATAAAAATAATTGCTAAAGAGTGTAAACACTTTGAGGGTTGAGATAAAAACCCACAACGTCCCTCACCAAATGCCAAACGTCAATGACACGAGCTTCTTTTAAAGTCAAGGGCTGTCGGCTGTGATTTCTGCAACACACACATGTGATTTTTTTTATTTCATATTGTTGTTCCCGCGCATTTTATCACAAAAACAGATAATTCAGTTTTATTTTTGATAAAAAAAATTGTTTAAATGATTATTGTACAAAAACAAACAGAATGCACAGTGAAAAAGCAATCATTTCAGTTTAACTTGACAAAATTGTTACAACACAATATTAAATACGGAGAAAATTTAGCAAGGAATTCTACAGGCAGATTTTTTAAAAGGCTCAGCAAATTTACAACAAAAAAGTCATCGGCCAAAATCAAAATTAGTAGAAAAAAAACAAAAATTCAGTAAAGTGGGACTTTGCATCGCACACGAAATGCTCCGTACGAATACACATATATTCCTTTTCGTTTTTGCCTTTTTTTCATTTTGCCTTTTCGTTTAATTTTAGTTTTCTTTATTTTTTAAGCTTTTTTCGTGATTTTAACTGAGGTAGGATTTTGTCGGACGGATACACAGTTTATCGTCATTAAAACTTTACTTTAACCTAAAGTGATAGATAAGTTAAAGCAAGTTCATCCTACCTATTAGGTTAAAGTAAAGTTGTAATAATGATAAAATGTTAATCCGTCCGACAAAATCCTACCTTTAACTAATGCCAAGCTGTAATAATGGCCCTTAACCCTTTGAGGACCATACATTTTTAGCCGAAAGAATTTGGATTTTTTTATTTTTACCTTACATGGCCCAATATTAGTTATGTGAAAAAAATTGGGGGTATAGGTCCTCTCCTTGTTCCTCATTTCGCTTGGCAAATATATTTACCTTTAAGCTGAAAGGGAGGGAACTCTTCACCCCGAAAATTGTATATGAAAAATAAAAGCCTTTTTATTTCTTTTTAACTGACTTCAAAAGAAAGGAGAAAGGTTATCAATTCATCATGTATTTTTTCAGGGACTGAACCCGAACCTGAACCCAAACGGCTTCAGGTTCGCTGTTTATAAAGACTTTGAACCCGAACCCGGTGAACCCTAAAATTCAGCAAGGTTCGGGTTCAAAAATATAAAAAATAGAGAAATAATTGAAGTAGAGAAATATTTAATAGAAGAATAATAAAAAAAAACATTACATATCTTGCATGTAAAAAAAAATTAAAAACAAAATCAAAATAAAGTAATGACCAAGGCAAATTCATACCACGTGGCAGCAACCCGACAGCTGACTTTTTTTTTAATTTTTAAAATGCCGAATGGCTGCCAACATTTTTGCTTTTTCTTAAGCTATGTATTTCTAATAATTTTTAATTTTAAGTATGTTTTCTTATGTCAATGCGGTACGTATGTTACAAGGTTGAAAAAAGTTTTTTTTTAACTAATGGGTCGATTGGAATGGTCGAACCGAACTTGCGTTGCCAGCCGCCAACTGAAAATTTGTGGTTGCCAGAAAAGCACTAAAAAGCAACTGAAATTTACAGCTCTCAGCTGCCAGTTTCCATCCGTAATATGATTTTTAGCAGCTGGCAACCAAATTGAAGTTCGGGTCCCATCGATAATTGACCCATAAATAAGTTAAATTTAATTAAATTAAAAAAAAGAATATATTGTTTAAACGTATAAACGTGAATATAAAATTGATTTATAGATTTTATTATTAAACAAAATAATTGCGCGTGTTTAAATTTTTGGTTTTGAACCTGAACTCGAACCCTGAAGCGAACCCGAACCTGAACTTTTTATTTTGACTAACCTGAACCCAAGCCTGAACCCATTTTTTTAATGGTTTCAGTCCCTGATTTTTTTGTTTAAGGATGTTCTCTCAAAACTCCGCCATTTATAAATTGATTTCAGATGTTTTTCTTTATTTAAAAGGAGGCTCTTCCAGATTGGTCCCATTGTAAAGTGGGCTGCGTCCCGCCCATGCGAAGTGAATACACATGCCTTTTCATCTACTTCTACTCAACCGATCTACTCTAAGCTAATCAAACTTCTATTGAATTACTTTGACCGCGAAGCTATTGGCAAACAATAGTTTGTTATAAACTATATGGCTTGTTCTAATGGTGAATTTTCCAGGGGCAGTCGATTTAAAGCTTAAAGTTTCGACCACGTAAGCACCCCAATTATTTATTGATTTACCAACTGAAGTCCTATCGAATGTATAATAGCTAATATTAAACGCTGTTTCTTTATCGGCCAGAAATTGCTTTGACATATCGACCCCTTATCGCCAAATGATCGTAAGTGACAAAAATTAGATTTTTCAGGAGAAGGGTTCTTTATTATATATAAACATGATTTATATTCATAAACGGTCGCTTACGATCAAATTTTACAGCCTGTATTTCAAAAGTTATCAATAATTTTTACATTTTGATGATTTTAAGCTATGGGTAGGTTCATCAAATTTTGATTTCAATAAAGAAATTTGTTTCTTACAAAATATCGCTTACGATCATTTGGCGCTAAGGGGTCGATATGGCCTTTGCTACTTCGAATAGTTCCGCATGCCATGATATAATTTTTCTGCAGAATGTGCATCAAGTTGAGGCTCGTAAAAATTATTCAAAATTGAATCTTGATATTTTTCTTACCTTCAAAATTACTAACGCTATCGAACACTTTGTATGCTGACGGCCTTTCATATGAACAATTTAGAACTCTATACTATTCATATGCGGGATCTTCCTGAAGTCCTGAGAAAACTGGTTTTTTCATAGGAAAGAGTTTGTCTAAAATCAAAATTATTCAATTGTGGAATAAACAGATATATTTTTCCTCATTTTCATAAATCGTTTGAACTCGATGAAATTGGCTTGTTCTCTACTGTAAAAGGTGTCGATCTAAGCCCAACTCTCGCCTATTTTATCTCAGCTGATTCACTAAAAGAATAGAAACATCACACCAAAATATGCACACAAGTTAATAAGAATTACCATCGAAATCGTAACGCACGTAAAACATCTACATGTTTTGGCTAAATGAAAATAAAAAATTGCGTAAACAAAGAAACTGAACAAAAACTAAGCGTTCAGCTTGAAACAATAACAAAAAAATTTACAGGAATATGCACGAAACCAATCAAATGCAGAAAAATATTGACCATGATAGGCAAATATACTTGCCAAACATATACTGACTCCTTGTAGGCCGACTGAAACTTAGATAATCTTGCATTTTATATTTTCTAATAGGTAAGGCATGAACTCTGAACTTAGTTGAGTCTCAGTTAGTTGCGTTCTTTTTGCGGCCAGGGGCTGCGCCCAGAACAAAGGCCAGTACTTGACTAAAGTTAGGACCTCTTAGATAGCAACTGGGACCAGATAAGACCTTGGCTCTTTCAACATTTTTGTAGCCCCTACCCTACTTTACAAATCTCTTTTGAACATATTTGCTCTATCTTTTATTTGGACATTTATAGGAACCAAAACCGCTGGGCAAGCATACTTGACAATGGTCGTCAAAGTGTTGTTATATTTTGTTGCAGAGAAAATACAACTATATATAGATATCATCAAACTAAAAAATACACCGAATTCCAACAATCCCGGGACTTTTCGGGATTGAGAAATACCGAATCCCGGGACTCGTAAAAAAGTCGCGGGGAGTCCCGAAATATTTAGATTACGTTTTTTAAGTAAAACTCTTATACAAAAAACCCGTAATGAAAAGTAGCAATTGTAACACTAATTTATGAATTTATATGTAGTATGGTTGTCAAAGGGTGTCCTCCATGAAAATAATCGGAATTATATAATCATTGTTGTTACAAATTATTATTTATAATAAGAATGCCATGACAACTCCGACTATCATGTACGTCGCAGTTGCACGGTGGCCGAGAACTCGGCAGGTTCTAATCTATGCAAGGTCAAGACGTTGGCATATCTTCTTGCTACCGGTGTAGGGAGGATATGCTCAGCATTTGCCTTTCAGCCCTCAATTAGTTCATCGCTTATTTAGATCTTTGATTCACTAAAGTATTGTACACAACCCGAACATCAAAATTAGGGATGTAACGAATACCGATACCGATATATCGGCGATACTATAGATTTTCCGATACATCGGTATCGGCGATATTTTACTGTCGATACGACGATACTTTGAAAATTTTTTTCAGAGTTTTTTTTTAAATAATTCATTTTTGTTCGATTTTACCATGAATTTAATTCACTTCGTTATTTTTTAAATCTTATAAATATCAATTTTAAGAATTAATAATATTTTATGCTGTTTTTTGTACAAAAAATTATTTATTTTTTGTTAATTTTACCATGAATTCAAATTCAAGTCGCTGTTTTTTAAATCTTATTCCAGCAAAAAAAAAAGATACTCCAAAGAAGTCATGAAAATGTAGAACTCGCGATCTGGAAGTATTGCAAATTTGGATAATTTCTAATTAGTTTTACATATCCTTGCCATTGCAAGAAGTTCTGTTTTTCGATTACCAATCACCGAATTGGAAGCGATGCTAGGACAAATTTCTTTTTCGGTATTCTATAATGATTTTTCCTGAAGGAAAAAGGATAATAAATTACCCATTTTCACAATTTTTTAATGCGAATTGAAACTCAAAACTTGATTTTCATGTAAATTTAAGTGAATAAATATAAACTTAGAAGACTTTTAATAATTAAGCTATTAAGTTATTTTGAAGAATATTAGTTGATAAATGTTCTTTAAAAAATCGATTTTTTAAAAAGCATGGCGAGTATTTTTTTAAAATTACAAAGGAATTAAAAATTTTTTCCTGCTTTTCTACTAATTATTTGCATACTTTTAATATAGATTTTTTGGAAGCAAAGAAAATGTAGCTCCTTAAAAATTACTTCCAATTTTTTATACTGGGTTAAAATCAATTTTAAATATTCTCTCTTACAATTTAATTTTGTATAATAAAAAAATTACACTTGAGTTTTGTTTATATAAACTTGACCTCAATTTCCATATTCGTATCGGTATCGGAATCGGTGATATTTATTTTTAAATATCGGTATCGGTATCGGATCGGCAAAACGGCGTATCGTTACATCCCTAATCAAAATAAACAGCACCAAGTAACAACAGTGCGTTGTAGATATCAACAAAGCAAATAAACACCAACACATTTAAACAACAAATTATTTCTCGGCGGGTACCGACCTAAATTAATAATTTTTCGTTTAAAATTAATATAAAACAATGGTAATTTTAAAAAAAGTCTGCACTTTTGCAAAAATGTTATATGATTTCCAATCAATATTACGCCATGTTGATTTTACATTGGTATTTTTTCTGTGTGTATGCAATGACCGCCTATGTAATGAGATTTATTCCGAACTTAAAACCCCTCAGATGGAAATTAAATTATTCATTCACAAATTTGTTATTTAGAAAACAAAGTTAACGCATAAAAATTAAATTGCATAACAAACTTTTTATTTAGAATTTGCTCCCTTCCGTCGTCGTTGGTCCTTGTTCACTATAAATACATACAATGTGTTTTCTTTTCATACGTTTCATCATTATATTTAAATGTGTTTATAATTTTCCACTTATTGTAAAGTGCCTACAAATGTATCATTTTACTGCCTTTTGTTTGAAATAATTCCTTGAATTAATTTTATTTGTTTGCTTAATGGTCTGCCATGTCCGTCGGTATCTGTACGTCTGTCTGTCTTATTTTTCTGCTCTATTTGTTTTAATTCTCACCTACGCTTTTATGCCACATTAACGATGATTACAAACCCAAGTACATTCCTCTTGCTGCGGTTTCTTCTAAGTCGGTTGGTTCTATTCTTACGAGTTCTCTATTGAATATAGTATCTGTAGTATATGTGAGTTATTGTGCAAGTATGTATTTACATATGGGCTCATATTATTATGCTAATGTGCTTGCAACACTAACGTTTAACATTCGTTTTATTATGGTTGATATTCAACACCAAACAATAAATAAATACGACAAAGAAATATCATTCTATCATTATTCAACGAAAGCAGACTAAAAATTCTGAAGGAACCAGAAGCTCTTGATGTTCTTGGAAAGAACAACTGATGCGATGTAAAATGGTCTAAGAAGCTTTTAACTGCTTTGGTTTTCTGAAATTGCATAAGAAATACTTCATTCCAATTGATGTCCTTTCTATTTACACCACCTGTAAATCAAGAACCACCAAGAACGGAAAACAACTGTTGTATATGGGCCAGTATTTTAAAATTCCAATTATGAGCTACTCGACCGTGCGCAGGAGAAGACAAGAAAACGCACCCCACAATAATAGAAACTTCGACGCAATACCCTAGATGAAAGAGAACCTGTCATAGGACATGTCACGTGACTGCTTCCCCAGGACTAGCAACCGGTTCGACTTTTGGATCCTTATGTGAGAGGGACCTGTCACTTTTACCTGGCATTGTCATTGGAAGCGGTCAATCTACATAATTAAGATACTCAGTGATATGTTCTAGATCTAAACCTATGGCCCTGTCGTAGTTTCTTTAATACTAGGCAAATTACTGCATTTTAAAACATATTTTCGATTTGTGAGTATTTTGTTAACACTTCTGTTCTATTAAAGTAGGGATGTCATACGTTCTGGTTTTCCACGACCTGTTCTGGTTTTAGACATATTGTCCTGGTGTCCTGGTCCACTCTTAAATTGTCCTGGTTTTTTGATACAGGTCAAAGCAGACAAAAATTTAATTTCTTCTGATTTTAGTTATGAACAGAACATACAGATTTTCGTAACAAAAGGTCTTTTGATAAAAAAGAAAATTACAAAAGGCCTTTCATAAACAAACGGTTCAAGTACGTTGAAGAGAATTGGTAAACATTTCCAGCAGGATATAGTATGTGTTTCATTGCTTCATCGTTGTTATAAGAAGAGAACTTTTTCACGATACCCACATGTCTCTTTTTAACAGATGGGCTATTTTGTAGTAATACATTGCAACTTGCCCCCAGACATAATACTTAAAATTATGGCAATGTGGTATGTTCCTAAAGGTATCAATTTCGTTGGCGATACGCATAGAAGAGCAAAATGTGTATCCATAAAAATTTGGATGCATAGCAAGAGAAAAACTAACTTTACAATGAATCAATACGGTACTAATACTGTACTGACACCTTGTAAACAGCGTGACCGTTTTTCGACTAAAGTGGCAATTTGCCACTTTTTCAACTGCCTTGCCACTTTTAGTGCCCCTTTTTTAAAATGGCCTAAATCTGCCACCTTTTGTAATATTATGCCCCTTTTTGCCTCTTTTTATGAAATGATGTTTCTTGTTTTAATATAAGCTTTTTACGGCACGAAACTGTTTTTATAAAAAAAATCTAAAGACAAAAAGTTGTTTTTGAGTCTATCATGTAAAAAAGTCTTATGACAAAAACTATTTTGAAATAGTTTAAGAGTTTAGATCTATAGATATTCGTTATTGTATTAAAATTATTAAAAAATAACACCCTGATTCACTAACACGAACAAGAACGTCTTGTTAAAATTTTTTATGAAAATCACGCAGCTTTAAATATTTTTAAAATTATTTTCATGCAAATTTTGGCGCCATGTCACAATATCCAGTGACATAATGTCCAAAGACATTATGTCACTGCTAAAAATGGCATAACATCCATGGACATTGTGACACTTTTAATAGTGCCATGGAATTTATGACATTATTATTATGACCATTATGACACTTTGAAATGTGTCATAATGTCCATACTTTTAAAAATGAAAAATTCAAATATACATGTTTTGACTATTCACTTTTTACTTCTGCAATATGTGACAAGTAATAAAAGATCAATTGACGTTATTGCATTTTAAAAAGTGAAATAAAATCAAGAAAAATTTACAAATAGCGTCAACAATGCTTAAAATATGTCCAATCGACATCGTCGATTCAAAGAAACATTTGGAAATTAATTAAAATTGTTAAGAAATTTTATTTTACTACAAAATATTCTTTGCGTAGCTGGCCTTCGGCCGGGCTTAGCTATTTTTTCTTCTTGGTATATTGAAAAGCGGCCTTCGGCCGGTCTTAACGATTTTCTCCTCTCAGTATACTCAGCGCCTTCGCCGACCGAAGGCCGGCTATGCAAAAATCTTTACTCAGCGAAACTGCTTTTCGATATACTTTACTAATATGCTGTTTCCATATGCAAACACGCGACTTGAGTAAAAATTTTTTTATGGAAATTGCTAAAAAAAAATGTGAGTGCCTTTCACATAAATTTTATACAAACAAGGCTTGTTTGCATTGTTTGTCTAAAAATTATATAAAAAGCAGTCAGTTTTTTGAACGAAAAAACATCAAAATTGAGTCATTTTATTTCAAAAGCATTACATGCCCTAGAAATTCATTAAATATTAGAATTTGGTTCAATTATTCCCTTTTCAAAAAAGTTGCCCCTTTTTTTGGAAGAATCCCCTTTTTGGTGCCACTTTTTTCCTCAAAATCCCCTTTTTGTGCCACTTTTTAAAAATTTTCAACGGTCACCCTGCTTGTAAACATACGTTTAGAAAAACAGCCATGCTCTCCATTAAGAACGTATAGTTTATATACGATTGTCCAGAGAGTCTCACTGCTCATTACAAGGAATACTTGTTTTTTTACGAATAGTTCGCATGCGGAGGAATTACATCCGTCACTTTTAAAGTGGAAAAGTTTTTGTCCATATTTCAGCCTTTTATGAACCACTGTTTTTAAATAGTTTGCACATGGGTCCGTAAGTTATATGGAAGAGTCTTTGGAAAAACAATTTCAACTGAGCAAATTTTCTGTTGAAAGCCTTCTCAGACAACCCTTTTGCATGCACTTATTAAAATTTTTTGGTATTGTTATTGCTTTTTAACATTAATTTCAATTATAATATATGCAGGGAGAGAAACGGCCCCAACCACAAATGACCACCAACAGAGTTTTGTGACATTTTTGGTTCGCTGGAGGTAAATATTTATTATGTTTTCAATAAAAATAAAACGTTCTTGGCATTTACTCATGTTCTTATTGTCGTTCATCAACAGCGCTGAAAATTTTGTTCTTTGCTGCTCTTGTTCGTATGTGAACAAGATTTTATCATTGCGATAAAAAGAAAATGTATTGAATTACACCCGCTTCGTTTTTTATGTTGTTATAAAAAGTATGCATTAATTTCTAAATGTAGATTTTGTTTTGAAAATTTTATGATTAGAATTTCTTTGAATGATCTTAGACTTCAAATACATGTAAATGTCGAGAATGTAACGGCAACGTAAAAGCAACATTTTCTTATATGTATCTTACAAGGCAGGGCGATTGAAAGAAAGACATTTTAGATCGTGTGATTAGTTTTATTGCTAGAAAAAGTTCCACTGATAAATGCGAGTGGTACATTTCTAATAACTTTAAACGTGATTTAATGAATTTTTATTTTAATCTGCGTGATTGAATTGACTTAAAGATATTTGGGTCTGCAAAAGCACGCTCCGATTTCTCATAATGTAGTTCACAGTAATTGTAATTTGAGCTCGTTCTTATTCGGCCGCAATAGCTTTTAGAATATTTTCAACACATTAATAAATCACCTTGCTGGCCTGAGAAAGGAAAAAGCTCCCCAATGGCAAACTCCGTCTCAGTCAGCAATCTTCTTCTATCACACAACATCCAATGCAAATGATCGACGTACAATAGCGTGCTGGCAATTTATTGCCGTTGAAAAAAACACATAGCCACATGCGTTGTTACTTTTGAACACATTCGGCCATGTCACCGTGTTCAATTCCGTTCGGAAATGAAATTCAATCCACCCTAATATGTCAAGCCCTAGCTGGAGCATACCGCAGCATAGTAGCGCCGCCAACAGTCTCGACACATGTGAAAAATTTGCGTCTTTTAGTTTTCTTTTTTCGACACCAGCTGCTACAAAAATGGGGTAGTTATCAACATGAGCTGTTTTCCAGCACACACTTTTAGTGTTCTTAGAACATTGCTTTTTAGGGTTCCGTACGCTGTCCGTCCGTCTGTCTGTTACAGGCTGTTTTCTTTCAAATACATAACAGTTAAAGGGTGTTCTAAAACGAGCAACGAAAAATATTAATGTTATATACACACACTTATATATAGACACTTTACATTTTCACAGATTGGTGTAGTCTGTATATTAATAATGGTGTAGTCTGTATAATAATAATGGTGTAGTCTGTATAATAGACTACAAAAATTAACACTGATATCTTCTAAAACAATAAAAGTTAAAGGGTATTCTATCAGTTTTGACTATGCAAATTTGACAATTCGTTGTATCTTGGAAACCGTAAGATATATATATATATATATATATATATATATATATATATATATATATATATATATATATATATATATATATATATATATATATATATATATATATATATATATATATATATATATATATATATATATATATATATGCAGTCGGGCCTCGATTATCTGTGATGGTCGGGACCAGAAGCATTACAAATAATCGATTTTCACGGTTAATCGAAAAACAATTCTGATTATACAGTTTTTTCAATATTTTTATTATTCAAAAAGTGAACATTGGTGTATATAGACATATTTACATTTAAAAAAATTAATTCAAGAAGTTTATACATTTTAAATTAAACAAGTATGTATACATTAAATTTTCTACTGAAAACATGAGGCAAAAAAGGACATTAAGCAAAAAAGAATACAATTTCTTAAAAAAGTCGTGTAATGTTGTTTGTCTAATATTTTTCAACTTGTAATTTTCTTTTATAAGTTCTTCTTGGATGCGATAAACTTGAATTTTATTCTGCCATCACGGATAATAAAGGTAATCACGGTTAATCGAAGCAAACAATTTGAAAACATTGCAAACATAAAACAATAGACTGATCTTTGGCCATCACAGTTAATCGGGGTTACCAGTTAACCGGATCACGGATAATCGAGGCCCGACTGTATATATGTAGATGTATATATATATATATATATATATATATATATATATATATATATATATATATATATATATATATATATATATATATATATATATATATATATATATATATATATATATATATATATATATATATATATATATATATATATATATATATATATATATATATATATATATATATATATATATATATATATATATATATATATATATATATATATATATATATATATATATATATATATATATATATATATATATATATATATATATATATATATATATATATATATATATATATATATATATATATATATATATATATATATATATATATATATATATATATATATATATATATATATATATATATATATATATATATATATATATATATATATATATATATATATATATATATATATATATATATATATATATATATATATATATATATATATATATATATATATATATATATATATATATATATATATATATATATATATATATATATATATATATATATATATATATATATATATATATATATATATATATATATATATATATATATATATATATATATATATATATATATATATATATATATATATATATATATATATATATATATATATATATATATATATATATATATATATATTTATATATATATATATATATATATATATATATATATATATATATATATATATATATATATATATATATATATATATATATATATATATATATATATATATATATATATATATATATATATATATATATATATATATATATATATATATATATATATATATATATATATATATATATATATATATATATATATATATATATATATATATATATATATATATATATATATATATATATATATATATATATATATATATATATATATATATATATATATATATATATATATATATATATATATTTAAGTGACTGTCATATCCATAGTGATTTCGCGACCATGAATATGTAGCGTTCAATCAGATCGTCGAGAATAAAGCCAAGAAGCCAATTCATCATCGTGAAAAGTGCTTTCGTTGGTGTTGATTTGGGAGCGCTTGATATCAGGACCGCTGCTAGCCGTAAGATTTTCAGAAGGTAGATATCTTCCTCTACCGCATCCCACCATACCGCCACAATCTTGAAACAATGGGGGCCTTACTTCTGCCTTAAAGATCCAGTGTATCCGTCTGGGTTCCATGCCCAAGCTGCCCAAGCTCTTTTATACGTTACACTAATATGATTCATACAACCTAATGCTTATTTGAATGTAAATATATTATGATTTAATTTTTATTTTTATATACGAAAACAACCTTTATATTTAAATAACGATATAATTATCCAGAGGGACAGTAACTTAGCTGGGTTATTCATATAAACGGTCAGTATCAGCCCCTGTTTTCGGGGCTATTTTCATGTATGTAATATAACTAAAGAACCGTAGTTAAAGACTTTGGACAAAAATCAATCAGAATTTGAAGATCAAACTATATGATATTGAGTTCCCAATTTGTATTACAATATTCGAAAAAATAGAAAGCTTATAAGAACTTATTTGGCAAAAAAGAGACATTTCCTCTGTGCGCCATGGCTAAAAGTAGTCCGATTTGGTTAAAATTTGCAACATATATTTTTTATACAAAATGAAAAAAATAGGAGGCCCGAGACTTTTATATAGTCTCCACTTCTTAACCTAAACTAATACCACTATGAATCCAAATTGATTATTAGGCTAAGGTTCGTAACGTTATATTCAGAAAGAATTGGGCATGATTAATATTCCAAGGAACAAGGGAAAAATTAACATCAACTTAATTTTTCAACGTACACACCAGAACAGAGTAGCGCCACTTTCGGAAGCGGCTACACTTCCATCGTCAGTGCTCACGTGTATTTGCTTATCACCACTTGTCAGGTGGCTCTGTTGAATGTGATTTTAATTCTTATATATACAACTTTTTCGTGAAAATTGAATATGAGAATTAAATCACTCTCAAGCTGATACTAAAGTGCACTTTCCCAGCGTTGCCATCGGTTTATTTATCTTCATTCCCATTTTTTCTGATTTTTGTTCTACTCAAGACAAACTTTTTTGGTTTGATTTTATATCAGCTTAATATCAGCTTGAGAGTGATTTAATTCTCGTATTCAATTTTCACTGCACCATACTGAAAATTCAAATTTAGCTAATTTGAGTAAATATGAATAGCATTAAAATATTCTGTGACTTTGTTTGCGAAAAAAAATTTTTTTTTAATATTTTTCTTGAAAAAAAATATCTTCAATTAGTTTTTTTGCAAAAAAGAGTTTTACGCGAATAAAAATTACAGTAGAAATTCGTTTTATTTAAATTTATGAGAATTTAGATGAGTAAAACTCAAAATTTTTAAAATTTACATTTTACTAAAATTTTGACGAAAAAATTAGATTTTTTACGAAAAAAATCAGAGTGTCGCGCTAGGTCGTATTTATTTAACCGTTTTAAATTCGAAAATTTTCGCAAAAGTACAAAAATTTCGTTTTTGTGGTACTTTAGCATATTGATTATAAATGATATAACGAGAAAACGAGAACTAACTTCAAAAAACTCCTAGCACCATTGAAATGAGTGTACTCGAATTATCTTTACCAGTATGGTGCCCCTCTTGTTACATTTTGAGACTAGCCTAGTGCAATTACGCTCAACATACTCTCAAATTATAGCGTACAAATAAATATGTATGTATGTATATTTCATAACGTTTATTGTCGGCTTTCCAATCTTCCTAATACGAGTAATTAGTTATTAATCAAATTTATCATCATATTTTGATAACCCAATACTACCATTAATTAAGCTATCGACGCTTGAAGCCAAGTTGACGGAAAAATTATAGAAAATTATAAAATAACAATAATTTGTGAACAACCTACTGTAACATTTATTTATGTTTAATATTTCATGCAATTTATTTCAATTATATGTTACAGTACGTATGATGTTTTATTACTTCATCATTTTATCTATTAATTGTATATTTTCTATTAAATAACGTCATGATCGCCATCGTTTTTGTTTTCATCATCATCGTCATCGTCATCGCCATCGTTGTTCAATACCAGGGTATTCAATCGGTTAACAGTTAATAGGTTAACCGGCTAATTACTACCCGATTAACTGATTGGTTAATTTAAAATTGGCTATTTTCATTTAACGGTTAAATCGATTAATTTCAGTCGATTAACCGACGAAACAACATTTTTCATTTTTTGTGGTATTATAACATATTTGTTGTGTGTTTAATTATTTGTTTCGTCTCATATACAAAAGATAAGTGTTTAGAAACTACTTTTTATAAAAACAAAGAAGTGTGTTCAGTGATCTTAACTTAAGTAAAACTTGAAAAACTTTGGACGTGGCTATAAAAGATCTTAGTAAAGACTCTTCTAACCTAATTGAACTTGACGGAATTATTAAGTTTTTGTTTAATAGTTTAATAAAATCCTAAAATACTAATGCCAACGATTTAATTAAAAATCTAAGGATTAGATGTAATGAGAGACGAATTCAATTAGTTTATAACTTCACTCGGGAATATTTCCTTCTAGCACCAGTGTTTTAAAATAAAGTACAAAAACAGAAACTAAGGAATTTGGAAATAAACTCTTTTGTAGAATGTTCGGTGATGCGCTTTGCCAGTATGAGTCAGATGATGAGCTGACAACAGAAGAAACTATCGATAGTAATACAAGCAATCTTTTAAGAGAATTAAGCGAAATAATTAGAAGTGCTAAGAATTTGAAAAAAATTAAAACAGGACTTAAATGGCATAATGGAAGATTTTATATGCTAAGAGAAAACCAGGAAAAGGACTGAAAAACTATATATTGTGTATTATGGATTGCTTTCGATTTCTTCAACAGCTACGATAAGTATAATGAGCTTTCGAAGTCAGGTTTTATCCAGACTAAAGAAAAGAATCGCTTAAATCCTAGACATTTAAACCAAATTATTTTTCTGAAAGATTGTTTTAGAAGATATCCTTAAACTATTGATATAACTAATACAACTATATCACAAACTTGTTAATTTTTTAACTAATACATATTTATGAATTCTTTTTTTTTAACTCAAAATAATAAATAATTTATGCGTTTTTATTTGTTGAAATTACTTAATTTATGAAAAAACTTTATTAATCGGTTAACCGATTAGTACCGAAATTAATCGGTTATTAACCGATTAACCCAAAGCTTCGATTAATTAATCGAGTGATTAGCCGATTAAATCAAAAGCCCGTCTAAATGAATACCCTATTCGATACACATGAGTTCAAGCCAACTAACGAACAATGAGACAATCTACGTACAATAATGTCAACTTCAAATAGAGCGAAAATTTAGTGCAAAATAAAAATACGTATATATATATAAAAACTAATAGATACTCGTACTGTTCAAATAAATTTGTTCTCGTTTAAAGCTGGAAAAATGCAAACAAACACAAGGCCATTAAGCCGGGCGTCTAGAAGTGTGTTTGTGTGTACATTTCATTTAAAGTAGTTAATAGATTTTGCAACATACCAGCCTGTGATGTATACGAGGGTTGCCAGTTATGTCAAACATAATGGCAACACTGCACAACGAACGTCTAACCTCAGTAGTCAAATGTCTTTTTATAATCTAAGAAAATTTTCTAATATGAGTGGAAGAAGTGTTTGTTTCATAAAGTCGAATGGAAAAATTATATTTACGAGGATTGAGCCCAAGGCGAATTGACAACCACGTGGCGTTACTGAGATAGTAGATTAACAAATGCTCGTTTTTGGTTGGACCACACACCTGTGACACTCCAATAAAAAATTAAACAAAAATCCAAATTGATTATATACATAGTAGGGTATTCATATAATCGTGCTTCTGCTTTAAGCAGTTAATCGCTCGATTTATTAATAGAGGTTTTGGATTAATCGGTTAATAGTCTGTTAGTTTCATTATTTATTAATTTGAGTTTATTAAGAAAATAAAAATACAATAACGTAGCAAACATAATTGTTCAATTCAAAACCAATTCAAATGGCATATCGTTAAGGTTTGGGATTTCCCGTACTTTTGCACTTCCTGGGAAACGGAAATAGAAAGATCGCGATTTCGGGAATTCCCGGGAACAGTTAATTTTCTAATTTAAGTAGATTTATTATATGAAAAATTGCGAAATTTTCATTGTTTTATTAATGTAAACATTCGTTTTAAATATAAATTAAAATAGTAACAATTATAAAACAAATTTTTAAGCGAATTTATGCATATAGGGTTTATAGTTATATAACAGTAAGACATCTTATAAAGACGAATTGATGGCTATTACCGTAATTATTTAGTTAAAAATTTAGTTTTAAGGCCTCCAAATCATTTTACAAATAACTTGCGTAATGTTTCTTATTTTTCTTGCCATATTTCTTTCTGAAAGGACTCTTATCGTTAAGTACTAGCAAGTTTCAGTACTATACTCAACTGTGCCGAATTTCATATAACCTGGACCACAGTCTGTCCAAATTTCTTTGGTTTTCCTTTTATTTCTCTTAAAAGATATTCTTCAATAATAGCGTCGACTTATAATAAATTTAAGTCGTGAAAACTGAAAGTTCTTAAAGTTTCTATTGGCTTAAAATTGCCACTAGCTTACCAAAATGTTTTCATTAATATCTGCGGAAAATCTTTCAAAGTTCGTTTAAATTGGAATTATTTACTTTAGAAAACGATGAAAGCACTGCAGTCATTGCAACTTATACAAAATTCTGACATATTGATTAAACGACAATCGCTACTAAATTCATCTTGCATGTAGTTTTCAAATCAAGTAGACAGGTTAGGTATAATGCAATGACTTCATTTTCTTGGAATTTTTATAAAATTTCCGTATAAGTTTGAACCGTTCACATTCATATATTTTGTAAAAATTAAAAAAAAATTATGGATTTTGAGCGGTGAAATACGTAGCGACCATGATATAATAAATAGAAGGTAGTTTCATGCTCTCTTTATTTATTTTAATAAGGATTTTTGAAGTTTGTTTTTAAGGTAAAATATAGGAAAGTAAGAAAAATCGTGCAATTTACAAGCCCCGCTTATATCGTTTATCTTAAGATTTGATTGAAATGCTCTTTTGTTTTATTAGTTGTGACGAATTTTAATTGTATCGCTTATATTTACTATATTTTATTTCATCGATTATATTTAATACATATATTTAGCAATTTTTCGCCAACTTGTAAGTTTTTCGCGTTTTTTTTTAATTTGTTTTTTACTAGTTGTCAACATCTTTACAGTTTTCGCGCTTTTTGAATAATAGTAAACGTTGATATCATGTAGCTGTTGACAAGTTTTACCGAGTTTTTGGTATTCCTTAAAGCAAATTTTGATCAAAATTATGCCTAGTTCAAAATTTTGCAATTTCTCGCAACTTTTCGCGAAGGCCGTAATTTTTCTAAAGTTTTTGGCTTTTTACATTTTAAGGGAATTTTGGTCAATATTACGCTTTGTAATCTATAAAAGTTTAGCAAACTTGACGAATTTTCCCCGAGTTCTTGACACAGTTTTAGCAGTTTTAATTAATTTTATGGCTTGCTTAAATTTTTGCTACTTTTGCGAATTTTCGCGATATTGGCACTCATTCTTCTTTAAAAATTTGCGAGTTTACAATATTTTTACGGTAGAAGTGAGTTTGTCCTTTGTGCGCATGAACTACTTTATTAATATCATTTTCGGCGTGTAACATTGTTAAAATTTCGCGAAATTTTAAAGTAGAATGAGTGCTACTTTAAAATTTCGCGAGTTTTCAATATTTTTACGGTAGACGTGAGTTTGTAATTTGTACGCATCGACTACTTTAATTAATATATTTTGGGGTGTGTAATATTGTTAAAGTTTGCATGGTTGCGTATAGAAACGCGTATTGCAAATTAGCCTGCTTAAGTTTATATTTTTCATATTATTTTCATGCAAATCACAATTTTAAGAATAATAAAAAAACAGGAATTGAGGGGACATATAGAACTAGTACGTTAAAATGATTTTAGAGAATATCACAATCCTTATACTTGTCAGGTAGTGAATGTCAAGAAAGATTGAGAGAATGAAACTACCTTCTATTTATTATATCATGGTACCGACTTTAAAATAGAACTTAAACAATGGGTAGTATGAACAAAAAAAACACAAAATTCTGGAAAATATTGAATACAAAATTAAGAATATTGTGATTTAAAAGAAATTTTTAAGTAAAAAGCAAATACTTCTTTTCATTCATACTACCCAATGTCATCGTGAAAATTTAGTCGCATTTTGTAATATTTTAAATAAACATTGAAAATCTTATTGATATTAAAGTAAATCAGAACTATAATACATATTTCTTATATGAATCAAAATAAATTTTGCTGTCACTTACGACATTTTATAAATATATCATATAAAGGCCATATATGGATGTATGAAATAATGTGTACTTTTAATTTCCTGTTTAGCTAGTGTTTTCCCGGGAATTGCCGATTCCCAAACCCTAATTATAAGCCAGCAGGTACACAAATTAAAAATAATATTATTATGAAAAAGAAAGATAATGGTGTTTAGATTAAGTTAAGCTAAGAACAGAATCCAAAAAATTTTTGTAATATTCAAAATCCTTTGTGTTTCACATAACCTACACACAGAAAAATTTCCATTTAAAATCGTCGAAAACCAGGTTAATTTAACATATTTCGGTAGTGATTTTGCTTCATAGGTGTTTCATGTTAAATCGACATGATTTACAATACTCTTGAAAGAATTTTTTTCCTTTTGAATTAACTATATTTCATGTTGATTTAATATTCCAGTACAGTTAAATGAAAATGAAGTTTATATTGAAATAATACGAAAAATCATATTGAATCAAAGTAATTTCGAGTTGAAACAAAGTGAATTTGATATTGAAACAACACGAAGAATCATGTTGAATCAAATTTATTTCAAGTTGAAACAACGTGAATTCGATATTGAAACAACACGAAGAATCATGTTTAATTAAAGTTATATCAAGCTGAAACAACATGACTTTAATGTAGCTATTTTATGAATTATTTTACTTACGTGATAGTTATCAGAAAACTTTGCGTTGTAGCTGACTTGCCCCTGCCAAGATTTGAACTCGTGCCACCTGCATGATAGTCCACGCGTTAACCACTGCAGCCAAAACAGCTTCAAACTTTTCTTTACTTATACACTAAATAAATACCATCGTTTTTAAAATTTTAATTCAACATGATTTAAATGATTATTTAACATAAAGCTTATTTGAAATTATATTTATAGTCATGTCGATTGAAAATGAAACTTAACGTTTATAACAAAATTGTTTAAACGGTGATTTAAAGTTAGATTAATAATTTTCCGTTCAAAACTAATATGAAACAATAGTAATTTTAAGCCAGCAACAGTAAATTTTCGCTGGTAATTCGTTTTTTTTTCGTCTACATAGACGACACATGTAAGAATAAACAACAACAAGTCACACAACTAAGCAGAACAGTGAATTGTAGCAATGAACAAAGCAAATAAACACTAACACACTCAAACGATAAATTATTTCTTGCAAATTTAATATGATTTCCAATCAAAATTGCGGCATGTGGACTTTACATTCCTTTTTTTC